>JAPEHQ010000023.1:0-600000 GCA_027405735.1 Mucor racemosus
CTTATTCCTAACTTTATTCCTAATTCTATCCTAACCCTATTTCTGCTCTTAATGCTAATTTTAAATCCGTTCCTAATCATAAATACTAAATTTATTTTGTCTATTATACTAAGCATAATCTTAATCATAATCCTAATCGTGATATTTATATTATATCTATGTTTAAGACTGGTTTTAAATTCTAGCCCTATATTCTATTATTTGTCTTAATATTGTTTCTATTTTAGTTCCTATCTCTGATCATAGTTTATATATGTGGTTTAAATTTATTATAAGCTTAATCTTGTTACCTTTTCTATGCATTAGTTTATTTGTAAGTCTAAGGTTAACCTTTTGTCTATACCTGACTTAGTATAATCCTAATTTTTTATGCTTAATATTCTATTTGTCTTTATTGTTAATCCTAATTCTACTCTTATTATTATTTTTATTACTAATCATTTTCATGTTCATACTTATATATTATTCCTATTATTACGCTAATTCTGATTTTGTTCATAATTTTAGTATTATCCTGATTTAATACCTAAGTTTTTTTTTTTTTTATTTTTTTTTTTTTTTTTTTATTTATTTATTTATTTATTTATTTATTTATTTATTTATTTATTTTTTATTTATTATTTATTTATTTATTTTTATTTATTTATTATTATTTATTTATTTATTTTTTTTATTTTATTTATTTTTATTATTATTTATTTATTTATTTATTTATTTATTTATTTATTTATTTATTTATTTATTATTTATTTAATTATTTATTTTTATTTATTTATTTATGATTTTAATTATAATGTTTTATATGTAATATGATGTAGTTTCGTTTTAATATATATAGTAATGTAATCTATTCTATCTATTATGATTTAGTATATTGTAATGTAATATGATATAATGTAATATAATGTTTTTGTTTATGTTTGTTTTATTTTTGTTTATATGTATATTCTATATTTTGGTAATCTTAATGTTTCCTAATTTGGTAATGTTTGTTCTCCTTGCATGCTTATATATATATACCTAATTCAACATTGCGAATTCAATGGTGCTATTTATTTTTGTCTATTATTACCTTTTTTTTTTTTTTTTTTTTTTTTCAATCTAATAATAGTTACTTAATTATGTTATTATTATTATTATACCCTCACTCTAATACCCTATCTCTATGTTATTTATGTTATCCTTTGTTATATAATGATCTTATTTTATTTTTATTTTATTTATTTGTTTATTTTGTTTATTTTTATTACACTGATTTTCTTCGTTAATTTGTTATATACCTACCGTGATCCTAATCCTCATCCTGTTCCTAATCCTCATCCTGTTCCTAATCCTCATCCTGTTCCTAATCCTCATCCTGTTCCTAATCCTCATCCTGTTCCTAATCCTCATCCTGTTCCTAATCCTCATCCTGTTCCTAATCCTCATCCTGTTCCTAATCCTCATCCTGTTCCTAATCCTCATCCTGTTCCTAATCCTCATCCTGTTCCTAATCCTCATCCTGACCCTCATCCTAATATTAACCCTGTTTTGTTGTTTATTTATTTATTTATCTATCCCTAACCCTTCATCATCATCATTATCATTATCATCATCTTCTTCTTCTTCTTTTTTTTTCCATCTTCTTGTTTGTTATCATTATCTTCTTTATCATCATCATCATCTTTTTTTTTTTTTTTTTTTTTTTATTTATTTATTTATTATTATTTTTTTTTTTCTTCTTCTTTGTCATCTTCATCTTTATATTCAGTGATATGTATTAATTTACTTGTTTATAATCATTCAATGTTTCAGTTGTTATGCTGTAATTTTTCTCATATTTTTTTTTTGTTCTTACTATTATTTATTCTATTTTGTATCTAACTTTGATATGAATGGCTTTTTTATTATTATTATTTTGCGTTTATTTTTTTGGTTCATTGTATATATGTCGTAAAACAAAAAATTATAAAATGCATGTGGTTAAATATACTTATTTATATAGTCTTCTATAATTTATATATATATCCTTTTTATCTATTTTTCTAATCATTATTTAATGTTTCATTGTATTCTCCCTTTAATGTTTCGTTTTTTTTTTTTTTTTTTTTTTTTTTTTTTTTTTTTTTTACCCTTTGATGTTTTATTCTTATTCTCTTTTTTAATGTTTTATTCTCATTTTCTTTTTAATGTTTCATTCTGATTCTATTTCAATGTTTTTCTTCTAATTTTCATTTAATGTTTCATTCTGATTCTCTTTTAATGTTTTTTTTCTAATTTTCATTTAATGTTTCATTCTGTTTCTCTTTAAATGGTTTCTTCTAATTCTCATTTAATGTTTTATTCTGATTCTCTTTTAATGTTTTTCTTCTAATTTTCATTTAATGTTTCATTCTGATTCTCTTTTAATGTTTTTCTTCTAATTTTCATTTAATGTTTCATTCTGATTCTCTTTTAATGTTTTTTTTCTAATTTTCATTAATGTTTCATTCTGTTTCTCTTTAAATGGTTTCTTCTAATTCTCATTTAATGTTTTTCTTCTAATTTTCATTTAATGTTTCATTCTGATTCTCTTTTAATGTTTTTTTTTCTTCTAATTTTCATTTAATGTTTCATTCTAATTCTCGTTTAATGTAAATATAAAATATAAAATATGTTAATGCAAGTAAAAAAAATTAAATAACATTGCAGTTATAATGAGATAGTTGTACATGTTGTGCTTGTTGTTTTTGGAAAATAACCATTTGTTAAATTCATCACGAGTATTTGGTACGTCGATTGTAAAATGTCTAAATATTGAATGGTTCTTATTGAAAAAATACCACCATCCAACGATGGGGTATTTGTCTTTAAGATAACCGATGTTACATCTGCCAACTGAACTACCAGCATGCAAGGGAATACCTTCGATCGACTCAACTGGCATGAGGCAAGAGAAGCAAATTTCATTTGTTTGAAATGTGTTGTCATATCTAAAACTATGGATCCTTTTTTGTTTGTTAAATGATTCAAATATAGTATCTTTTACACTTACTTTCTCTTGTATGGACATGTTTTTGACCCACAGCCAGAAGCAAAGCATTGTAAACAACGCCAGGGTTCAAATTTACATCGTATTACTGGGCAAAGATAGAGTGGATGCTCCTCACCAATAATACTGCCCTCATTCTCTAACGAACTGTTAAAAAAGCAGAGCGGACAGACATTATCAACAAAGAATTGATTGTATGATTGCATAGCATTCAACAAAACATTCTTTTCTACCAAATTAGCATTCATTGCTATAGTTTTTCTAGTAATCGATATAGAAGTGGAATCGGTAAATTGTAAAAAGTCTAGATTTTGAGGCTGTTGTTGATTTGATAAAGTAATAAATACTGACAGGTCCTCAGGGTTTTCACTATTATGCAAATTAAGAAAAGTTACATGCATATTTTTTTTTCTGCATTAACACAACATACCTTTGCTCGTGGCATACATCACATGGATGATTACCAGATTCACCAAAGCAACTAACAGGGTCTTTATCTACAAGAGAATTATATCCAAATCTTCTGCATTGTTTTTTATTCTAATGAATACTGATTAGTGATAATTTTTAAAAAAAAAATTTTAATTGACACAAATACCTTTACTACGGCAATGTATTTTTTCAATTGATCTTTAGCAACTTCAAATTGCAAGTCATTGTCTTTTGTAGCCTTATCATACGATTGTAGTTTTTCAATGTCTTTTTCGTTGGTTATAGTGATACAATATGCCTTTTCGTTGTCCCTTCCACCACGACCCGCCATCTGAAGGTATTCCAATCCACTGTATGCAATACCTGCATTAACCACAACCCTTACATTGTTTTTGTTGACTCCCATTCCGAAGCTTGAGGTAGCAACAATTACAAATGCCGTTTCTTCCATGAACTTTTTTTGATTTTCTTCCTTTTCAAAAGTATCCATTTTCCCGTGATATCCAACAGCAACCAGGCTTTGTGTGGACAATTTGTTTAAATGAAAAACCAGATTATCGATATCTTTGATCTCTCGAACGTATACGATAGTGGGTTTACGTTGTCGCAAGCAATGTTTTTGTATCCAAACCCAAACATAATTGGTGATCTCGATATTGTTATCAATCAATTTACAATAGAATACCAAATTTGGGCGGTTGGAGTTTTTGCGAACAACTGACATATTACCAAACATTTTGGATAGTTCTTGCTCGAGATAGTATGGCACGGTAGCAGAGAGTAAAATCCATGGAATTGAATTATATCTTCTGAACGATGGTAAATCATTGAAATGAGGGCGAAAGTCACTCCAAGATATAATCAAATGTGCCTCTTCCACAAAAATGGCAGTGATTTCGTTGCTTTGATACTTTTCATCTATAAAAGCCAATAGAGACAGGTCAGTGCACTGTTCTATAGCCAGAAACAAGATATCGGCATTTCTATCACTATTATCAGCATAATCTAACATGATACAAGCCAGTGTAAGTCTTTGTGTTTCTGTAAATAAATAGAAAAAAAAAAGAATACCTTTCCACGTAGTGTATGTGATTCCGGAATCCTGACAACGCCGTTTCAGATCAAATGTCAATGCCACAAGAGGGACAATGACAATTGTCATCATGCGACGAGCAGGATTCTTTTTATAAATGTAAATTGGTAGCATATACACAAGGGTTTTCCCCGCCCCAGTTGGTAGCACAATCAACATATCCTTCTTGATATTTAAAACTGCATTAATCGCGATTGCTTGCTCTGGGCAAGAGAATTTAGCATTATTGTCTTTTAAGAAACTACGCAATTCTGCCAAAAGTGCAAATGAAATAGGAGCTAGGTTGTTTACACATGCGTTAGGATGGAAAATACATGAAAATGTTCAAATATTTACCTGCGACAGCATAATTGACATTTGGAGCATTATAATGACATTGTTTTCAACTGCAAAGTTATTGACAATTGTCAGAGCTTGATTTGAACGGGATTCATTATCACAACGAACTAGAAAAAAAAAACGATATTGTTAGTATTCAAGGATTAACTAGTAACTATTGTATTATAATTACGTTTGGAAAAGGGCCGATCACTTTCAATATCATGCAAATTGACTCTTTTGATTACAGTGCTTGATTTTGTTGGAATATCTGATGCAGCATAAGGAAGGTCTATTCAACTGATGAGCAAATCAAGTTTTAGTATATACATGAAATACTTACTCAACAATAATCCCCATTCTTTAGAGCAAAGCCAAAAGTTATGGAGTGCCTCTCTGCCAAGGTGTCTGAAATCACTGGTAGAATAACCGTAAAAACGGTTGCCAACAGATCTGCTATGAGCAGACTGCATATGCAAAGAAAGATTGAATCAGTTTTATCAAGTCAAGCAAAAAAAAAAAAAAAAAAAAAAAAAAAAAAAAAAAAAGACCACAACAATATACCTGTTCATTATACATTAAACCGTCAATTTCTCTTGCTTGTCTCATATCTGCATATTCTGTGAGCTCTTGTGATTCTTCTTCGGTGAGAGTATGACCAGTAATCCTATCAAAGTGGGCAATCCAAACCCACATCAAGCATACAGCTATTTGTCTGTACATTGAAACTGTGATTCGTGCATTAATAAATCTTGCCGAATATCTAAACAAGCATACATGTTGATTAGTATATACTTGTTTTTTTTCAAACGCAGTGTGATTCAAACCAATTTACCTTGCTAAAGTATTAGTTACTTGAGTAGTGGAAAGTAGTTTACCATTTTCAACGAAAAGCATATCTCTATAGTTTGCTTTTATCTTGTTTCTTTCTACATCAGACATATTAGGATAAACATAGTCCACGCATAATCTAGGAACAAAATTGTTAAATCACTCCAATCATAATCAAATTGGCCATTTTTTTTTTTTTTTTTTTTTTTTTTTTTTTTTTTATACTCACTGTTCAATTGGTCTAACACAGACCAAGTAAGTTAGGAACATGGGAAGAAGATACTTTGGCAAAAATCTTGCCACCAACATTTCTTGACCAGTTATGGCTTTTGACTTGTTGTAACTTTGAACCAACATAATAGTGTTATGCACAAAATATAAACTTCTGGTTCCTCCCTCATGGGGATTACAGATGGTACTAGCCTCGGTGAGTTCAGACATTCTACTTGGCTGACCTGAAGTCAAGTGTACCAAGAGTAGCAACACTCTAACAAATTTACCACAGTCTTTCAACCAAGCACCAAAAGCGATAGGATTAGGAGTGCCATTTCCAGAAAAGAACTTGATGCACAAAGTAGGGTCGTTGTGGATTATATCCAGGATATACATTCTTGTTTTTTTAGCTGTCAACGTTGGGTTTGACAAATCGTTCTGAAATGAATAGCCAGTTTGTGTATTTTGCATCTTATCTGTGAATTCGGTTTCATTTGGATTTGACGCATCAAGCAATTGTGGTAACGCTGATCCAAACAAAAGTTTATTAACCATGATACTATGGGCAAGGTTTGACAGATCAATAACCAGCTTACGCAGTTTATCCAATGAAAAACGCACCCCGTTGCAAGTTAAGCCTTCAAACCTGTTGTCATTGTCCCAAATAATGTTGGGAATAACAGAGTCATCGGCCAAGATTTCTCTTCCAAGTCGAAGAGCAGCAATATGGCTATTGAATGCTGTATTCTGATTATCCTGTAGCCAATAGAAATAATCATTGTATCCCTCTGAACGGGATTGCTGCATATTCTCTCTTGCAGCTAAACCATTCTCAAGTTGTACGTCTTGAATTAATTGCTGCAAGCGATCGTTATTTGTCCCTGAAGATAAAGGCATATTTCAGGATTCTTGTTGTATATGTTTAAATTTGAATCAATAATTGAAAAAATAATACTATTAAAAAAGTACATGAATTAGGGGCGTTGTTTTTTATGACCATATATGGCTTGCATCATATCACAGGCAAAACATTGGCCACTCGAGTATAATAATAAAATATTCGTTCTCAATTTATCTCTATCTTTATACTTTTTTTATTTTCAAATCAATATGGAATCATTCAACTGTACTCAGTGCGATAAATCGTTCACAGATGCCAAGAAACGCAAGACACATGTACGAGATGCTCATCAAGAAGACGTTACTATGACAACCAAATTCAATCGTAAGTAAACTTTTTAAAGTGGAAAGCTGTTTATAAAATATTTTGCAAAAAAAAAAAATAGCTAAATTTCGCTTGGAAAGAAAGGAAGATGGCAAATTCCATTGCCCATGTGGTGAGTTTGCAAGAGCATCAACAAAAAACATCTCGAATCATGTAAAAAACTGCACCCTAGCCGCTGATATTGAGCGAGCTAAACAAGCTCAAAACCTTCATGACGCGAATCAGAGTAGTGATACTCAACAAGGTACCAATCAAAGTCCTGCCCCACTCATCAATGAGGCTAGTAACCAAAACGAAGAAGAAGAAGAAGAAGAAGAAGAAGAAGAAGAAGGCGAGGTTGAGGATGAGGATGTGGGAGTGGATATGGACGAAACCACTTACGATGGGGAGACCCAAATCACACAATTCAGTAAGACACATTTGCAAAGAGACAGAGTTTACATTATAATATATATATATATATTTTTTATTATTATTAGACAGCGACTTCAATGTTAGTTTTTACAAGGATTTGGGGTTACTGATTCACAGAGAATCAGGCGCAATTATCTGTCAGTACTGCCAGCAAGCAATCGAACCAAAGGTAGTATTCAGTCATTTAAAGAGAAATGGGCATTTTTTTCGCAACAACTCCCCGAAAATTACAAAAGCTGATTTTTTAGAAAAACTTTTGGAACAAGGAGGAAACAAAGGGGAAGATATGGGATACTATACTCATCCATCAAAAGATGAATTAAACTGCATCACTGTACTCTCTATTGTCGATGGGCTTGTATGTACTATTTGTGATGAAATGGACGTATTTTACGCAACAGCCTCTGATTTAACAATGAAGCACCATTTCAGAACAACTCACCCAGAGTTTTGGTCTGAAAATAACACATTCAGTCGAAAATTGCAAACAGTATTTGGTAACAATAGAGCCAAATATTATTGTATTAAAGTAGGTAGCATTATACAACATGTCATTGGATCCATATAACCATTTTTGAGTAGACTCAACAACTAGGAGTGCAACTTTCATCAACTGGCCAACAACAGCAAGACATTTTTTTGCTAGTAATCCAAATGCTAAAAGTGTCATGAATGTAAATCAGTATGGTGATGATACAAATCTGTATGATCATCGTGACAAGCTGAACAACTCGTTTATGGAACATTTTAAATTGCATCAATTCTATGAAGGATTCAGGACTTTGGACGAAACCCAACAAAGTTCCATGCAGCTGAGAAAAATCCTGTACAAATTTGCTGCTCGCGAAATCGAAAAAGTGTGCCCAGCATATGACAACATTCGTAAAACAGTTCATAACTTTTTTATAGGCTGAATAGCATGATGATAAAATCATCTGAAGGGTATTTTTGGCGGCAAAAATCCAAAACATTAAGACTTGGCGAAAAGTAAGTAGATGCAGTGGACGATACTGAAATTGCACATATAACATAACATTATTACATATAGTCTATCAACTCGTGGATTAGGATCACTACAACCAGGAACCTTAAAACAATATTCCAATCAGTGGGCAAACATGATTATCATGCTTGCTAGAACTGTATATTCAAGAAGTGAGGAAACAGATGCAGTTGAATTCTGGTTTTTGAAAAGATTCAGACTCATAAACACAAACCAGAAGGACAAGTTGATGAAACTGCTTAATGAGGCTTCAAATGAGGATGCAGACAGCAAATTTATGGAAATTTTGTTGCTTGACCTGAACATGAGCATTGTTTGTTGTCAAAATCCATTGCCAACCGATGTAATTGCTGGAATACCGCAAAAATTGCCCTCAACAGCATACTCCAACTTTTTTTTTCTGAAGAATGATGGCTGTTTTAAAAATCTAAAAGATTTAACAAAAATACATGCAATCGTGGTCTATTGTTTTAGGGCTACCATTGTGTATGGGATATTCTTGAACGAAGGAATGTTTGACTTTGGAAATTCAGGTAAGCGACATGATTCAATATAGTAGTTTGTTTTATACTTGTTTTTAAAAAATTAATAAAAAAAAAAAATTAATAAAAAAATTAAGAAACTGTTATTGACGAAGGCGACCATGTTGATAATGCTTCTGATTCTACTCATGTAACAGACGATTATATGTCTGGCCATACAGACGATAATATGTCTGACTGTACTGATGGCATTGAAAGTTCATAATGTAGTAAAGCGAAGGTATCAGCATACAGCGGGCCACCTTCACCCTCCAACAAGTCATTTTTAACCTCAAAACCTTCGCCCTCCAACAAGTCATTTCTAAACTCAAAACCTTCGCCCTCCAACAAGCCATTTCTAAACTCAAAACCTTCGCCCTCCAACAAGTCATTTCTAAACTCAAAACCTTCGCCCTCCAACAAGTCATTTTTAACCTCAAAACCTTCGCCCTCCAACAAGTCATTTCTAAACTCAAAACCTTCGCCCTCCAACAAGCCATTTCTAAACTCAAAACCTTCGCCCTCCAACAAGTCATTTCTAAACTCAAAACCTTCGCCCTCCAACAAGTCATTTTTAACCTCAAAACCTTCGCCCTCCAACAAGTCATTTCTAAACTCAAAACCTTCACCTTGAATAGTCATTTGAGTACTATATTTGATTTAGATTTATTTCATGTACAATAGCCAAAAGCGAGCATGACAGCAAATATCCATTCTTAATAAAAACAACGCATAGTCTATCAAGCAAGTTTAGAAAAGCATCATTCACTAGACTTATTATTTTTACATTTAATTGTAATCTATTCTCTCCAATAAACAAGCTTAATCACATTAAAGACAATAAAAAACAATCCCATAGTATAACATGTTTATTGCTGTGGTTGGTTTTCTTCGAGTGTGTCTTCAGCTATAACAAACACGCTATCGACGATCTTTGCTGTCATTAATTCATATGACAAAGCACTCTCTACAACATTGTAAACGTGCTCCACGTTTTTCTCGTCCAGGTCTATATTCTAGTAAGTAAATTTTATTATTAAAAAATATTAGTATAGCTTAATTTCTCGTAGAGATATGGAGTCTCAAAGTTATTGGTTTTTAGTAGTGAAATACGTGAATACGTGAAATGATCTGAGACATTAGCACTAAAAGAACTATACCAACTGCCAGAGTTAGGATATTTCCAAATACCCATTTTGAATTAAAGTGGGACATCTCAGGTACATTGGCATATAATTTTTTTAAGTGTTATTTAGCGAAAAAAAAAGTAAAGCAGGGATAAAAAGTAAGGCTCAGCTTTCAAGGAAAGAATCTTGGATTTAATATTTAGCGTACGCTAATTTTATTTTTCAGCGTACGCTGACCTTCGCCCACCTTCGCCCACCTTCGCCGAGGCGAAGGTATGGATAGTCATTTACATAATACTGGTTACAGGGATGAAAAGTGAGACACAGTTTTCAAGGAAAAGCAGTGAATTTTACGCGTTTTTGAGTTTTTCGTGAGATATAAAATAAATTTAGGAATAGATAGCATAATGCGACCAATTCATGTCTGTTTAGTAGTGTCTAAAGTATATCCTAAAATGTTTAGTATGAGGTTAGTTATAGAAAAGAGAGCGTGCTCCGGTGTTGAAGATTGAAAACTATGAAAATTCAATTTTTTGAAAATTTAAATATTGCTCGAACAGATACCTACAGAAAAAAAATACAAAATCCATTTTAACGTATGGAGTGTAACTTATTTTGAACAGGATTAAGTAGTTGTTGGGCAGGATGTGTAGACGTTTGAAGGAGCGTTCTTTAGTTGATTACATTTTGATTTCTTATAAATCTCAAACAAGTGATCTAATGGCTCAACGAGACACAAAACAAGACAACGAACTACTCACAGATTTACCTGCAGATGGAAATACTCAAGGTAAGCAACTAGTGTCCAATTGTATAAAAGTTACTCAACATCTCTTTGACTAGATATGCTGGCTCACATCAATAGCACAGATAAAATCTGTTTGGTAGCATTGGATTATGCTGGATTGTCCATCAACCTGAGAGATTTGCGCCTGTTTCTGAGGTAAGCGGATAATATGAACTCTATGAACGCAGAATATCTCATTAATTGTTTTCTGCAATAGACAACATAAGAGTATCAAAAAAAAAATCATGATAGACAGCATACCAACCGACAACAACGTTTACATTTATGAAAGTAGCAACCTCCCGAATAAACCTGAAACACTAAAAAAATTGATTGTAGAAAGAAGTTATCTCAAAGATCAAAGTAAAATATTTATTGTGTTTAAAATTGATAATTTATAAATAAAAATCATGGCAAAAGTGTATAATGTCATGTCTTTCTATCATCTGTCGGTTGATTGTTGACCCTATTTTTTTTAGCGTCTTCCAGAAGAGCAGGATATTGATGATACTTGAAGGGATTAGAGTAGAGTGTTTTGAGAGAGATTGACATGGGCATTGTTGAATCGTCTGAATAACAGATTGCGATATTATCGATGTCGTCAATCAACTTTGATAGCTTCAAGACGTTCGTTTCATTATATGTTTCGCAGTAAAACACACATATAGCTTGTTCTCTAGTGATGGTAGCTATGACGATACAGCTTGGAGAAAAAAAAATGATAATGAAAAGCTGTAGTGTAAATCAAACCTATTTCTAAACCAGAACTCACATGAAGCAGGTGGTAGACAATCTACATGATGTGGCTACTTTTATAGGGTTGGAATATTGACTAGTTCAAATTATTGATTTCAACAAGATGAGGTTTATCATTTTTGCACTTGTAGCATATGGTGTAAAAGCGGACTCCAGCGCGGAGTGAAGAGTACTCTCTTCCATGCATAGTGTATTTTGTTGCGTTTGTTATGTTGAATAGTAGCTGGCGAGTAACTCTGGTTTATCTGAAGGATGAGAGGATGGGTTGTTCTAATCGATAATAAAAGAAAATGTGGTGTGTAGCTCCTAAAAACTGGCTATGGACATTCATGTCACTTGAGCAAGCAAGGTGATGGCAATCAGTAAGTGCTGTTTTGCGATAGAATTCTGCCACAGAGATCTTTTTCATCCTTTAAAAAATGAATTTCTTTCACAAAGATGGTAGAGGCAAAATTGTTGATGAATCCGGAAAAGAGGCGCCTGCTTTCATTGTAGATTCATCATTTCATAGTCCAAAAACTTGTCGATCCGGTCGTCATTGAATGAGGCTATATATCTGTGTACCTTCCACCCCACTCCCTATTCCCCTGAAGTCAATTCCACTGAAATTTTTTCGAAAATTTTGAAGGATAGAGCAAGAAAACCCCAATTGACAGCTGCAGAAACTCTTAATTCAAGGGTCATTGAAGAAGGTAAAGATGTTCCTGTTGAACATTTACAAAACTTGCTTCTCAAAATGCTTAAATAAAAAACCTCTGTAGTCAATTTGACCAGAAGCTGGTCAATTTATTTCTAAATAGTGGATAAAATATTTCAAAAAGTTGGTCAAATTGATTTCAAACATCTGAACAAATTAGCTTCATTTTTCTGGTCAGTTTAAATTCAAAAGGTGAGCCGAGTTTCCAAAAAGTCGGTAAATTGAGGGTGGAAGCACTGTATAGCTACTGGCAACTTTGTCCCTGAGTCTCTATAGTAGATTCAGATATCAGAAATTGGGACTGCAAATGCGCGTGGCTGAAAATATCAATGGTGTAACTGCTCATGCGAACTCTTTAGTGAATTTACATTAACAATAAGCAACATGATGGACCCAGAGTCATTTGGATTTCCATTCGAGCCTTATTCTATACAAAAAGACTTTATGAAGGAGCTCTATAAAGTTTTATCAGATGGGAAAATTGGTATTTTTGAGAGTCCCACTGGCACAGTAAGATTCTTTTACATAAAATAACGTTGGTTCAAATTACTGATACATGTTTGACAGGGTAAATCACTAAGCTTAATTTGCGGATCATTGAAATGGTTAAAAGATTGCGATGAAAAAGGACCAGAAACTTTAGAATCAACAGTTCAGCCGAAAGGTGAGCTAATATTTGTTATAAATGTTGATAAAACCACACGATTAATAATGCATACCATTAGCAAATCAACCCGACTGGATTACAGCTTTACAAGGTCAATCGACTAGCAATAAAAAGCGATTAGAATTAGAAAAGAAAAAAGCAGAGCTTAGAAAGCGCATTGATCGTGTTCGAGATATTGAACAAAGACAAAGCATGTTCGAATTAGCAACCAAAGAAAGAACTAAAAAGAGAATCAAATCCGAAAAAGCCAAACCAGAGGACAACGATGATGAATTTCTAATAGATGATTACGAAAGTGATGACGAGCAAAAGGCTAGTAAAAAAGTAGATACCAAAAGCAATTTATCCAGAGAAGTACAAGACTTGTTGGCAAAGTAAGATGAATGCGTAAAATTCGTTATATATTGTATACACTAAATTTTCTAAAGATTTGACTCCAAGATAAAGCCTTCAATATCATACGATGACGATGATGATAATGATGAAACTGTATTAGAAGAAGAAGTAAAGATATATTATGCTTCTAGAACCCATTCTCAACTTTCACAATTTGTACATGAAGTGAGCAAGACAATTTACGCTAAAGACATTTACGAAGTTTCACTTGCCTCAAGAAAGAATTTATGCATAAATACCGATGTAAATAAGCTTGGGAATGTAAACAAGGTCAATGAAGCGTGTTTAGATTTACAGAAAAAAGGATCAAAGAAAGGACCCTGTAAATATTTACCAGCAGGAGATAATACACCTAAATGGAATGAATTTCGTGATCACGCATTAGCAAAAGTGAGGGATATAGAAGATTTAGTAACAGTGGGAGAGACTCTATCCACCTGTCCATATTATGGATCAAGAAATACAGTTAAATCAGCAAGACTAATTGTATTACCTTATCAACATTTACTACATGCCAGCACAAGAGAATCTCTGGGAATTTCATTAAAAAACAATATTGTTATCATTGATGAAGCACATAATTTAATGGAAACCATGACATCTATATACACAGTATCGTTGTCTTTGAGTCAAATACAATTGGCCTGGAATCAACTCAATTTATATATTCAAAAATACAGGTTAAGGCTATTAGGTAAAAACGTGGTTTACATTAAACAAATTTTGAGCATTATCAAGATTTTGATACGACATTTGACTCCAAAAGAAGAATCACAACGTAAAGATTCTGTTATGCGAGTTAATGATTTTCTACATATTTCATCTATTGATCACATCAACATGTTCAAGATCCAAAATTATCTACAGGTTAGTAGCCTTGCTCGTAAATTGAATGGGTTTATCGATAAAGCTAGAGAAAAGGAGGAGGAAGAAAGACAAAAAGAGCAGTTAAAGAATCCAAAAGCACCCATTTCTCAGCCTTCACCATCATTAACTTCTTCAACATTGACATTGACTCAAATAGAGAGTTTTTTAATGGCTCTAACGAATCCAGATAAAGATGGTCGTATAGTAACAAGCTTTGGAAATGTGGAAAATCCGGGTGTCACTCTTAAATATATGTTATTAAACCCTGCAGATGCATTCAAACCAATTGTAGAAGAAGCTAAAAGCATTATTCTAGCTGGTGGTACTATGGAGCCTGTATGTTGATAACGTTGTTTGTTTTAAATGTAGATCTAACGCAAATTTCTCAATAGATTTCTGATTTTTTGAACCATTTATTCCCATCTGTGCCTGAAACCAATATTATTCATTTTTCATGTGGACATATTATACCCCCAAAAAATCTTGCAACAATAACATTAGATCAAGGACCATCAGGACAGCCGTTGATATTCAATTATGAGAGTAGACAAGATTTGAAACTGGTAAGATATACACACAAAAAGGCATTTATTTATCAATTAATCAAAAGCAATTAGATGGATGAAGTGGGAAGTTCGATTGCTAATCTATGTAATGTAATTCCAGATGGTATCGTTTGCTTTTTTCCCAGTTTCACATACCTAGATCAAGTTTATAAACGATGGGCTACAGCAGATAATGGGAACATACTAAAGCGAATTGAAAGGAAAAAGAAGATTTTCAAGGAACCTAGAGAGAGCAACCAAGTGGAGACTACATTACGAGATTATGCTTTACAAATTGGTACACCAGATAAAAACATGGGTGCATTATTATTGTGTGTTGTGAATGGTAAAATGTCTGAAGGTATAAATTTCTCTGATAGTTTAGGAAGAGGAGTTATCATGATTGGGTTGCCATTTGCTAATAAAGGATCTGTTGAATTGGTTGAAAAAATGAAATATGCTCAACAATACTCGGTAAATATGACATTTTATACATTAAATTTAATTACCAACAACTATTATAGAAAGGAAATAGCAATGCAGGCACTGAATATTATGAAAATCTTTGTATGCGTGGTGTGAATCAATCAATTGGTCGTGCAATTCGTCATCAAGGTGATTATGCCACAATTATTTTACTGGATAAAAGATATGCCACACCTCGTATTGGTAAAAAGCTGCCTAAATGGATAGGTGAACATGTAGAACATGTAGATAAATTTGGGTTGATTATGGGTAAAACATCAAAGTTTTTCAAGGAAAAGAAGGTGTGAAATGATATTTCTTTTATAAAATAAAATAAGTCTTAAATAAGAGATAATTTTTTTTTTTCAAGCCCACTTACTGCTTCTTTCTTCATATGGATGTAGAGCTTTTAGCATGTGCTCTTAAATACAAGACATTTAAAGTTTGTGCAAGTTTGTCTCTGTATTCCTGGCTAGGATCTAATCGGATTAGATGTTAACATTTGAAAAAGATGCTGCTCTCCTGGAAGTAAATGAAAAGATGAGCTTCAGACAATGCCCAAAAAACATTAGAAAATTCTAGTCTTATGAATATTTTGCAATAATGTTTCAGGAAGAAAATATCTTGATAGTACTTGATTGAAAGGTATATTGTATTGGGACGAAAGAGGTGATTAACTATCATCTATTGTGAACCTTTTTGAGTTGGTTAGCGGACCTTGAATCCCATAATTTTGAAATGATTTATTCTTAAACATTTCGACATCAACCTTTAAAAAAAAAAAACATTTCGACATCAAAAAATTGTTTTTCGATATTTCGATAGGTAAAAAAGTATTTGAATTGCTTTGGGATTCTAATCTTTTTCGTAAATATTGTGATGCTCTATCTAATGATACTAATACTACTGGCATCAAATGTTTCTGTAAAACGTTATCTGGTAAAAACCTAAAAATGGTTTTAGACGCAAAAGTCTATTTTTAAAATAAGTAACACTCAATCTAGTGCTTGAAAACAAAGGATATGGTCTTTATAAGCATTTTGTGTTATAACGTACCTTAGTAAAAAATGCTGATTTTGGGGAGAAAAATTGCATTAACTGATTTTCTTAATTTTCCATGAGGTATCCCTCATGAAAAACTGACTGAAATCATCAATTTTTTTATGATCCTGAAAACGCCCAAAAACGACATAGGCTCATTGATAGATGCTTCTGCAATTCATTGGAACTTATTATGAGCGATTTTGAGCTACTTTTTGTGTTATAATTGGCAAAAACGTTTAAGCTCAAAAATCGACATTGCTTGTAAAACAAGGCGTTTAAGTCTAAATTTATTGAAATTAAAATAAAAAAAAAAATTTGGCAGGTGTTTTCTACATTTTGTAGAGTATTGCCGGCAAAACAGATTATTTTAATATTGAATTTAAGACTGAAAAAAATCTTTAATTTGAATTTTTGCATGTTTGCATTAGTTATTGCACTTTTATTTCATAATCAGATTGTAAATTAACATGAAATATTCAACTCATCAGGAAATGTATACCCTTATTAGATAATAGATTAAGAGTAATACATAGTGCATCAAACATTTGGAATATCAATAAAGTTTGACATAGGTTTCTGGCAAGCAAAAAAATAACAAACTTTTCAAAGGTATTTCTGACAGATTCATTTAATACATTAATGAAGGTGAAGCTGTTGTCTACAGTTTATTGAGAAGTGCAGATTAATTCAATGCAAGATTCATATCGTACATAGATAAACAATTTGATGCACCTCTGTGCTATTACCCACCAAAAAATAATAATGCGCGGTTGTTTGGCATTTGATTGAATAGGGACCTCAAAAATGTTTAACGTATATATAGCAAAATGTATTTTACTATAAATATTTTTATTGTTTATAAAATATGCATATCTCGCCTATGTATATTTGAAGCGACTAATACTAAATTCCAACATTGTACTGCGACTCAATTTTATCTTTCTATGGAACTTGGGATGTGTGCATAAATCAACTTGAATGGTCTCAAATTGCTTTGAATTTTATTTGATAAAAAATGGCTAATTGATGAATAGCAAGTGATTCAAAGGTAATTTTTGTAGTATATTTAAACTACAATGAGTAAGACTTAATAATGTGTTTAACCTATTAGAAACTAAACAAAGGATTACGATAGTATATAAGGCATTTAAAAGCATGAAAGACTTCTTTATATAAATTATAAATCTTAATCATTATAGAAAAACTTAAAGCTTGATGACAAGTCTTTTTAATGGATATCTACGTCTAGTCCATTGTCTTATAGGACCCAAGATAACAAATCTCTCCCATATATGAACAACAAGCATATTTCCAATCGAGTAAGTCCAAAGTTGATATCTAAATGATTTCGGTAAAACATTATGACCAAGTGGATTATTGTATGGCTCGATATAAAAGGTAGGTCTTTCGTAGCCAAGCGATACCAAAACGTCAGGATTACCACAATTCAATCGCATTAAGCAGCCAAATCTGTTTGGATCTAAGAAATACATAGAAGCATCAATATACCATTAAACCTCATTCTTCTTATTACAAATTACCTGCCAACTCCCAATAACTAACAATAATAATGAATACTGCCCAAACAATCATTAAAAAGTAGTTACGGTACCACCTTTGTCTAAAGATATATCCATAATTAAAAACCATAGCACAATTTACAAACTGGAACAAAGCCATAAATGTCAAAACATCCGCTTCAAAGCTATCACCAAGTAACCACCATTTAGATGCATCTGTGGCTCTTGCATCCCATTCACGACATCTAAAGAAATCATCTCTTGTGTACAACCAAATAAAAGAGCCTATTAAAAACCAAACATTGATCCAAAGTTGACCCAACACAGACAGCAATACTTCAGGCCCTAAAATACGAGCAGTAGGTCGATGGTTTGAAAGTTTTTTAGCCGCACCAGCTTGAGTAACAGCAAATGCACAAAATACAGTAATAAAAGCATCAATCAAGATGAAATTCCATTGAGAAAATGACATGGTGTAATAAAATGTGCAGAATTTAACAGTTGCCATAGTTTCACCATACATGATAAGATATTTATAACTTGCAAATGAAGTTGCAAGAGCTGAGCGACCTTGAATCAACAGATCAACACAAGCTTGAACAGATCTATTGGGTGTACTAAATGGAGATACAACCGATGCTTCTGCTTCAGACATGGCAATACCCACATGAGCAGCTCTCAAAGCACCACAATCATTGCCACCATCACCACACATTGCAGTAATTGCTCTTTCCATTAAAAGTTCTACACACTGCATTTTATCAACTGGTGTCATTCTAGCAAAAATACGGGTAGAAAACAAATAATCACGCATTGTACCATTGGATACTAGTAAACGAAAAGCTCTACCAGTAATAGCTAATTCACTTCCACTTGCAATAGCGGCTTCAATATGTTGAATCGGCTTTCCTGTATCAGAATCTGTCCATACTAATTCATCGTTATTATACTTCTCAGAAATAACATCTCCCACAACAACAGTTTTGTTGGGTGGAACAAGGTTACATTGCTGACCAATAAAGACACCTGTCAAAGCATTGTCACCAGTAATCATTACAACTCGAACATCACCTTGTTTGATTTGCTGTATAGCATCTGCAGTGTCTTCTTTCAACAGGTTTTTGAAAAGAACCAGGCCAATAAACTCCAAGTCTGATTCCAATTGATCTCGAGAACAGTTTGTAGCAAGTTGATTCTCTTCTTCTTCAGATAGAATCCCAAGGTCTCTATGAGCCATACCAAGCACATAACATCCAACTCTTGCGTTTTGTGATGTGATTTCATCAAAGTTTTTTGGTAAACCTCTTGTAGAAACATTAGCAATTCTTTCAAATGAACCTTTGCAAAATATATGAACATGGCCTGTTGCCATATCTTTTACAGCAATTGACATGGATGCTCGAGCATGTTGAAATTCGAAACGCTGAAGCACTTTTAATGTTGATAAATTCTGATTCTTTGCTGGTATAATCATATCATGACCTGCTTCGTCATTTGCTAAAAAAGCACAAGTAGCTTGGAACATGACTAAATCAACAGGGTTTCCAACGTAATCTCCATTCAGCATTGTAACAGAATGGCATGACGATAATCCCATTTGCAGTAATCGATTATTGTAATTCTGTAATGAATCAGTTTCATCATCAGTACAAGATAAATTATTAAATGTCGAATACAAATCATCAAATGTACCATCATTTGCTGGATATACTCCGTAATATTCCAATCCTTCCTTTGTTAATGTACCTGTCTTGTCAAAACAAAAGACTTGTACTTTACCAGCCATCAGAATTCTTGGGAAATCTACACAGAATACACCTTTCTTTTTTAATCTTCCGGCGGCTACTGATTGACCAACTACCAAGATAGCTATTTATTTTATCCATGTAAGCAAATAGAAGCATGTTATGGTATTAGGTGCAATTACCTGGAAGTAATGGGTTCATTACTTGAGCTGCACAAATAGTGCCGTAAAACCAGGCTGTCATTCCGGTTCCACCTAGCCACCAAGCACCAAACCCAAGCAAAACTAATGCCCATAGTAATAATAGAAAAAATACTAATTTGAGTTGCTCATTAAAGATGAATGAAACAGGTTGAGGGAACAAGATTCTTTGCACAAGCTTCCCTTTATCAGTGTCTGTACGAGTCTTTAATACAAGTGCAATGGCATCAGAAGTACTTTGCTTGATTGTGGTACCAGAAAATAAACTGTTGGTCTTTCCAGCAGAGGACTGACAATCAAAGTCTGTACAAATGGCGCCACCATCTACTTCACGTAGAGGGAACTTTCTAATAGGTAAAGGCTCACCTAGATATGATTCAGTTTTCTATCAATGCCAATACATAATTTGTCATAGTTTACCTGTCAGTGAACTTTCATCTACAACAATATCACCACATAAAATAACAGCATCTACAGGGACAATTTGACTAGTTTCTACTTTGATAATGTCACCAGGAACTAAATCAGCAGTAGATACATCTGACCATATATTGTTGCGTAAAGCTCGACATGTATCTACATGCTCTGCCATTTTCTTTACTCTTTTTTCTGATTTTAATCGAACAATAACCTTGATTAAAGCAGCTAGTAAAATAACACCAGTATCTGATATACCAATTTGCCAATACGCCAAGTAGAAATAGCACCACAGAATTTGTAATTGGTAAATGTAAAAGAATCCTGTCAGTTCTTCCCAAAGAGCTTGAAAAAAGCTTCGAACCTTGACTTCAATAAAATTTGAGCCTAGTGCTTGTAAACGAACCTGAGTTGTATCAGAATCAAGGCCTTGATTCATATTTATCAAATCTTGTGGCTTCATACTAAAGAATTTCTTGATATCTACAGGCTCAAATACTTGCTTAATTTCATCAAAATGGTATCGTGTTGATTGGAACTCAAAATAGCGCTGCCCGTTAGATTTTATAACAGGTACAGTTGTAGTCAATGTGTCAAAACCAAGTAATTGTCTTGCCATGTTTTCAAATTTCAAAAGAGCTGGCATAATTATGCTATTTGTGCTTTCACTTTTCATTTGAATCACTCGCCGAGGTTTTCTGATTTGTATAAAATCAGCTTTTTCAAACGTTGTTTCGATTCTAAAATAGTTTTTGATCTTGGTTCTTGAAATATTGATAAATAGATACCAACTTGTTGAAAGAAACCATGCGACACAAAATGCTTTACTTGACAAATCATACGAATTATAGAATAATCCAAATGGTGTATCTTTGACGACCTTGAAATAAAATTTCTTTAGTGATAAAGCATTCAAATCTATTGATTTTGGACCTACATAGCCATAATAATCTAATGACAATAGCAAAAGGATAACGATCCAAAATAATGATATGATGCCCATGTAAATTATCATCATATTCCCAATTCTATTTCGCTTAAATCCTCTTTGCTTCAATTCATCGTCATTGGTTTCTTCTCTAATACTACTATCGACTTCAACTTGCTCTGAAAAGTATTTTTCACTAGTATCTTTGTCCTCATAATGTATGATCTCTTTATTACTCGATGGGCTACTATTAAATTTAACTGGATGTGGTCTCCTATTCATATCAACATCATCATTAATATTGATTCCCTTCATTTTCTATATATACGCAAGTTATTATTCCGATTCTTTCAATGCCAGTATTCGAATTACATACCCTTTCTTTGGTATATTTGTAGAATACCCATAATCCCCACAATGGAAAAAAGGCTAGATAAACTGACAGATATATGATTACTGTTACAGCTAATAACAAAATTTGGGTTAATAGCGTTATGCATATTCAAACATTCGATCAATACCTCGGATAGGGAAGTTCATTCCCTGAGGTGCATCACAAACGTTCCAGATCAAGTCTCCACTATCAACTCGATGTGAAGAAAGACTTGCCCATGTGTTTTTAACAGTTGTTGATATCTCCATGCCAGCTGAACATGCTTCATATTGTTGCATAGTGAGATTCTTGGGATCATAATTTGGTATATCAACGTAAAATGCGTTGCTTCTACAAGCCTTTAAGACAACCCCTGGCTGTGAAGGGCATGAACAAATAGAAGAGGCTTCATCAGAGCAATTATTACTGCAGGATCCATCAGGGCATAAGCTTAACCCATTTGGGCATGAATTAGGACCAAATTGAGTTGGACATGATTTTTGATCTATGACGCATAAGACTGGACAAAGTACATTTGGCCTTGTAACAGCAGGACATGTTGTACCATTGTTAAAATTCCCGTTAACTAAATGTATAAATAAATAAGTAGATTGATAAATTAATAATTCAATAAAGAATCACAAACCTGTATGAAATTTTGGTATTGCATACGCCTGTTGCAGAATAAATAAAACACTAACGAGTATTGATTTTTTCATTTTCTGATTCAACAAAAATGTATAAAGAAGAAGGAGAAGAAGGCAGAATAAAAGCTATACTATAAATCAATAAAGTAAATCATTGGCAATTGTTTCTATATAGTCGGATATACACTTGGTCAATGCACAAGAATAATACTCCCGAATACTCTCAACGCGTGATGATGTTGTTTTTTACGGGAATTATAAAATAGTAGATTTACGCTGTGGAAAGGGCATATATACAGGGGTTTTCTATCATGCTTAATACATTTAATACAGACGTAATGTTATTAGCATCCGAGTGTCACTGTATAGTCATCTTTACTATAATTTATTCTATTTAGAATATATTGATGATGGTCAAAATAAGAAACCTGTAGTTTTACATATAGAATGTCAATGAAATAACAGAATTCAACATGTTGTATATACCATATAAAAACCCTTATACGCCTTGTTGGTTGCATACCAAAAGAATATTTATGTAATTATCAGCTGTTGACTATTTCAATAGAAATCTGGAACAAGAAGTAGGTCAATCATCAGTAATGCAAGAGTAGACTTTTCTGAGAACAACCCACAATTTTGTTTTTCCGACTAATGAAAATAGTCAGTACATTTGTTTGAAATACTCTTTATTTCGACTACGTTAATCAAAGAAAAAAATACGTTTAGCTCTAGAAGATGCTACATGATCTGTCTAAAGCTAAATGAGACGAAAAGGTTGAAAATCGAGCGAAAAAAATCTTTGCGCTTGAAATCAGTACTTTTATTGGAATCGATCAAATACCTTTAATTAGAGCGCTGATCTATTTATTTGTGTGATTCTGTTCGGAGAAAGTTATACCAAAATCAGGCACTCTTCAGGCAACAACTGAAACTATGGAATCCATAATAATGGGAAATGTATGACAAAAAGCTTTCTTGTTTCACCAAAATCCGCATGAATCAGTATTCAAATAGCGTCATTAATGTAAATGCCTTGTTGATGTGGCCAATATATGTATATCCCCAAACTAAAAAAGATTTATTAAAACATTTCCTTAATTAATTACTTTTGTTTGTTAATGTCTGTCAAGTGAGTTCAAGACTTCAAAATCGGAGCGTGCAATATTTTCTATAATCAACATTAGGATTAACGCAAAAAACTGGTTCCAAAATAGCCGAAGCTATTTTTTGTGCGTAGCGGCCCTTGAATCCCATAATTTCGAAATGATTTATTATAAAACATTTCGACATCAAAAAATTGTTTTTCGAAATTTCGATAGGGAACAAAGTATTTAAGTTGCTTTGAGGTTCTAAACTTTTTCGTAAATACTGTGATGCTCTATCTAATGATACTAATACTACTGGCATCAAATGTTTCTGTAAAACGGTATCTGGAAAAAACCTAAAATTGGTTTTAGACGCAAAAGTCTATTTTTAGAATAAGTAACACTCAATCCAGTGCTTGAAAACAAAGGATATGGTCTTTATAAGCATTTTGTGTTATAACGTACCTTAGTAAAAAATGCTGATTTTGGGGAGAAAAATTGCATTAACTGATTTTCTTAATTTTCCATGAGGTATCCCTCATGAAAAACTGACTGAAATCATCGATTTTTCATGATCCTGAAAACGTCCAAAAACGACATAGGCTTATTGATAGATGCTTCTGCAATTCATTGGAACTTATTATGAGCGATTTTGAGCTACTTTTTGAGTTGTAATTGGCAAAAACGTTTAAGCTCAAAAATCGACGTTGCTTGTAAAACAAGGCATTTAGGTCCAACTTTATTGAAATTAAAATAAAAAAAAAATGGCAGGTGTTTTATACATTTTGTAGAGTATTGCCGGCAAAACAGGTTATTTTAATATTGAATTTAAGACTTAAAAAAAATCTTCGATTTGAATTTTTGCACTTTTATTTCGTAATCAGACTGTAAATTAATATGAAATATTCAACTCATTAGGAAATGTATACCCTTATTAGACGACATATCAAAAGTAATACATATTGCATCAAACATTTGAGGTAACAATAACATTTGATACCACTTTAATATATGACTAATACTGAACTCCAACATTGTATTGTGAATCAACTTTATCTCACTATGGAACTTAGGATGTGCGCGCAGCTCCGCCCTATTTTTATCACACTCTTGATATTCAAGACCATGTATAAAGATTGTCCACATTAACTACATTCATTTTTATCTATTTATACAGACATTTGAACGTTTGATCTTTCAAGATCCTTGGTCGAGGATGTAACTGAAAAATATTGAGGAAAACTGCTTTAGATGGCTACTAAATTCATGTGAAATATCAGTTTTAGCGTCTGTAATTTTTTTGATTGGATCTAGGGTAATTTATTAAATATATCAATTTTATTGATGAAATAAAAATAGTGCAATATTAATACAATTAAAGAGGGAAAAAATGGTTAAACGTATTTTCAGGGGGGAGGTGAATAGATAGCTTTGAAGTAATAAATATTAGTTCGATAATATGCAGTAGAAGCAAAGCTCGACTGACACAAAACTATCAACATAAGCTTGCAATGTCAACACATAGCATAAAGTACATAACTTGCAGTGTAAGGTATAAATATATTATATGAAATATGAAATTTACTTGTCTATCCAACAACTTGAAACATGATTATCATCGAAACCAATTGAAAGGGTTTTGATACTCTTGCAACATATATTTAACCTTAAAAAAGTCTTCTCGTTTAAGGCTAAGCTCTCGTAATATTCATCAAATGTGGAACAAGTGAAGTTGCTATTATGACCAATATAATACAGTGAGGCAGCAGCCAATGTTGTAACTTGAAGATAAATTTTTGACACAGGACCAGAATTACTGATATCAGTGTATACCAAGGTTTCAAATGAAGTTGATGGCATATCAATCATCATGATACGCGGTACACTACCAGTACCAGTAAATACACAATCAATTAAATTGACATGTTTCAACAGAGGCATATTAATAGATATTTTAGTCAAATCTTGTTCAGCAAGTTGACATTGTTGCATGGCAAGTCTTTCGATTGAATTGTTTTTAGCTTTACAGGAAGCAAAGGAATAGTAGTCCGTGAATGAACAATCAACCATGGCAATTGATTTCAATAATGGACAGCAATGTAAAATGGAATCAAAAACGCAAGCACCATTGGTATCAAAATCTTGCGTCACTTTTTTGTTAACATTATTCATGATTAAATGTCGAATACGTTTTCCAGATGTACTCAATATGGCCGTATGTGGTAAATTATTAGCTTCTTGTTCTCTAACCAATGCTTTATCATGTTGCTTTGCTCTTTCGAAGACCGCTGTAATCTTGTTTGCATCCCAGCAAGATTGATGATTGGAACCAGAATCAAAATGTAACATTGGGTTATCTGCACTAATAGACGAATGATGTTCAATTTTGTATTTAATTTCAATAGCACCATTAAAATTCATCGTATTCAGTAAATTGGACAAGAAATCAACGGAATTTGGCATGTATACATTATGAAATCTTGCTGTTTTCATTTGGGAAATATACCTTAAGAATTTCATCATAATTTCAGGAGAAAAGTCGAATCCTCTAGTCTTAATATCTGCTATAAGCTGATAATCTTGATCGTTGGTGTTGATCTCCAAGTATTCAAGTTGAGGGAATTTGAACATAATATACTTGAAAGATTCATCAGACATTAACAGAAAATTTCCCATGAATGAGCGAATATTGGAACGAGGTTGGATTTGCTTCAGATCGACTTTAGTATAAACATCATCACCCAAATAGTCAAACAGGCCTTCACTTGCTATTCTCTTTAAAGAATAAGCAGTAAAACTAAAAGAATCCAACTGAGGGCATTTTTGAATAATATCGTCAAACTCAAAGATGTAACTATCAGTATGCTTAATGAAGGATAAGCTCTTCAAATGAGTAAATTTATCTAATTGGCTTGTCATTTCATCCATATAATCGTCTTGAAAGATATCATCAAAATAGCAATGTCTATTAGTGGCATCGCCGATTGTAAGCCGAGTCAAACTTTCATGCATAGCCATCACACATTGAACATAGTCTTTAAATACAGCCCATCCTTTAGGTACAGGAATATTCTCCAAATATTGAAAATGACCCTTTCGATAGACCGGTAATAAGTTTTTAAAGAAATCATTATTTGTATCGCTTGTGTTCAAATATCTAACATTAGGACACAATTCAGCCAGGCGTGAGAGAATCTTGTATCTATCAGGAGAGGCAGCATAAAACCGTGGTAAAAACACATGATTAAGGTCAATAGATTCTGCAAACTGTCCAAGTTCTTGAAATGAAGTAATGGTTTCAATGTATTTTTCGGCTTGTGCTTGATATTTAAGGAAAACGTTCTTGTAAAAGTATCTTTGAGCAGGCCTGTACCATGATTTGCAAGTTGTTTGACATTGGGAAAGATCATTTTTGGGTAAATGACTGAATATAAGATGTAAAATTTCAACAGGTAAAATGTGCATTTTTATTTTTATAGGTTGAAAAAAAATAAAAGAGTTATCAGATCTTTTTCTTTTTATTGAAAAAGATGAGCGGGGAAGGGCCAAGGTAGTACACAATTCTTATCAGATCTAAAATCTTTTGTAATTTTTAAAGTTTATTGCTTTTCGTATGGCCCCTTGCTCCCCTTTTAATCCAAAGTCTCAAAAAATATTCAGCCATCAGAAAAGATGATCCTTTTCCCAACAAATATTCGCGTAAATCAATCTTGTTTTCAATGCTTATTTATTTTTGATAAAAACTAAAATAATGTACGGTATTTGTTCGTCGTATATAGATAATAGATGTTCCTTTTAAATTAAGGAACCAAATATAACTCAATTTAATATATTTTTGCCCCAACTCCCGTTGTCCCCCACATGGAACTTAATCCTTCAAAATAATTGATAATTTGTTCCTCATACAACTCCTCTTGAATTATAGGGCAGGTTCTTTTTGTGATTGCCTTGATGCTAAAGGAAATCCACATTTGTTGCACTATGTACTTGTGTATTTTAGATCTTACTTGATAGAGATATATCAAGTTCTTATTTAGTTTTTGTAGCTATAATGTAATTGTATCCAATGATTATATCTTTACCAATATCATAATAATAATTATTGAATTTACGGAGAAAAGCATAGCTTTTTGGTTGGAACGTATGTTTTTTTATTTTATTTTTTTTTTTTTTTTGTGAAATCTATTATGCAACGATGCATTGCCTTACTATTCCCAGGAAAAATGTAGAAAAATCGTTTAATAAGTCAGAACAAGAAATATACCAAAATGAAGAAAAGAGATGAATAAATAATTGTTAAATTCAAGGATATCAAGATCGTCTTGCCACAGAAAAAAAAAAAAAGTATCTCTTTAATTTACAAAACGTCATCGTTTAGATAGACATTTTCAGTTTTCTACAAACAACTAGTCTCTTAGTTTTTTATATGCTTTTATTTCCCTTTGTTGGGGTCTATGTGGGGTATCTGGACATGCAAAAGGGCACGAAAGTGGTATACATTTATTAGTGCTCATTATACTCAATCAAGATACAAATGAAAACCTATAATCTTAATTCAAAAAAGAATATCCAGTACGCCAAAAAGGATTAAATTGTATAAATATACATAGCTACGCATACCTCTTCAAATAAAGAACAGTGTGTCGTTCTTATTAATCGGATATGGTCCTTTTTTTTAGGCCAATAATTTAGCTTACATCTTATTTTATCACCTAATACATCAAAAATTCAGATTTTCAAATTAAAGAGTATATATTACATTGAGGTTTATTTATGTACATCACTAAATAGTTTAGTAAAAAGGTACCAAACTTCCATGATATGCTTGTCGGCCACCAAATAAACAATTTATTGTAAAAGATTATAATATTCTAGTATGTTTTTTGTTATTAATTATTACGTATGAATGTTGAAGTCAATATTGGATATCCAAAGTTATTGAAAAAAGCATATATAAAACTGCAGCTATTAGATAACGAAATCAAAATATGTTGTTTGTATATTCACTGCACATTAAGGGCAACTTCAAAATTCAAATTCAAACCATAATTTGATTTCACAGGCTTTTTCAAAAATAATTGAAACAGCCCATCCAAACTAGGTAAAAAAACTGGTCAATTCCACTTTTCCATTTCCATAGCACCTCAGGGGGGAGGGCTAAAATTGTAGAAATTTGGGGATAAACCCTAGACTTACTTAACATTGCAATAAGGGAGCTTATTTGGATGAATATTCTGCGAGAACTGGTAGGCTTATTGACCTTGGTAGGCGTAAATAGCAAGCAACCAGCTTGTTCAAATTTACCGAATGCACTATAATGATCTGAGATCTTGGATAAATATTATGATCAAAATAATATGCTAATGATATAATTTTTAATATTAGATATCGGTGAACATTGGTTGAAGGAAGGTTGATGTTCTTATTTGTAAATTAGATATCTATTAAGGAAAATAAATAAGGATGTAAGGAGGCAGGAAAGACAGATAATCTTGCAAGGAATTATGGGAATATTTTCTTGTAGTATTTATAGGAATATTGAGATGAGTATTACTGCTGTGAATTACTATAGCGATGATTTGATTCATTATATGCTCACTGACAAATAGAAGCTGAAACTTGGAACATGTATTCATCAAATATAATATTAAATATCTAATTTATCGCGACTTTGTAAATTTAAATCAACGTAAAAAGTACGATTTATTAGAATGAATTAAATATGGACTTATATAGCTATTGGAATTATGTGATAAGATTGAATGGACGGGGATCCATTAGATATGGCAATAGAAATTATTATTAATCAATAAGTGTGCATGGAAATAATCAATAGACCCATAAAAAGTGCGATGAAATTCCAGCGAGTATCATTAACGTGCCACCAACTTTAAACCTGCACAAATTTTAACTTTTTTCAAGAGCTATCAACTCACCCAAAACTAACGATACAATAAAAAAAATCCATAACAATCATTATTTAAACCTTTGTAAACAATTGTTATGGCTCGAATACTTAATTTTACTATAAAATCATTCTGTTGATAGCCTTTGAAAATAGACGGTATTTCAAAATCTAAGCTGTGTGCTCTTAGGTGAGGATAACTTTTGAAACAAGGATACTTTGTGATACATAACCTCCTTACCTTAAACCCAGCTTACGTAAGCAATACCTGAAATCACCATTTTCGCTATCAACTTACTCAAAAATACTAAGACACTAAATCGGATACATAACAATTGTTGTTTAGAGTTTTGATAACAGCTTTAATAACTGCAGTGATGAATTTTACTATGGCAATAATTTATGGATGGCCTTTGAAAATATTATGTGGTTTCGCAGACTTTAAGCTGGGGTATCGACGTAGCACCAGCTTACAAAAAAAAATCTTCAAGACCTATCAACTTTCCGAAAAATAAAGATATAATAAATCAGAGCCATAACAATCATTATTTAAACCTTTGTGAACAATTGTTATGGCTTTAATAGTTATTTTTACTATAAAATCATTTTACTGATAGCTGTTGAAAATAGGCGGTACTGCAAATATTTTTGGGTAGGAAATAAGGCTTGGCTACAAAGAATTAAAGTTATACTCCGTTATTTAAATTATTCAGGGAGGATCAAAGTTTTACATCATCTATACACTCAATTTTTATTACTATGCCTCCACTCACAGCTAGAAAAAAAGCTTATCAAAATAGAGTAAAAAGCGATACAAGCCAGTTTATACGTGTTGATAATGAAGATTGGGAGATGATTGATTCCGACATCGCCGAATTAAACAGTGCAGCCCAGATGTGCAATTCAAATCCTGAAATCCGTAGATCAGTGAATGAAATTTTAGTCGACACGACTAGAAAAAGCAACAGGCCTTTTTGGTATTCGAAAAATTCAAGGACGACACTCTGGAGACGTGAAAAGGAGAATGAAGCTGTCGATGAGAGACATAAACTGGAGAGATTTGGTTTTGTTCCGCTGGTCCCAGCAATTCCTGTAGAAGAGCGACAAGCATTAAGTCTTAAGGACAAAGAAATTATGCAAATAAAAGAAACATTTCCAAAACTTCAAGAATTTGTGAAGCCGGTGATGAACTCGAAGCATGAAGGAAGCAAAACTGAGACTTATAATTTTGTGCGATACTCTTCGATCAATTATTACTTTATCAAAAGACTTGAAGGTGATAAAACACTTTCAGCTTCGCGTAAAGCAGCTAGAATCTACTGGCCTAAAAACAACGTAACTTATCGTGCTATGACAATTGTTAAATGGGCCAAGGAGTTCATTTGTGAGGGTGTGTTGTCAAACCATAACCAAGGCTGCCATTCAAAAAGAAAATGTTTTCTGAATGATTCTGATGTAAAACAAATTGTTCTTGAAGAAATCCGCAAAACAAAGCCTGCAGAGCGGTCTTTGGTCGTTATCAAGGAGTATATTGACAAAGTGGTTGTCCCTTCAATCTTAGGTGTTACTGATAGATGTGTAAGTCAGACTACTATCAGCAAGTATCTCCATGAATGGGGTTACGCCTATAGAAAAAACCAAAAGACTATCTATTTTGATGGCCATGAACGGGAAGATGTGGTCGCATATAGAGATTTTTGGTCACAAAGGATGCTTCAGTATATGGAAAAGATGGATTTTTACACAGGAGAGAACGAAGAAGATGTGTTGGAACCTGTTGGATTAGAATATTATGAAAAAAAGTATGTGTTCGTTACCCATGATGAAAGCACCTTCTACGCTAATGACGGTAAAAATGACTTGTGGTTGGCTGATGGTGAGAACTATATTCGTAAGAAGGGTCCAGGTTCCTCGATAATGGTAAGCGAATTCCAATGTCCCTGTCATGGAACTATGAAAATCAGAAGTTGGTCATCTAGGACGTTGTTTAAAGCAGGTGATTCCAGAGAAGGTTGGTGGACTTCAAAACACATGGTTGAACAGCTGAAAGAAAATGCAATTGGGCTTTTTGAAGCACTCCATCCAAACTGTCAAGCTATTTTTCTTTTCGATAACAGCTCCAACCATGGCGCTTTCGCTGATGATGCTCTGGTGGTTACTCGCATGACCTTAAACGAGAAGCCGTGGTCCTTAAATGAGAAGTTCCAGTTCCGTGATACTTGGTATATCTGCAAAGCCACTGGTTTGCGGAAACCACAGACTTTCTTTTACAATAAAGAGATTATCACGAATAAAAAGGGATGCGTCAAGACGAAGAAGGTCCGTTACTTCAAAGGAATCAAGTCGATCTTAGAAGAAAGAGGACGATGGGTTGGCCATGATGTTGAAGGCCAAAAATGGAAACTGCATTGTGGTGCTCCCGAACGTGTCAATCCCATTTGTTGTGCTCGTCATTTTTTGGAAAACTGCCCTGATTTTGTTCAACAGAAATCTGCTTTGCAGGAAATAATTGAAGAATCTGGACACATCTTCGAATTATACCCGAAGTACCATTGCGAATGCAATTGGATTGAAATGTACTGGGGTGCTGCCAAGAGGGAAGCTCGTTTGCGATGTGACTATACGTTCAAGTCTCTGGAGAAAAATATCCATTCTTTTCTGGATACCTCTGGTAACCTGACTCAAATCAGACGTTATTTCAGAAGGTCGATGGACTACATCGAAGCTTATAGCAAATGTAGAGACGGTAGAGAAGTTGTCCAAGAAGTTAAGAAATTTGTGGAAAAAAAATATTTATCCCATAGAAAAGTTAGAATTCCTAACGATTTGTTATAAAAATAAAATCTTTGTTTAAACTTATTATACTTCTCAATCTCTCAAATAACAAATGAGCTACATCACCTGCCATGAGATGCCTCCAAAAAAAAAAAGCATACTGAAATAGCGGTGTTTAAAAGTAAATAAAAATTGAAACAAAATTAAGGTTTACACAGATTTAAAGCTGGTGGCACGTTACTCTATTAGAGTTTGCAAAATAGCTGAGGGCAAGTGAGATCAAGCATTATTTGTCGAGCTTCAAATGTTTTAAATAATGCAAGCAAGTTCAAATCAATCATTTTGAATTTTAAAAGCAAGCAAGCAATTACAAGCGGAGCATGAGCATTAGTAAGCAAGCGTGCGAATCTGAGTACGAGCGCAAGCAATTTACATTATACTACATATTTGCAGCAGCCTAATATCAATATAAAATGTAATGCATTTTGACTTTTTGACAGCTACAATTGCGGAAATTAAACGAGTTTGATCTACGTTACATGCCTTGTTCATTATCCAAGCAAGCAAGCAAGCGAATCAGGTGTAGATGCAAGCAAGCCTATTTTAAATTTAAGCATTATTTCAAGAAACCAACAAGCAATCTCTCATTACCGAAAAAAACTAGTCAATCAAGCTCAAACAAATGGTACAATAAGAAAATTGTAATATAAGTGCAGTAAAATATGGGTGTAAAAAGCGATAAAGAATACTGTTCAAATCCTTCTTTATTAAAATATGGATAATGTGCAATAAATTGGTTATTCTACGTCTCTATTTATATTATTTGGTGATTATTTACTATCTTGCAATTGCATTGCAATTGTCAACGATTCCATTAATTTTGAGTATAAATGTTGGGTTGTTTGGTTATTGATTTGGTGGATCAAGAACGGTGTTTTAAATATAGCTTGTCAATCATGCTTGATCTATCAGAATTAGAAATTACCGAATTACCAATTTAGAACATCTGTCAAACCATGATGTTCAACATGCAAGTCAAGCAAGGTCATATTCCATGCGTCTATCATCATGCTACTATTAAATCATAGAAGCATGATTCCAATATATTCACACAATATCCAAATGCTCATTCTAATTATACTATCACTCACATTTAATACACTCATTTAATTAGTATATAAACCCCCTCTAGAAGCTCATAATAAAACGGTACTTTTTCATTTGATTAATTTTATACGATTTACCTTTCGATAAATCAATGCTTTCAGAACAGCCCTTACTTGTTCTACTTGATAAGCATGTACTTTTTGTATCTTTTATTTAGGATATCCGACATTACTTTAGTATTTTAGCATCTCTTATTTGAGTATTATACCCTTGCTATCTTTATGCAATTGTCTATTTACTATATAGTCTTATCTTTGATAGCATGGTTTCAAATGAGATGACATTTAATTTAGGTATTTTATGATGGGAATACTAGCTTAGTTCACTTCAATAAGGAAGCCAAAGCGCCATACTCGATTGCTCGCTTACGCTCGCACTGCGTAATTGTGACCCTCTAGTTTTGAGTGATATTTTAGCATAGCAGCGTAGTTACACTTTTCTTTGACATACATTTGATTTATCGAAAGATAATAAACGTATGGTATTAATCAAATGAAAAAGTACCGTTTTATTATGAGCTTATAGAGAGGGTTTATATGCTAATTAGATGAGTGTATTAAATGTGAATGATAATATAATAATATAATTAGAATGAGCATATGGATATTGTGTGGATATATTGAAATTATGCTTCTACGATTCAATCACTACTACGGTCGAACTATGCTTCCCATAGGCATAATGATCTCCACAGATGGGAGGAATAAAAGATTTTATGCAGACCAGGCAGCCCAGATGAGCAGATCAATGAGATCAAGGTTTTTTAGTCAATTTACTGAAGTATGCCAATCATAAATAATATAATTAATAACGAAAATAATTTGAGTGGTTTAAAGCAGATGTGAGTTACTCTGATTTAACATAATTGCCTTATTGACGAGATATATCAATTTGAAATTTGGGGTTTAAAAGAGCTCTGCTCATGTTCTTCTTTCGGGGACCAAATGGGAACAGCGATAACAACCTGCTTGGTAACACTGAAAGCATTTATGCCTTTGTAAATTTCTGTTTGTAGCACATAAAATATTTTTTCTTCCCTACTCTTTCCTCAGTTCTTTTATTTCTGTTTAAAACTACAACAAAAGGACCAATATTTTTTATAAACTGAAATCAAGTAGCAGGTGCAAGTAAATATTTTACCTATTTTTTATTTGGAAATGAATTATTAACTGTTAATGTTAGGGCGCATTATAATATTTTTATCGAACAAAAAAAGCATTCAAGACTTAGTCATTTTGTTCCATCATCTACTTTATAACCAATGCTTTTTTGGTCTAAAGTGCATATCAAACTGCAGAAAACTTAGTGGTTATAAAATTATGTATAGTATTGACTTGATTTGAATGAATTAATGAATAAACTCTTGTTAATCTATTTTATTGCAAAAAAATATTTGTTTCTGCTTGATGACCAACAGCCAAGAAGAGGAAAACAAGATGTTGTCTTGTACACCACTACTAACTATCAAAAGTACACCATAACCATTAATTATTAGTTTGTTAATTGATTTTATTAATAAATCAATTTTTATAGGTCAAACGTAAAGGCGTATTCAGTTCAAAACACTTGAAATAATTCAATTATGCTAATTTACATAATTTATTATCTCTTGCTCATTCAATTGCTATATTTGATTTTAATATTTCGTTTATACTGCTACATCAACTCTTTCTTCATTAGAGACTAACTCGCTATCCTTGATTAGCTTATCAATAATAACAATCCATTATTAGCTCATGATGGTATGCACAACTATTAAAAGGGATCTTTTAATCTCAAATTTATCTGATTCAATTGCTGACGCTAAACTAGCATCAAATAGTTGCGTTGACTCGCAATAAGATAAGGCGTTTTATCAAATACAATTTTAGCGTTCAATGTATTTCAGTTAAATTGAACAGATAAATATATGGTTTATGCAGACATCTATGAATGTGAGATAGAGCTCAGATCTCTATTAACACAAAAATAATCCAAATTGTGATGCTTCGTCAACCTGTACAAACTTTTTTTGTGGTGATGATACCTGGTGGCTCAAGTGTAATTTAGGCATTTAATAATTGTCAAATGTATCGAATAAAGATAAAGTTGATTGATTGATATAATTCTAACGGATAATAAATGCAATGCCATTTATTGAATGGGTGGATGTAAATGTATAAAGCAAAGCTTACTTTTGAGTGAAAATAATGATTATTCTGAATTAACATCAATACGCTCAAAAAGCAATCATTGCTACTAAATTGCATAAAATGATATGCAGAAAACTCTTGAAGTATTCATTCTTCTTCTTTTTTTTTTGGCAGTGCTACAAGTTATCGTTTAATATGACTGAATATTAATGAACTAGAAAAAATACAACTGGTAAAAAAACTAATACCTAATGTACATCGTCGAGATGATCAAGATAGATAAAAAACGCATTTATTGTGTAGTGACAATTGCAATACTTTGATGGATAGAAATTACAGGACCAAGATGTTGTATTTGCCTCTGGATTTTTAAAAGGGTTTAAAAGCATACTTCATCAAATTTATTTAGATGTTAAATCCTCACCATATGCTGTTATTAGTAGCATCCTGTTTTTTATTTAATTGCTGTATTATTAAAAATTAAACGTTTCATAACTTATTATAACAATGACAATAATGGATGTTTCTGGTTTTAGGTTGGCATTTATCATAAGGCAGGCTGATGATACGTTTTTTGATACTACTGTAGATGAAACAAGTCAATTTAATTTATGAAATTTGAATAATGCAAATACCGAGGAACCATTTGCATGTACTTAAGTTGGTTCTGGTAAAGCACTGAATAAATTGGCTTGGGACAAAGAGAGAAAAAGGTGGCAATAGGTTCTAGCGATGGCCATGTTTATGTTTGTGTTTATGTTTATGATATTGGAGAGGTAAGACGGTAAGACTAAAACTCAATGTAAATCACCTCCAGCGCACTAATTATTAAATAAGACTATATTATCATCAAACAAACTACCACACAATATTAACATGTATAAATATTTACAGTAATAAGCTTAGATGATCTAGTGGGTACAGTATCGTAAATCCTTGAAAAAGTTCTCCAGTATTATAAAATCTCTTATTTTTAAGACTTACAGGGCTTACAAGCGGAATATTAATTTGAAAAATTATTCTTGTCCAGATCATCAATTTTGACATTTTTTAATTTTTTTTTCTAATTTTGCAAATCTAGAGTTAATTATACTACCAATCATAAAAACAAAAAATATACACATATAAAAAATTTAGCGCTCTATGTGCTCAATAAAAAAAACAAACATTTTTATTGTAAAATATTACATAAAAATCCTTTAATTAAAAAACCGTTTTTGGGACAAAACTACAAATTTTCATTACTTGACATTTAATATTAAGCTTTTATAAAATCCGTATTAGCTATAGCTACAATTTTCTCTCACAATGTGGTATATTTAAACGTTGATTTTGGTACCAAAATTTGATTTTTCTGTTTTTTGATCAAAATCATGAGTGTTGGTAAGGATAAAATGAGTCCCAGAAAATGTCCGCTACAAAAACTGAATTTTCAGACCGCACGTGTTTAAATATAAGAAAAGTTTAAAAAAAACGCATTTTTATTTAAAACTTAGATATATACCATAGTATAAGAGACTTGGCCGTTCGATCTTGCTATGCTCAATTACGGCGTTGCTCTACAAACTCGCTTTTGCAAATTTTTAATGAATGAATGATACAGTGAGTCGCAAAACCCTTTCAATGATTTGGAAATTTGAATAAAAATAACCATAACTTTCTCAGTTTCAATCGGAGATATACTAAATTTCTATTTTAAGTAATTCAAACGTTTTTAAATTATTTTCAAAAGGTCCGATCTAATTAGTTAAAGTTCCGCAAAAACTATGCAAGTTTAAAAAAAGGTACATCATTGAAAGGGTTTTGCACGCATTATCAAAAAAAAATTGAAGCTTATTTAAATGCAGTCAATAATCAATACCGTAACTTTTTGCTTTAATACAAGCTTTTACACAATGAGGCATACTCGAAATAACTTTTTGATATTCCCCAACTGTTATGTTGTCATACCAAATCTCTTGAGTTCTGTCCCAAATATCATTCATCCCTTTTGGGGATGTATCGTATTCGTTTAGGCGGATTTTCAATAATCTCCACATATTTTCAATGGGATTAAGGTCTGGAAATTGCGCTGGCCATGACATTACTTCATATTTTTTTGTTTTGAAGTCTTCTTTCATTAAATTAGAGGTGTGCTTAGAATCGTTGTCTTGTTGAAGGATAACCTAATTACGACGCAACTTCAATTTTTGACACATATCGTCAATGGATTTCTCCAAATCATCATCAATAATAGTTCTGTATAGGTTGGAGTTCAGATTACCTTCGACCTTGGACAACCAAACGACACCAGACCAAGAAATAGAGCTCCAAATCATGATACGACCATCTCCATTTTTTCTTGTTTTTTGGTATTCTTAGGTTTTATCTCCTCGCTGTCTCTTTTCCAGCACCAAATTAGATCATACGAGTTAAAACAATTAATTCTAGCCTCATCAGTAGATATAATACGCTTTCAGTCATCCAAAGTCCAATCAATTCTGTTTTTACATCAGCGGAGGCGATCCTTTGCATTTTCATCACTAATTTCTGGCTTTTTTATCTTAGGTAATGCGCCTAAACCATTATCCCGAAGAGCCCTAGTACAGTATTCGCACTGCCATTAACGTGTATATTACGATGAAGCTCTTTTTTGGCTTGTACCGCATTATCCAAGCCACCTTTGGTGATTTTATGGACACAATATCTCTTATCCGCAGTAGTCAGCTTAGATGGTCGGTCTCCTTTAAGTTTTTCTCGGTCAGGACAGGCCTTTTTTCCAATACGACATACTGTGGCTTTACTAACAGCTACATGACGAGCAATTTCCGATACGGTATGGCCTGAATTTAACAGAGAGATAACGTCATTACGTTTGGCATCCGATACAGTTTTCATCTTGATGATTTTGCTTGAAACTATTAGTAAAAAAGGCAGGGTAAAAGTTGAAAAACATCTCATATATTTTTCGCATATTTCTCTGTTTTATAAGATATCCAGCGTTAATGTACAAGTTAGGGGTTACAAAATTGTAATTTTAAGCCTGTGCGTGCAAAACCCTTTCAATGATGTACCTTTTTTTAAACTTGCATAGTTTTTGCGGAACTTTAACTAATTAGATCGGACCTTTTGAAAATAATTTAAAAACGTTTGAATTACTTAAAATAGAAATTTAGTATATCTCCGATTGAAACTGAGAAAGTTATGGTTATTTTTATTCAAATTTCCAAATCATTGAAAGGGTTTTGCGACTCACTGTATAACAAATGGGTTTTCTAGTAGAAAAATATATGTTTCTTGTTTCTATGATAACAAATATGCCCATTTTTTTCAGTTTATGGTTTAAGTACTGTAATACTGCTTTTACATTGGCTGAAATGAGCAATTTACAGGGCCTTAAATGCGCTAAATAATGTAAATCGTTGAGAATCTAATTATACGTGTGCTGTTTCTCTCCCTTTTTGTTTTCATTGTTGCATCAACCGGTTATTTGTAATATAATGAACCTTTTGATTTGTAATCCTTATTGATAAGAAGTGAGCTAACTGATCTGTGGTAACATCCTTGATTTTTCTTATTCTTCTAAAGTAAGATCCAGGAAACGGGATACGTGAGACATATCCTCTTGTTGGACTTAGCTGTATGAAATAAGCTCAACTTAAATGCGCTGCGTTACTAATGTAAATAGATTGATCTGACATGGACTGTCAGAAAGATATAATTGATCCAAAGCTGATCTAACGGATAAATGAAATATAGAATTTGTATATAAATAGTGTAGTAAACTACATATACCAAGTTTGTTTTGTAATCAAATTGATCTTAGTCAACATCTAAGATCTAATAACTTTAAATCACAAAAAACTTTAAAATGTCAAATTGTACCATCGGTACTTCCAAACTAGGAGCTAAGCCACGAAGATCTTGCTTCAAGGTCTTATTACTGTATTATTGATAGAATCAGAAAATAGTATATATTGTATATCACAAAGGCTATGGTAATCCATAAACCTTTGTTTTATTTTATATTTTAATAAATACCAAAGAGTTATAATTGTATTTGCAATGCTTTTTTTGTTTAATTACTATCTTTTGTAGCAAATAGGACAAATTATTGATATTAAATAAAGGTGATCTTCAGTTTTTGTGTGTGATTTAATTTAACAAGTTTCTTTATTAAATTACACATTTTTTCTTGCTACAGTATTTATTCTAAATCTTGGGCATTCAATTTCTATAAATACTACAAGAAAATATTTTCATAATAATTCCTTGTAGAATTATCTGTCTTTCCTGCCTCCTTGCACTCTTATTTATTCGACAACTAATTTGCCATTTTTTTTAGTATCATACGCCATTAATTCAGAAGTTTTAAATATGTTTCAAGTAGTAGTGACCATATTATATATAAAATAAAAAAATACTCGACTATCTTTTGGATTTGTGAAGTTTTTTTGTTTATATTTGTGTCGTATATTTTCAGGATTGATAAATATTACTTAAAAAAGAATACAATTATAAAAGAATGAGTAATTAATCAGTTCTCCAACTGTATAATAAAAACAAGATATCGTTTATTTAGATGTAAAAGTATGGCCTTTTATATTGATTAGACATTGAGATCCTGAGATGTAATTTAAGGCACTATTGAACCATTGGATCTGTTTGATAGTAATCTATGGATTGAAATGGATCAATCATAATTTAACCGTTCTTGCAGAGCTTGTGAGTTGTGTTGTTTCAATGCTGCGCTAAATATGCTTGGATGTTGATTTGATAACTACTTGATTGGTTAACTGCTGGGATGAAATAATGTGGTGTCATAATTGAGGTCCAAGCGTTCTTGGTAATTACTGGATTAAACTTGGTACGCTAGGAGTTTTTTATATCCGATATCAAGACTTGCACTTCAATACATGTCGTAGTCAATAGATTGTAAGATATATTGATACTGTAGAAGGTGATAATGTATGATACTAGTAGGTGGAATACAACAATTTGTAAAATTTTCATGAACAAATTGTTATTCGTATATTTATTGACACTTCAAAAAAAAATTGGTAGCATTTTTGTTTATAACTTAATGCATAATAAAATTGCTTTTATTGTCAAGTAGGTTTCAGATGGTGGTTTTGATTTTTTTGCACAATATTCAGACGAATTCCGTGAAATTTTCAAAGATATTTCTTCACCCTATTATGAATCATTGATATCTCTCGGAAAATAGAAACGCTAATATCAGAACTATCAGTGCGCTGGTCAAAAATCGACTAAAACTGACGAAGATTAACCTAAAATTGATTATTAAAAACTAATCACCTAAATTGAGGTGTTAATTTTTTGTATTCCCAAGAAAGATCCAACTAATTATTTAAAGCGAGCCGATCTTTTTATATGCAGCCGAGCGTTTTTTTTGCGCGTGGCTAGAGCTCGTTTACCCCGCACGAGCTTCTTTATGGAGCGACTAAAACTCACCATCTCAATGCGAGCTTTATTTTACCTTTCAAGTGATGACAAATATCTAAAGTAAAGCAAACTTTTGAATGTCGTCATTTGACAATTATCTAAAGTAGTAATGTCATATTATTTTCTAATTATTATTAAATTTAAACTTTTTGAAAAGACAGAAGCTCGCTCTCCCCTCCACGAACTTTTTAAAAAGAAGTCAAAAGCTCGGCTGGTCTTTGCAAGCTTTGGTCAAACCCGTCCAAGGCTCGGCTCGTGTTTTACTGTATACTTAGACCCAACCACAAACTACCCTGAATTTTTTATTTCAACGAAAAATATTAATTTTTCCTCAAGATAATCAAAATAATAGTTTATATAACAGCCTAAAACCAATAATAACGGGGTTCCAAAATTGATTTGAAAAATGGTCGAAAAATAATTCAAAAAAAAAAATTGTTTAATAACTCATGAACTGCAAAGTAAGTAAATCAAGTGCATTAAATAGTTTTTGTACAATTCTGAATTCGGCATCCATTTAGATAGAATTTATACAAATATTTCATATTAGAATTTGTATAAAATGCGATTGAAATTTTGAAGGTTTTTTGAAGATATAAATCACTTTTTATAAGCATATTTAAAATATAATTAATGGCAATGATGCGCAAAAAAAATATCTATCGATCGAGCTATTGTAAAATCTTCTAGCTGCATTTTTCGTAGAGAAAACAAGATTTTTATCCAATTTTTTTTTTCAAATTCAGAATTTGGAATGAGGGTATACAAGGGAAAAATGGATGCTAGAAATAAAGGTATATTTTTGTACACATTTTTGAGGATATCTCCACAAAAAATCAATATTTTGAGAAACTCTAAATTTGATCCGAGAGAGCTTAACGAGCTTAATGATATGAATGCAAAAAAAATGTTGCTCAATTTAACGAATATTTTGACTTCTACTACAAAAATGCCAAAAAAAAAATGAGAAAAAAATAAAAGTGCTCAGAATTTTTTCACCCTGAAATATGTTATAGAGTGCTTCAAAAAAAGTAAGTTCTATTATTAAAATGTGTTAGCATAGCTTAGTTTTTTGCAGAGATATGAAGTCTCAAAGTTTTTAATTTTAGCAGTGAAATACCTGCAAAAATCTGAAACAGTAGCACTGAAAAAGTTATACCAACTGCAAAAAATAGGATATTTCCAGTTACTTATTTTTGGATTAAAGTTGAGCATCTTAGGTACATTGACATATAATTTTTTCTTTTTATTATTTAGTGGAAAAAAAATATTGAGCAGGGATAAAAAGTAAGACTCAGCTTTTAGGAAAAAAGCAATGAATTTTATCTATTTTTTGAATCTTTGAAAATTGATTTTTATATTTATAGTTTGAAAATCAATTTCACTGGAATGGGATCGAGGATCATTATTACACAGCAGCAAGCTTAATTGGCTTAACTTTTGAGGATTTTCTAAAATTATTAGAGCCAAATGTTTATTAATATCAACAAAAGGATTTAGCGTATACAATATACATTTGATTATTGAACAATTAACAATCTTCATGATGAAAGAAAGTGTCATGACAATCTGGATTTACCTGCATTGATATGTTTTAATGCTCAAAATGGACTATTTTTTAATTATTTTTCATTACTATTCACACTCGAATAACCACAGTTTGAATTAACGCTACCAAAACTATGAATTAACTGAAATATTCAAGATTTGAAACCTTTGATAAGTAAAAAAAAAAAAAAAAAAAAAAAAAAAAATTCCAGAAACAGGGATTTCTTCCTTTGGAAGCTCCTACAACATGTTCATTCGTTGCAAAATTAGGGTTTAATGTTCGGAGCCGTAATGTAGGACAGCATCAGCTACTAAGCATTTCAGTTTGTTGGTTTCTTTCCTTTTATAATTTTGATTATAATGAAAGACATATTTAATACTAGACAAAAGAGAAATAAACCATGTATATTTTTTTATAGAAAAAATTAATTTAATAAAACTAATTTGATTTATAGGTGAAAATTGTCGAACGCATCGAAGAAAATGTGTCAATTTAAATAATTCAATATGTGAACGTTGTGATAAACTTAATTTAGAGTGTATATTCAAATTAACCGAGAAACCAACAAAATCAATCAAACCAAGTATATCCCCAGCAAAGCGAAACAAATTATTTGATACAATATGGTGTTTAAATCAAGAGGCAGATATGATACAACTGCAACTATCACAATTATCAAACAATACAAACAATAATGCGAATATATCTTGTCAGTGTCAAGACCCCACTATTTGCCAACATATAAAAACATTTTTGCCATTAACTAATACTACAACTAATTCATCAACATTGCCATCATCAAATACGACATGGGGTTTAACTATTTCAAACAATCATCGAGGAATTCAATTGCAAACATCAATACAATCCATGTCTGACCTATCTTTTTTTATCAAAGAAGCATTTTCTGTTTTTATATATGGAGATATACTACCAGGCCAGCAAGATTTCTCAGAAAGACGGAACCCTAAGCAAATACTAGCGGTCACCCATAAATCACTGGCAGTGGAAGAAGCCTTTCGAACAGTATTTAGTATACAACAAGAGCCTCCACCGCCGTTACCTGAACATGCAGATCAAACAATATTACGAAAGCAAATACGATTTCTAAAGTTACAAATGATTAAAGTATACTTTAATTGCCATGCATTACTTAATCCAATATTCATTCATACATGGCACTATCCTCAATTACAAAGAAATCCAGATTCTTTATTATCAACAACAGTTGCATCTTATGTCGCTTATTCGTCATGTATACACATTAGCATGGTTGGATTATCTTTTACAAGGATTCAATTTGCTGAGTTATGTCGATTAGAAGCCAAAGAAATGCTACAAGATGCTTTATTTGACCAAGAGCCTTCGATTGATGCATGTTTAGCATTATGGGTGATGTGTAATATTAGTATACTCTCTTTAAAAGGGAAAGAAGCTCGAATACAATCTAGTTTATGCTGGCAAATAGTGATTCAATTAAAATCGACCTATCTACATCGTATGTTACCGGATACATTAGAGAATATGATTAATGCAGAAGTGTGGAAACGATTGTTTTTTGCAGCTCGATTTGTAGAATTTAATTTTAGTATGGCATCTGATGGTGTTACTGATTTCTCCAACATTGCGCATCATTTAGATGTGAAATTGCCTTCATTATTACCGTGCGAAGTGCTAGATGATCGATTAACCAAATCCGTGCTATGTTATCAATATGTGTCTCGATTGACAACTCATTCAGCTGGAAGTGATACAGAAATATTGGGTCTTCGATTAATGGCAGGTGTTATTGATGCGATACCGTCCAACATTATTCAATATTTGGAATTTACATTAATGCAATTATGGGATAGCATACCAGAATCATTGAGATTAGGATCAGGGCCATATCGATTGATTGATCCAAAATGCGTTGAAGCATGTAGTAATGCCAGTATACTTCGATTCAATTTAGTATTTTATATATATTGGATGAATTTCCAGTCTCGTACAATGCGAAAACCAAATGAAACAGATTTGACAGCAGCAGCATTTTCTAGAATGGATGGAGATAGAGCATTAATTATTACTTCGATCTGTTCTGATGCAGCCAGTAGAATATTCAAAGCTTTGTATACAGTGATGCCATGCGGAATTGAATTACATTGGATCACAATGTGTTTGGATATCTTGAGAATGCTATCTTCATCAGCCAATGTACCTGTTAAGCAAAGAGCAACAAAAAACCTCCAGGAATTAAGCCAGATACTTTTGAACAAATTGAATGGCATTGGAAATGAATCAAATTACGCATTTGCTTCTAATGCACCCTATTTAATGCAAATTAAGAAGCTGATTTCTTCATACATGATTGTAAATAAAATATTTGCACCATAGTTATTTTTTATTTATTTATTAAGTGAATAGAAGAAAATTATATATTATAGAGTTTGTATTAGTATGTAAATATTTTGTATGTAAAAATAAAATAAAATTAAGCTATATTATTTGTATGTACGTATTGTTGTTGTTTGTAACGAAATTGCTGTTATTTTTCTGTATAAATTAAATCATAATTTACACTAGCCGTGCTACTGTAACTTGCTGTATATTTACTAATAATCTTTTTCAACGCAATTCCTAATGTTGTCCATGGAAATACCTTGACATCTTTTTCGATATTTCTTGGTTTTGGATTTGGAAATCCCATAATTAATTTAAAGAATTCAGCAGATTCTGGTTTTAGCTTGCTGACAGTTAGTGGTTTATATCCTTCTAAGTTTCTTCGTATACGATTCTTTTCTTCAACTGTAAATTTCACTCCAATCAAGTGTTCTAACAGATAGATACAGTCGACAGATGTTACAAAGTATTCATTTCTTTCTTTCCAGTAAATGCAAGAAACAACAATAACTTTGCTCATGTCGGGTTGTTGTGATTTCTCTGCTGGTAAATGAAAAATTTCAAATCGACATTTTACTTCATTTCCCTCTTGTTTTCTGAAAAACTGGACTAATCTACGTTGATTTTCCCATTCTTCAGGCGACCAATCCTTTAGAACATCTGCTAAATCACCTTCTATAATCAAATTTGCTTTGTTTAAAAGATTAGCAAATGGATTGCTTGTTGGTGATGTCTGTTGTGATGATGATGATGTTGGAGTTGTAGTGCTATGTGACATGGTTGGCGTAGTTGATATTGGTAATGGAAGTGTTGGTTTCATTTGAATTGGTGGAACTATTGTTGAGCTAGTAGATGGTTGTTGCGATATTGAATCCATAATATTAGGCATCATATAATTATCCTGTGTTTGTTGTGGAAGAGGAGGATAATTAGGATTATAAGATTGAAATTGATTTGGATCATTTGTTGATGGTGTATTATAACCACCTGCAGCAGCAGCAGCAGCAGCAGCAGCAGCAGCAGCAGCCACAGCAGCAGCGACATTGGAACCTGTATTATTTGTATTTGCATAAATAGATGTATCGTCATAAAATTCTCTTTGTTGTCTTGGAGATGGTTGAGTTGGAGGCAAACCAACATATGGAGCATGTTGTTGTTGATTAGAAATTGCATAATAATTTTGCTGTTGTTGTTGTTGTTGAGGAGAAGGTGAAGAAGATGTACTAGGATAACCCAAACTAAATGGATCAGATCTTGGTCGTTTTGATTCATCATTCACTGTATGAATATCTATCGAATTGAATTCTGTCGAAGCTCTTTTTCTTGATAAATGATATGCAAAATAGCCAATAAACCAACTATCAAGTATTTTGTCGTCTTGTACAACCACTATATAAATAGGTATCCTTGACATGTCAGTATAATCTACAGCTGTAGCACTTGGTACAGTTGTATGAATTGTAATGATTTGAGTAACCGTATTTAGTGTAAAATGACATGTTGTGAAACAAGAATTAAACGCAATTCTTATTAAATTTGCATCCAAATTTTGTAAATTTAAATCGACATGATAATTATCTCCAGCTTGACCTTGCAATGGACCATATTCAATTATTTGTGGTGGCTTAAATAAGTTGGTTGATGGCTGAGGAATCCATTTATTTGCATTGTTTTCTACTAAACAAGTTGATTTTGTTGGTATTTCAGATGTTGTAGTTGCATTTGAGGCTGTTGTTGCAGTTGTTGTATTAGGTAAATCGAAACCTTATTTTATTTTAATATTAAATTCTTTAGCTTTGTTATTTTTAAATGTATATATTTACTTTGTGACATGGCCACTAATTCTTGATTTTTTTTTTTTTTTTCTGCTTCAGGTAGGCCCAATTAAATAATTTTTTGTTTTGTGTTGTATAAATTGTATCTAAAACAACATAAAATTTTTGATTAAATGTCAAGTTTTATATCAATCAAAAAAAAAAAAAAAAAAAAAATAAAAAAATAAAAAATTTACAAACTTTTTTGATAAATTCAGTTGATTCAATTGATATTATTAATAAAATCTATATCCACTATCATTTTTCATAGTATAAAAAAATGAAAAAAAAATAGAGAAAAGAAGAGATTATAAAAAGAATTTCAAATGTGTATGAGAATAATATCAAAAAGTTAAACAAAAGCGGTCAGTTAAAAAATATATATGAGTTATTGTTCTCTCTCCATTTCAAAATTGATATCCGATCCATAACGTTAAACGCATGGTCGTACATCAATATCAAACCATGTGAGACTATTATATATATACATACCAAATTGTTGAAAAAACGAGAGAATTCGGAAAAGAGAGTAAAAGAGGAAATTTAAACTAATGCAAAAGGGAATTATAAAAAAATAAAAATAAAAAAAAAATAAAAAAAAATATAATAACACAAATCCCAATCAAGGTCGAAAGGAAAAAACAATTGCAAAAAAAAAAAAAAAAAAAAATATTGCTCGGGCGAAACTTTCAAAAGAAATTGTATATATAATAGATTTATTCATAAATAAAAAGCCAGTAATTTGGTACTCGATTCATTGTTTATTTAAACTCGTGTTTTTGTGTTTTCTTCTTATTCACATTTCATATATGATCTATAACAACGATTTTGATCGGTACATGTAAAATAAGAAAAAGGAAAAAAAACAAAAGAAACAAAAAGAAAAAATGTTTCACAATGTCATTTTCATAAATCAAAAAAGTGCATCACTGTATAAAATAATCGTCGGGAAATATACTGAAAATCATTTTCTATCTTCTCTCCAGAATTTCGATATTTTGTCAAAACAAGACAAATACACACTAAAACCTTATTTGGTATCAATATTTCTGATTGCTTAGCAACTAAATTTATGCGTTCCAGATTCAAGAAAAAAAAAAAAAAAAAAAAAAAAAAAAACGTATTCAAGGCAATAAAGATGATTCAATCATCAAAATATACTTAGTGTACGTATGATATACCAATAATTGGTTACTCGACCTTGAAGCTGATCTGTGGGAAATAAATTAAAATGAAATATTCCCACTTTTTAATTGCCAAGAATGATTTGCTCTGTTCAAGAAAGGGCAAGTGTTAGTACTGATAGCATCAGAAATTACATACATAAAGTTACGATTTTTTTTATCTAAAGCTATTTTCAACTTGCCTTAGTCAATAGTATGGTTTAATGTACTGGATTTGATCGAATTCAATTGCTTCCTGCCCCAAATTCATCAATTGAGAGTAGCAATGTCAAAAATTTTACTGAAACAAACGTCGATCGGTGTTTTAACATCGAAATTTGCAATGAGAAAAAAAAATTCTTTCCATCTTCAAAGGATTAATATGTTAAAAGATATTATTAACCTTACTTTAAATACTTGATTAAAGTAATAGTAAATAAAATGCTCTATAATTCTGTATTTTTTAATTTTAACACTGCAGCTAAAAAAAACTTTTTATTGCCAAAAAACCAAAATATTGGTTTTTGGAGAAAACGTACGAAAATTTAGAATAAAATTTTATCGTAAATACTTTGATCAAAGGGGCATTTGACATTAGAATATATTTTGGTGAAAAAAAAAATGAGATTATGTCCAAACAATAAAAAGATCTTTATGGGCTCCTCAACCAAAATCGAGATGAAATCAAAAGGTTGAAAATTCCTGAATTTGTTACGGAAAATGCTTATTGAAGAAGAGCAATCGTTTCATATATCCTGAGAAGGTATACACACCTTGGAAACTACATTATTTAAAAACGTTGATTTATGCCCTGTTTTGCGAAACATTTGACCTCAAGTGCACGTTTCTGCCTCCAATAATAATAGAATAGCATAGTTTGTTTATCTTGAGGAATGCACTTGACTCTAGACTACTGATTTACACTATTTTAATCGAGATTGAGGTGAGTATAATTAGAAGTTTACAATGGTTTGTTATCAAATTGAGATGAAAATATAGCTATAAAGTTTCTGTGTTTCCAAATAATGATTAAATCACATATGTAACGTATACATTGCAAGTTGTATCACGTCGCTTTTCAACATAGCATGGCAAAACATACTATAATTTCTAAAATGACAGGTAAATATTGAATTTATTGATATATGTTATTATCTGAAGGTTTATAACCTAGAAAATCATAAAATAAAAATTAGTGTCGTAAATAGCTTGTCTAGAACGATTGATTGGAAAACAAACTATGGTTTAAACAAGCAAAATGAGTCGATAAAAATCCTTTAAAGATAATACAATCCAAGATAAATGGAATATTTTCACCACTTTTATTATAATAGCTTGCCCTGACCAAATAATATCAACAATGTTTGTACAAAATATATCTTTTATTTGTGTTGTACAGCTAAATTTGGAAGGAATGAATAAACAATACAACCCAATTACAAATATATAAAGAAAGACATGAAGAATTATTTTATGCCTTTTATTTTGATTTTCTAAACAAAAATGTTTATTCATTCATCATATTGCATTTTAATAGCTGTGTTAACTACATCAGTTTATGGCTTTGAGTATCGTTTTGATGATACATTGCGACCAATAGTAGCAGCAGCAGCAGCAGCAGCAGCAGCAACAGCAGCAGACTCAAAACCAAATTTTACTTCAGCCCAAGCATTAGGTTCAGAAGATGATTACTGTCTTGTATTTGAAGACCATTTTAATACCTTTGATTTGAAAAACTGGCAACATGAGATCAGTCTTAGTGGAGGTGGTAACTGGGAATTCCAATATTATACAAACAACAGATCAAATAGTTTCGTTGAAGATGGTATTTTATATTTGAAACCTACAATGACCTCGGGCACTATTGGAGAAGAAGCATTAAAAAATGGAGGTAGAATAAATCTTTATTCAGGTGCACCTTCTGAAGATTGTACAGGTAAGAATTATCCATTCAAATCAAAGCCATGTGATTAATAAACATATAAAATCATAGATAATTCAAACTATGGTAAACGAGTAAAATATTACAGCATTTCATTCATAATTAGACTAATTACATCCAAGAATAGGCTGTGAAAGAACATCTGGGGCAGCAGCAGACGGAAACTATCTAAATCCTATTCAATCAGCAAGAATTAGAACTATTGACTCTGTTGCATTAAAATATGGTAAAGTTGAAGTTAGAGCTAAATTACCTACTGGAGATTGGTTGTGGTAAGGTATTTCAAATATTGACATTTTGATAACATGAAATAAATGTAATCAACATAGGCCTGCCATTTGGATGTTGCCCAAGTATTCTGCTTATGGTAGTTGGCCAGCTAGTGGTAAGGAATTGAATTGCTTTTATTTTATAAACATTAACATTTACATTTATTTATTAGGCGAGATTGATATTGTAAATATTAACAATTTGATATTTTGGACGAGATCAAAATATTAATTGTTATTTTTTTTTTATATAGCTTGAATCAAAGGGTAATGCTAAATATGATCATGGTAATACATCAACTGTCATGTCAACTTTACATTGGGGACCAAATACATATCAAAACAAGTACATGTTAACTACAGAACAAATGAAAGCTCAAAGAGGATCTACTTGGGCAGATGAGTTCCATACATATGGATTAGAGTGGACTAAAGAGGGATTAAGAACATATGTAGATGATGAAACTCTTTTACAAGTAGATTTTGACAAGACATCGTGGCAACGTGGTGAATTTACCAAACCTACTATGAATCCATGGAAGGGAGGTGATATCTCTGCACCTTTTGATCAAGAATTTTACTTGATTCTTAATTTAGCTGTAGGTGGAGTTAATGGATATTGGCCAGAAGATGAAAGCAAACCATGGAAAAATGACGATCCTCATGCTCCTAATGCTTTTTATAATGCAAAAAACAAGTGGTTACCTACTTGGGGTAAAGGTAATAAGCGTGCATTAGCTATTGATTGGGTAAAGATGTGGTCTACAGAAACTGATACATGTGCTTCCAAATTAAAACTACATAAAGCCTTGTAAGATTACCACTACATACACTCTTTATCACACAATTTAAATAAATTATTACCCTTTGTTTTTCTCATTCTTGGTTGTTTTTTTTTTTTTTTTTGGTAATATCATGTCGAGACAGTTTGGCAATAGAAGCAGTGTAAGGTGCTTAAACATAAACACAATACGAAATAAAGAGTAATATACTTACAAATCACTACAGAAGCCATCAAAATTTACATAATAGATCGTCTTTATTCGCGGGAGCACAACAAAATGATACACGTACACCTTCTCCCTTTTTAAATGGAGGAGGAGACCAACAATCAGTAACCTTGGACATGAATGATAGAGATTTAGACTATTTAGAAAGCCAGAATGATGATGAAATATCTGGTTTATCTGCAAAAGTGAACATTTTGAAAAACGTAAGGTTATTTGGAAAATATGTTTTTTGTATAATTTCTAATATAATGTTTGATAAATAGATTACTGGTAAAATTGGAGAAGAAATTCGCTCAGGGAATAGTTTTATCGATCAAATGGTAAGTAAACAATGAGATGTACGGAAAAAATAGACGTTAAAGAGAATACGCCTATTGTAGAATGATCAATTTTCGAATACTGGATCTGTACTCGGAAAAACAATGAATAATTTCAAAGTGATGGCTTCAAAAGAATCAGGGACTATGTGGTGTTGTTTAACACTGTTTGTTGTATTTATAGTCTTTTTCTTTTATTATTGGTTTTTCAAATAAAAGATGGTGTTGGAAACATGATTATGTAAGGGACGAGGGAGAACAGCAGCGAGGCATTTAAAATTTTTCGTGCATCAAAAATTGTGGTATTTTCTTTTTAAAGAGTTTTAGACAATCAGGGTGGTAATGAGAATTTATGATTGATTATGTGATTGGATATAGAAACTATTTCCTATATACTGATCTTTCAGTAAAAAGTGCTTTGAAATTCGATAGATACATTAAATGGTCATCAAATTATCTCGAAAATTTATGCACATGAATTAGGATCGCTGTAGCTTAATATACAATTAGTAGGACGGGAAAAAGGACAATGTAATATTTGACATATCAGCGAATCATCAATAGAAGTAAATCGTCATACAGATACTATATTTTGTTACATGATTTATCATTATTTACTCGCAGTAATAGAAAGAAACAGAAAATAGGGTATACGCTACCCTTGAAGGATGGTCCTTTAAAGAATACTAGCTCGTAGAATTAAAGGGGGAAGGATCGAAAAAGCAGAGGCTCAGTAGATCATGCGCACTCTCAATATATACATCTAGCGCCATTTAAGAACTTTGCAAGCAATTACCATTGAAAAGGTTCCCAAAAATAGTTGTGTATTTGTAAAATTAGTCCTACTTTACATTACAAAACACTTTTAAGAGCAGACTTTCATATTCAAAGAGCTATAAGACATCTTTTGTAGAATGTATTTTATAAAGCGGCATTATTTGCTCAATTTCACTTTATCTTCATGCATTATAAAATATTAAGATTGACGTTCATAAACTACCAAATGTTTCATATAAAAACAGTCTATTGTTATATTTATATTATTTGTTTCTAATTCATCATAATGTAAAATCTAAGATATCCTTTTTATTAGACTTAAAAATTAAGAACCTAAAAAGCTTTGCATACACAATATATGCTGACGATATCTATGAGCAAGAGCATTGGAAATAGGTAGCAAGAACGACAAATTATGTCAAAATCAAAGGGGTCGGGGTTTGAATTGTTAAAAATATTAAAGAAGCAACTGCAAGTTTTTGAGTTCAGTTTAACATTTCAGAAAAAAATTGTGCCTTTAAAGAATTTTTACAATGCATATTTTATAGTTAATCTTTGAAAATGCATTAATAAAATATATGTACGTAAAACTAAATTATACTATGGTATTTTATTTGAAAGGTTTTTGTAACCTAATTGTTACAGTATCTTTGATAGAGTACGATTTTAGTTTCTCCAAGAAAAATCAAAAAAATCAGTTGTCAGACGCAAAACAAGCATTGTCGTGGCAAATATAACGTTATTTTGGTTATATGTTCTCGACTATTACTTTAGTAAAAAGTTTCATTTTTCGACCGAAAAATCGAATTTTGTGAAAATTGAGATTTCAGATGTGGTATGGCAAGGCAAAATTCGAGTTGAAATTTTGATCTAAAAAAAATTGTAAAAATGCCTTGGAATCCACCTACTGAACGATAGCAATGGCTTGGTAAGTTTTCGGGCACTAGGGGTGGTTGTACAATCCCAAAGTGGAACATTCAAAGGTCAAATCTGCTAAATTTAAGGCTTTTATGTACAACGTTTCCTAATTTGAATGTAATCAAGTATGATTTATGAGGGATTTTGAATATTTTTAAATTGGTAACAACAAAAACAGGTTGCAAAAACTAGACTTATATAACGAGAGTTGCATGGAATGTGGTTTTTAATACTGTTGCATTGTTTGGACTTGATAGTAAAAATTACCTTTTTCGAGTACAAAAATCATTTTGATGCGATATTTTGGGGGAAGATCAATGGAAACATTATTACTTGTTGGTTTGTGTATTTAAAAGTGGAATTAAGGGTACTATAATTCTTTCAAGGCGATGTAATAATTTCAAGTCCCTTAACAACCTTATCACCCCCCCCCCTTATTAAATTAAAAAGGAGCACTTTAACTTTTCCATTACGCTTACTGCTATGCAGATCATTTCCTTGAGTGAAATCAACAAGAGCTCTATATGGAAGTAATTTAATGTATTCTATGGAACTATGTTACACTTTTAGTAAGTTTTAATCAATTTTCGGATCTGCATATCATTTGGGTTTAGTGAATTTGTGTATTATTAACGATACAAGTTCCTGGATCGTAATATTTCAATTACAATTCCAAGTGCAATGTATACAAATTGCAATTTATTCCATAATATATTGATATCACAACTGTATTATTAAATAAACTTATTAATGTATATATGAACTCCAAATTTTATGATTTTTTCTACCGTACAACAGATCTCTCGGCAAAAGATATGATAACATACATATGCCAAGGGTAAACAACAGTATTACAAACACTGGTTGATCGTTGATGCAATCTATTAGTATGAATTCCTGCAAGGGGTTTAACGGAGTAATTTTTTTTTGGGGGGAGGAGGAGGAGAGGATGAATTAAATGTCTGTTTATCTGAAGTATGTACTTATAAGGAGAATGGAGAGAATCATTAAAACGTTTATCCGGCATTTCTGTTTGTGATACTTTAATGCCAAGATTCTTCATAATTTTCATCAAATGGTTTCTATATTCCCAATTTCAATAAAATGTCCATTCGAGTTTTAAATTTCAAGGGTAATCTATTCAAATTCAATGCTTAATAATGATATATTCATGATTGATATAATAGTAAAAATGATGTCAACCAGAGATATATAATATACCGTTGAAATTACCATTCTAAGAGACAGTGATATGAAATAAAATCAGGTACCGATTTCGAAACCGTATTTTACAAATATGTTTGATTATTATTATAATAAGGAAAAATACGTTAAAATTATTGAGATCAAGATGAGGTAACAGTTGGTTTATGAATCAAAGTAATGGATTTTGTAACTGTTAAAACTGTTTCTGTAATTGATAGAGATGACGTTACTGTTGGTAATTCTAAACTTGGACTTTTACCGTGTGCGATGCTACTAGCAGATGTTGTGGTAGCATTTGTAATAGTGGAATTATTTTGTATACTTGCTATATTGCTACTGCCACTAAACGCTTTTCCTAATCCTACCAAGACAAATGTAATGGCAATCAAAGCACCAAATACAATCATCAACACAGCAGCAATCCAACCACGAGGAGTTCTTTTAATTTTCTTTGTAGGTATAGCACTAAAATAGCCTTGTTGTTCTTCATCATCTCCTACAGCAGTAGAACCTGGAGAAAGTCGAGGATCGCTATAAGAATGTCGGACAACTCTGCTACTCTGATTATTGTGTTGATGTTGCTTTTCTTGAGCATGTGCAGTCTTGGAATAGTTATTATCTTGGTCATGTTTTGTTGGTTTATTTAGCTTTAACTTTTGTTTTAATCTTTGAACCCATGTTTGGTCAGGTTCCTTGTTACTTTGTTCTTGCTCGTCTTTGTATGATACAACTGTAGTAGGTGATATTTCAGCCATACTACCTGTATCATAAAATAGATTTTTAGCTCCAGTAGTGTTTATTTTCAGTGGGATCAATGATGCTTTTCTTGCATTATATTTTGAGTGAATGGGAGGAACAATAGTAGCGCAAGATGATTTTCTTCTATTGTCATAAACTGATGAAGATTCCATTTTGTATTTATGTAATTAACGAAAAAGAAAAAGGAAAAAAAAACATACAACTGATAACTGTTATTATATACATATCCCAACTAAATACATGTATTAATGTATGATATGTAGGTCGCATCAACGTCATATATACAATAGATAACCTACGGGACCTTGAGTGGAATATTTGATGTGGTATTCTTAATTTAGGCCGACATGTTTCTAAAAAGAACCGTTGCTTTGACCGAGAATACAATTATGAAATAAACGACGATCGTTTACATTATTACGGATTTATATTTCAAGGCATATGTAGTGTATATAAATCTATCATCATATTACAACTTGACCAAGGACTATTATATAAATTGGGATTCTACATGACATGGCATTTATACACGCAATTATTCAAATACCATTGGTGAAATGGGGGATACATTACATTACACTGCACACATGTAATACCAATCAAAATTTAAATAATATATATATATTTATATTTATTGACAGCATAGAGCATATAAAGAAAAGAAAAAGAGGGAAATTGGGCTATATAGTAATCATGTAAAAATTATAGAAAAAAAAACATATATAAAAATAAAATGCATATACAAAAAAAGTAAAATATGTATAAAATTGGACATGAAAATTACAGTACGAAAAGGAGCGTAGGTGGTTCAAAAAAGGGGGGAGGGATAAAATCAAACTAATGATAATTGAGCGATGGAGTAGGCGTAGGTGGAGGTTGAGGTGATACAGGTGGCGGCTGTTTAAGTAGTTTTTGATTCACTTCCAATGTCATTTTAGTCAATCTTCGATCTAAATGTCTAACTTGAGCCATTAAATCGTCGTAAGCGATACTTAATTCCTTATCAACCTGATCCAAATGCTCCTCAGATGAGCTTTGATTTACTGTGAATGCATTTCGAATGGACTCCAACACAATGTTTATTGTGTTCCATTCATAGAATAAGTGATCCAAATCATTTTGAAACTTTTCAATTGCATTGCAAACTTCTTGATCTTGACTAAATTTGCGCTTTCTAGTATTATTGCTGTTATTAATTGACATTGCTTGCTGCATCCAATTTAAATCACTAGTTGATTTGGCAAAAAGTTGATTCAGTGAAGAATAAGAAAGAGGATAAATGTTCATGAATTTATTTTTTGACAGATCAACAAATGTGTGTGTGTGTGGGGGGGGGGGTTACTGTGATAAACTTGGATTATTTAATATTAAAAAAAGAGGGAAAAGTAAAGAGGAAATTTGATTTTTCTCTTTGTATTTATATGAAAAAAAAACAATTTACTCGCCACATATCAATATAGAAAAAAAAGGAGATTTAGTAAAGTGGCAATAATGTCAATGAAAGGATTCCCTGTGTGAGTTGAAAAAAAGCTGGGCTTGCAGCACTTTAAAGTTCGAGTTGGCATGGTGGAATAACATTGGGGGGTCCAACAAACACGCCACGAAAGGTAAATCAAACTGGATTACCATATCTGTCGATCTTCCGATCCCTTATAAACAAAATGTTTAATGTATGCAATATGGAGGAGCCTTGGTCTTTAATAGTCTTTTTTAGCATGTCTAAATTCAACAAAATCATAAATGATTTTAGATTTTGATTGCACGCAAATTGTAGTAAAATTATACGAATTTTTCTTATTTTTTTTTTCCTTGTGCATCTTGTCGTCCAAATTAAGTATATTGCATCTAAAAATCTGCAGATTGAATCATCATTAGCATCATCATTTATACCATAGATTTTGTAATCTGTCTTGGCACATTTTTTTTTTTTCTGGGAAATAGAATTCAAACTTGATTGATCTAGAAGCCAAGCTTGTTTGTTGTCCTTTTTGAGTTAGTTTTTATTTCTTTTCTACACGCCTAATTAGACGCGTTAAAGAAATTCGCATGGACTGTTTATTTCCAGTTTCATTGCAGTAAATTTAGAGATTTTTTTTTTCCTCTCTTTCAATACAAATAACAACATGAATAACGATGAAAATAACCCTCAATGCAATGATAAAACCACAAAGAAAAACCCAACATCAACTACAACCACTACAACAACAGCAACAGCAAAAAATGAAGGAACTAATTTAAAAGAATATAATAATCTCATGCCAAAGACGATTGAAGAAATTAAAGAAATCCAAGCAAGAGGTCGCAAATTATTAATCAAAAGAAAATACATCAAAAGAAGTCGATTTGGATTACAAAATCAACCGCCAAAATCCGAAGAAGAATTAAGGATAGAAAAACTACAAAGAGAAAAGGATATTAAAGAATTACCACAACAAATTGTATATTCAAATTATTATAACGATGAAGAATTTGAATATCGACATGTTGTTTTACCAAAGAATTTAGCAAGATGGTTACCACAAAACCAGCTATTAAAACAGGAGCAATGGATTGAAATTGGCGTACATCAATCTTCTGCTTGGGAGCATTATATGATTTATAAACCTGAACCTCATATTTTATTATTTAAAAGAGAAAGAAATTATCTACAGAAATATGGTGATGATAAACCACAATATCCTCCTGAACAATTAGAATTATTGAAGCAACAACAACAACAACAACAACAACAGCAACAACAACAACAGCAGCAGCAACAACCAGTAGCAGCAGCAGCAGCAGCAACAGCAGCAGCAGCAACAGACAATCATAATACCAATAATCCCTCTCATCCTCCCCCTCTTACTCCTCCCCTTCTTCCTGCTCCTGCTCCTCTTTCTCCCCCTCATCCTCTTCACCATAATACTAGTAAATAAAATATGTCGGTTACTTGTCTCAAAATGGTAATCAAGCCACTATGTATCCTAAATGTAATCTTTTTAGTTTTTTTTTTAATAAAGAAAAATATTATACATTTAAGAAATGGTATACAAGTCCAACTAGACTAGCTAACAATAAAACTCGAAAAAATCGCCATAAATATTCTGCAAATAATACTAGTGTTTCTGGTCGATCATCTTCTTCTTTTGTCTTTGAGAAATGCTCATCTTCTTGTTCTAATTCTTCATCGTCGGGCGCTTTTAATGAATTCACACTATCCGTTGAATCAACTCGTGTCATATGTGGACTAGAATTAATACGTCGTCGATCTTCTTCATGATTCTCGGCTATTCTTTCGATAACATCCTGGCTACGTAATTGTTCTGATATAACTTCGGCAACAAGCGGTGCGCCTGATTTCGCTATAAGTGCCTCCATAACTTCATGTATTACACCTTTACGTTCTTCTTCTAAATTAGCTTCCTCTAACGCTGCTTGTGCCAAATCGATAAATCGATCTTTATGTTGCGATTGTCCGTCTGAATATAACCCTTGCCCTATTGATGTTTTCTTCCTATGTCGTGGCTTTTGTTGCGATTGTTTCATCGTTATATTTATATTTTTGTATATTATGTAACAAAAGAGAGAAAGAAATACAAAGTGAAAAATCTTGCAAGGAAAAACTCGGAAATATATTGGTCCGGTTCGAATAGTGTTCTATCTCTCAATTTTCCTTTTCTTGCTTGAAACTTGTGAAAATTGCATGGATGTTGAGAATAATCGAGCACCATTACCAATACTATCATTTGTCAATTAGATGCTTTTTTCAGCTCTTTCATTTTTGAATTGATTTATAAAGCAATTTACTTTTAAAATGTTTCATGAATACAGACTTTTTGTGCTACTACGGTTTGCATTAAGGCCAATAAATTGTCTTGAAACCTTGCTTTATCAATATATAACTCCATCTAAAATTCGTATTTTCTGAGGATTATTCAAAACGCTGTCTATTATTTGTTTACGGTTAATTGCACATCATCTAGTAAGGCAGCTCATTCAGGAAACAAAGGCTTACGATTATTTTCCAGCATTTTTCTGGTATATACATATATATATGCTTATTTGTTCACATTTATTTAAATCAATATTTAAAATCCTATTTTTTTAAAAAAAATAGTTGTAGAATACATTGCATTACAATTTTGTTTGAATATAAAAAAGATGCTTATTAAAATCTCGAGATATTTAACATTTTAGGTTGTGTTTTTAAGCGGGGGAAATCAAGTGTTTCACTTTTGAAGCCTTTATACTCGCTTAAAAATGAAAATGAATAGAAATAACTTTTTTTTTCAAGATTCTGTAGCATATCAAGTATAGCCCTACATTTTTTATTTCTTGATTATCTATTGAAATGGGGGCACGCTCCGATTTTGAATATCACTATATAAAATTGTATAATCAGATATGCAGATGTGACTGAGCTTCAATTCAAAAAAGTGTTCAAATGGAAAAAAAATCCAAAAAAATCCAAAAAAATCCTTGCATGTTTAATTGCTCATAAAAATACATAGTAAGTTGAACTAGCGCATTAAATATCTTGGGTTCAGTTTTTAATTCTGAATCGATCTGTGTAGATTTTGAAAATGTTTTTCTCATAGAATTTCTAGTAAATTTAATATCAAATTTTAACGGTTTTTGATCAAAACGTACCCTTCATTCAAATGCAACCCTAAAATATTTTATTTGCACATTATGCGCAACAACATTATCTACAAAATGAGTATTTATACGTAGCTGTAACCCTTTTTTTCGTGGGGATATAGATTTTTTTGATCATTTTTTTTTTGATCGGCGAAAACTTACCCTTGTATATCCTCGTCCAAAATGGATTCTTTTTTGTATCACCAAAAATCAATCATTCAATCTCAATTTTCTCGACGAAAAATCAATATTTTTTCACGAAATAAAATTCGTTGGATAGACGCTAATGAGTACTATCCTATAGTTTTAGCTTTGCATACCTGTCATCCCTTCATGGATCACTATACCACAAAAAGTGCTCTCGCAAAATTTATAAAAAAATAAAAAGGTTTTTACAGCTATCCAAAACCTAGATATCCAGGTAGAGAATAAAAAATAAAGTAAACTTTACTTAATAACCATCGTTGCAATACCTTAGTATTTTCTCGACTTATTTTCATTTCAAATGCGGTTTCTCAATTTTAAGCTGGCCATTTTTGTATCATTCAAATTTATGAAACAATCACTATAGTAACCATCCTTGCTTTATTTAATAAAATTTGTAGCCGGGATTGTCGGATCTCGGGGATTGTCGTATATTTTCAGGATTGATAAATATTACTTAAAAAAGAATACAATTATAAAAGAATGAGTAATTAATCAGTTCTTCAACTGTATAATAAAAACAAGATATCGTTTATTTAGATGTAAAAGTATGGCCTTTTATATTGATTAGACATTGAGATCCTGAGATGTAATTTTAAGGCACTATCGAACCATTGGATCTGTTTGATAGTAATCTATGGATTGAAATGGATCAATCATAATTTAACCGTTCTTGCAGAGCTTGTGAGTTGTGTTGTTTCAATGCTGCGCTAAATATGCTTGGATGTTGATTTGATAACTACTTGATTGGTTAACTGCTGGGATGAAATAATGTCGTGTCATAATTGAGGTCCAAGCGTTCTTGGTAATTACTGGATTAAACTTGGTACGCTAGGAGTTTCTTATATCCGATATCAAGACTTGCACTTCAATACATGTCGTAGTCAATAGATTGTAAGATGTATTGATACTGTAGAAGGTGATAATGTATGATACTAGTAGGTGGAATACAACAGGGATATTAAACAGCAAATTTTGAAGCCAATTCCATTTCTAACTCATATCAAAATGCATAATCTTCTAAATAGTCTTTTAAACCAAGATCTAGAAACTCTTAGTTCTTTCTTTTAACATTAGTTTTTCTAGTAATAAGCCTGCGTTTTTCATGATAAATATTATTAGCACTACGAAGAAAAAAATCCTTAATTCTCTTAATTATTCCATATTAGTAGGGCGAAATTCAAAAAAAAATAAGCAGTGAAAATTTTCTTATTTTCCTTAATATGGCACAATTAAGAGACACTACGGCCGAACTATGCTTCCTATGGGCATAATGATCTGCACAGATGGGCAGAATAAAAACATTTGTGCAGATCAGGCAATCCAGATGAGCAGATCAATGAGATCAAGGTTTTTTAGTCAATTTACTAAATTATATCAATCATAATATAACTAATAACGAAGATAATTTGGATGGTTTAAAGCAGATATGAGTTACTCCGATTCAACAGAATTGCCAAATTGACGAGGTATGTCAATTTGAAATTTGTGGTTTGAAAGAGTTCTGCCCATGTTTTTCTTTCGGGGACTAAATGGAGACAACGAAAACAACTTGTTTAGGAACACTAAAAGTATTTATGTTTTTGTAAGTTTCTGTCTGTAACACACAAAATCGACTAATTTAGGATTTTTTTCGTTTTTCTTCCCCACTCTTTCCTCAGCTCTTTTCTTTATGTTTAAAACTATAACAAAAAGACCAATTATTTTTTATAAACTGAAATAAAGTAGCAGGTGCAAGTACATGTTTTTCCTATTGTTTATTTGGAAATGAATTATTAACTGTTAATGTTAGGGCGCATTATAATATTTTTCTCGAACAAAAAAAGTATCCAAGACTTAGTCATTTTATTCCATCATCTACGTTATAACCAATGCTTTTTTGGTCTAAAGTCGATATCCAACTGCAGAAAAATTGGTTATTATAAAAATATGTATAAATTGAAATGCCAAAGATTTAGAATAAATATTATGGCAAGAAAAATGTATAATTTAATAAAGGAACTTGTTAAATTAAATCACACACAAAAACTGAAGAGAATCTTTATTTAATATCAATAATTTGTCCTATTTATATACAAATTCTATATTACAATTATTTGTTAGATTAGCTTTGGATCGATTATATCTTTCTGACATTCCATTGTCAGGTCATTTTATGTACATTAGTAACACAGCACATTTAAGTTCAGCTTATTTTATATAACTAAATCCAACAAGTGAATATGTCTCACATATCCAGCTTCCCGGATCTTGCTTTAGAAAATAAGAACAATCGAGAATGTCATCATAGATCAGTTAGCTAACTTCTTAAAACTAAGGATTACAAATCAAAAGGTTCATTATCTTACGATTAACCGGTGGATGCAACATAAATATTTACAGTAATAAGCTTGAATCAAGTGGTTACAACATCGTGAATTCTTGAAAAAGTTCTGAAGTATTATAAATTCTCTTATTTTTAAGTCTTACAAGGCTTATATGCGGAATATTAATCTAGAAAAATATTTTTGTCCAGATCACCAATTTTGACATTTTTTAATTTTTTTTTTCTGATTTTGCAAATTTAGAATTAATTATACTACCAATTATAAAAACGAAAAATACACACATATACAGAATTTAGCGCTCTATTTGATCAATAAAAAATAACCAACATTTTTATTGCAAAATATTACATGAAAATCCTTTAATCAAAAAACCGTTTTTGGGCCAAAAGTACAAATTTTCATTATATAATCTTTCATATTAAGCTTTTATAAAATTTATAGTAGATGTTGCTACAATTTTCTCTCATAATGTAGTATGTTTAAATGTTGATTTTGGTATCAAAAATTGATTTTTCTGTTTTTTGATCAAAATCATGAGTGCTAGTAAGGATGAAATGAGTCCCGAAAATGTCCGCTATAAAAACTGAATTTTCAGACCGTACGCGGTTAAATATATGAAAAGTTAAAAAAATAGAAATTCTTTTTTATTTAAAACTTAGATATACCATAGTATAAGAGACTTAAAAATTCAATCTTGCTATGCCCAATTACGGCGTTGCTCTACGGACTCGCTTTTGCAATTTTTAATGAATGTATGGTATGATAGACGGTTATTCCGGTAGAAAATGTATGTTTCTATGATAACAAATATTGTCTATTTTGTTTAGTTTATGGTTCATGCGCTGTAATGCTGCTTTTACATTGCCTGAAATGAGCAGGAGGGTTTTAATTGCGCTGAATAATGTAAAGCCTTGAAAATCCTTTTCTATGTGTGTTGTTTCTCTCTTTTTTTTGTTTTTGTATTTCAAGGATATATTGACCGTTTTATAAGGCATATCAGACTATCAAGCTGGTATTCTTTTCTTTTACCTGAATACGCATGCTAACATAAGGGACTAATATTTTTAATGTAAGTAGCAGTCTATATTGAAGACTGACATTTTCATTTAACTGCATTCTAAGATCAAATAGCATTATTTACTGCTGTATTGTTGTACGTATTTCTTGATTACCAGATCAGATTAAAGGCAATGATATTTATTATCTATTCAATGAAAAACTAGAACTGGCTACAAACCCATGAAATGTTCCAGAAAAGTGATAAAATTTCAAATGATATAGAAACACAAAAAAAGAATAACAATCTAATTTCTTGTATAATAATCATAGTTTTGATCGTAGCTATATTTGAAAACAAATCTTTTTACAGTTGACAATCGTAAACTAAAATAGTGAGTTTAAAGAAGGTAAATTTGTTTAAAAATCTGAAACGTTAGCACTGGAAAAGTTATATCGACTGCAAAAAATAGGGTATTTTCGAAAACGCGTTTTTGCATTAAAGTTGAATATCGCAAGTACATTGCCATATAATTTTTTCTTGGTTTTATTTAGTGAATTAAATAGGTGAGCAGGAATGAAAAGTTAGACTCAGTTTTTAAGGAAAAGGTTGTGAGCTTTATGTGTTTCTGAGACTTTTGTGAGATATGAAATAAGTTTAAGAATAGGTAGCATCATAATGCGACCAATTCATATCTATTTAGCAGTGTCCAAGGTATATTTTAAAAATAACAGCACACTATAATAAAGTAAATAATGTTTATTCTGGGAGTTTTGGAAAAAAAAATAAGAAACCATGTTGTTTTAATTTAATTCATTCAAAGATTTCTCCTCTGACGTTTTCACCTTTTGTCACAGAAATTTTGCTGCTTCCATTGAATGGGATTCCTTCATCAAGCTTTTTGGACTTTCAGATAATCTCTTCGCTTCTATAGACTCCATTTTATCGTAGGAAATCTTGGTTTTCAACAATGCCAACAATATTAGGAATTTCAACGGCCACATCTTGTTGTTCAAAACCAGGAGTTTCCGTTAGTTTATTCTCTGTTGCTTTTGAAGTTGCCGTTTTCTTGGGTTTGGGGTCGTACCATTGACAGCTCATATCCCAATTGGGACGCCATGTGGCTTCCAAGCACTTTTTTGTTGACCAAGGTTCACCATATGTGATAGGAAGGAAGATTTGATAGACATATATTAAAGCAACAGTAATAATCATAACCAAAGTCCACCGAAATTTAAATGATAGTTTACGAGTAAGCATTTCAAAAAAGACACCAGTGAGTAAAATGGCCATGTAAAGAGAAGGCATATAGTGATGGAGGAAAAGTTGACGGCCAAACATGTTGAATGGAAAATAATGCATTGCCCAAGAAGTAAACAAAAGACCAGCAGCAGCATCAAATTTGGGCCAATCACCACCAAAATAATCCGTATTCATTTGACGCTTTTCGAGAATCCACAGAATACATTTCAATACAACATACGCAATAACACAGGCAATGGAGCTCCAGAATACAAGAGGATTGCCGAGCAAGTAAATCTTTCGATTGTTTTTTGTCCAAAAACTGATGCCACGACGAAGAAAAGGCCAATCCTACATAGAAAATTAGTTGAATGCGGAATTTCTGATATGTAGTATATACACTTTACCTTAGGTCTCGAAGCAAATTTATGGCTAGCAGACAGCCCAGCATTTACTCTCCACATGACTTTATTTAATTCCCAAACCTTTGCCAAAAATCTTTTACTTTTATATTCAATCATTTCAGTATCCTTGGGTACTATAAAAAATTATGACTATTAGATTTGTGATAATAAATTATCGAAATTTACCTACAAAGATCGCTTCTAGATGTTTCAATTCTCCAAAGAGATCTGGCATAAAGTGCATCTTTCATGCAAGTTACTTCTTGTTGACCAAAACCCCAATCAGGCAATTTGTATTTACGTGAGAACAATGCACAGTTTTGAGTAGTAGAAATCAATCTGAATTCAGAACGACGAGCACGAAGACGATCTCCAGCAAAAGCATCAGAGCCATCATTAATGATTTCAACACGCCAATTATCGTTATTATCTCCTTCAAATCCTTTGTAACCATAAGCGCTAGTCATAGTAAAAAAAAAAAAAAAAAAACATAAAACATTAGTATATGCGGTGCACAGACATGTAACACACAGATGTAATGTATACCTGACTTCGTATTGGTACTTTTTATCATTGGTAGTAGGACGAATATCGTGTGTATGAAGACGTCTATGAGTTTTTGCGTGCACAAGACGAACGATATCACCATTTTCAACAAATTCAGGACTTGTAAAATTAGTTGCATCTTCTTTTTCAATAATCCATTCATTTTGTTCATCGATGTGAGAGTAAACAGTTACCTGTTGTTCTACAAGACTGTGATGTTAATATACTGTATTTGATCTGATCATAACTCAAAAGTAGACTTACGTTTACTTCCTCGAGGGTACTGATGTTCATGAGAGTGTAGATAGCCACCCCGATAAGCCATATGATTCATAGTAATTTTAGAACCATAAACAACATCTAACACAATTTTAATATTGATTGCTTTATAAACATTTAATTGAATATTACCTGCTTGAGATGATTGTGGAAACTTGTAGCCTTTTAAAGAGGTTTGGAATTCAGGGGACATGGCAGCATCACCTTCTCCTGACAAGGGAAGCATATCAAAGTGAACTTTAAACGATAAAATATAAATTGCCAAAGGAACCACAATTAGACAAATGGAGCGAGCAAAGAAATGCTTGATGAATTTACACTATAATTTAAAAACGAGGTTCAAACATTGGACATGTATATACAGTATATATATATACTACAATATCAAAAACTAACCTTGGATACCTTTTCATCACCCCAAATGTTCCACAGTTCATGCATGACAGCTAAACCAATAGTTGCAATAGTCAACAAGCCAACCCACTTGCAACTAACAGTTGCACCTAAACCAACACCAGTCAATGTAAGCCAAACCCACCACCAAGCGGAGAATGCATCCTTTTGATGTTTACGAAAATTGAACCACATCAGTATGGTAAATGCAGTAAAGTACAATAGGATAGAATCCAGCAAGATTAAACGATTATTTGTAACAAGGCCATTTTCTAAGTGATGGATGTGAATATCAAATGATTACTGGCATTCAAAAGTATCATACATACCATAACAAAGCAAAACAGCCGTCAAAACAGCAGTAGGAATAGAAAGACCACAAGCACGCATAGTCCAATAGGCAACTGGGATAACTAAAATACCATAGATAGCACAAAATGCACGAATTTGTACATAGGGTACTTTGGGCTCAATATAGTCGCTGTAATATTAAGGAAAAAATCCTTTAATGTTAAGGTTTCAAGCATATTTGTGCAACCACCACTTACGTCCCAATTCCTTTAAAATCAAATTTACCATTAAACCCAGCAAATATGGCAGCCCAAGTAATCATCATTTTCGCCAACTATAATTTCTCTGAATACATGATTATGACAACTTGAATTTAATTGCACAGCTTACTGGAGGGTGAACATCCAAGAAAATTTTTTTGTTAATATATTTAGCGGCGAAACCACCAAAATGTACCTCATCAAAGCTATATTTTTGATTAGAATTGATGTTTAATATAAACAAACAAATAGTATATATATATTTACACTACTGATGATGGTTGTGATAGTTTCCAAAGTCTGATATAGCTTGTCCATATAGTCAATAGTATGGATATACGCCAGTCTTTTTTATTTTGAGTGGCTCCTTGTTCCTTCTTTTTATATTTATTGCTGGAATCATCAAAAGTAGTATCAATATCATTTAGATTATCGTCTTTATGACGACGTTTGAGTTGTTCTTTGTTGGAAAACAAAGCACCCGTCGACTTGCTCATATTTTTGACTGATAAAGTGGTAAAAAAAAAACGAAAAGATGCGTTATCAGGTTCATATATAATTATATGTATATACTCGAAACTCAACACAATCAAGATTGTCTCACTTTCTTTGAGTGCAAGTAATTAAATGTCCTATTTGTACGTGGCAAAGACTTTTGACAGCAAAAAATATATATGTATAATTTATATGCATGCACAATAATAGTTTTTATTTTCTAAATTTGCCTTGAAGCCATACTCTATACATTTTCAGTTTTCTTTGTCGGTTAACAATTAAACGTCTGTCAACAGCATTTTGTTCAATTGTGAAATTTTCAAACATTTTAGCAATTTCTTCAGGCGTGAAAAAGTAAACTCTTGTACCATCACCACGAATATAGAAATTCTCCTTTAAAAGCCTATTCTTTTTGAACCTTAATTGAGCAAGATCATATCTGCCGTAATCTCTAAACATGACTAGTCCTCCTGGTTTTAACATTTTATATATATTTTTGATAGCCTGATCCCACTGATCTGGTGCCAATGCTGATAACACAAAAATGAGAACGATCATATCCAAAGATTCGGGCTCGATCTCTTTTGGTATCTCTGGACTAGATAAATCCCATACAAATGCTGATGATCTTGTGGCATCGTAATGTCGGTTTCCTCGAACAACGTCCACTGCTGTTGATGAATAATCGGCTGCGTAAACGAATAAATCTGGATTTTTACTTTGATCCAACAATGGAAACATGGTATTGCCTGCTCCACATCCAATTTCAAACACTCGCTTTTTGCCAGCACCCTCTTGACTAGTTTCGAATAGCTCTGGAAACTCAATCTTTAACCAATTACGATCTTTGAAAAACTTGTTTTCATTCTTTTCGTAGAATTTATTCCAATATTCTGCTGGTTTCTTGTAGTATTGCTCTACATTATCACGTTGTAAATACACAAACCTCATAAATACACTTCAGTTGTTACCTTGCTCTTCTTCAGGAACAGGATTCTCTAATTGAACAGACACTTTTTCTTTTGCCATATCTTCTTGCTCTTGATCCCAATCAACATGGTCCCTATATTCAGATTTACTGTCAAGTTTTGACTAATTCATATAACCAACTTGACATTTACCAAGCATTGTGAGCAAAAACATCATTGTCTTCTTTCAATAGTCGTGATCCAAATTTTGATGTATTTTCTGTATTTTTGTCTTGATCTACATCCAAAACAGAAGAGCTTCTCTTTTTGCCAGTTTCCACAATATCAGACATCCAAGTTATTATCTACAACAGGTAAAAGATGAATATAAACGAAAAAATCGAGTTATGCACTATAAAGTAGTAAAAGCAGTCGTTTACCTGTGGCTGTTTGACCCATCTTCTGCCCTGAAAGTAGCTCAAGTTGGCGTTTTAAATCATCAACATCTAGCAATGCTCTGTATAAAGCGACAGAAGCATAATAGTATGGGAAACTACTAATGTATTAAGCATTATCACTTAAAGATGATTGATTTTTGCTTCACTGAAATATAAATACCAGGTCTTGAAAGTTTTGTTTTCGAAATGAGAAAAAAAAAAAACGTCGATTTGCCATTGTTGGTCTTTGCTGCACTTGTTTAAGGAAAAAAATCAGCTAGATTACCTGGATGTCCTAAAATAAGTTGTGTATTTTTTTTTTTTGCGCTTTATCGAATAATGTAAATTTTATATGAATTTAATTGCTTAATAAAAATCTAGGCTTGTAAAATCCGAGAAGCATTTTCCGAGGAGAATGCATATTTCTCAATAATTAATTTTAGGTTATATACTTTTATATGAAAGATGTGCATATTCTGATACTTTTCTTCCAATCTTTGTCATCAAGATATTCCAATTTTGGGATTTAAAGCCCATTTTTGTGGGGGGGGGGGTTTTGCAAAGCTTTGCTTATACTCATAATTATAAGACAGAGGTCGTCGACTTTGCAACATCTCTGGCATTTTGAAAAAATTATATAGAAAGATTATACAAACCTGTAGTAACATTTTCATTAAATCTCGTTTTATCTGCCGCTCTTTTGTAGCTCGAATATCCGGCAAACTGTTAGATGGTGTATTTGTGGTTTAAAGGATTCTCATTACCGTATAAACCAAATTAATACGCATTTTTGAGCTTTGAAATATTGCTTAGCAAGACAGGAATTATTAGTAATTTTTTATTTCTAGAATTAGTTGTGAAAAATGAAAATATGATCATAATCATTCATGATCTAATAGCAAACAAATATTACTAGCCACAGCGAAAAAAGATAGTTCTTATCAAGTCAAGTAGTTTATTGTAACAGATAGTATCTGCACCAAATCTCAATTCTCTCTTGATTGGTATTAAATATATAGGCAATATCATAATTTGACATGTGTTTTCATATAAGTTTAAAATGGAGGTTGTATGGTGTGGGGGCATAACTACACGTATACTAGATTAATTATACGGAGAAACAGTGTGTAGGTGGCAAAAGTTATTTGGTAAAAAAGGTTTTCATAGATAAAGGTGAATCTAATGCCATTTACACAGGTGAAGGGGCATACTGGGAATTATCCATCGTATTGAATAAAGTACACAGTAATTCTTGAAACCTGGACAATTTGGGTATAATAATATAATTTACAACCCTCTGTGTTGCACCAAACCACAAAAAAGTGAGCCGACGATTCCTGGGAATTTTTCGCTTTTTGCAACAATGACATGTTTATTTTTGCAGTTGCGCTTTCTATACTTCATCTCAATGTGGAACTTGATAAATCATGATTGGGTTTTGAAATGTATTCACCAGTAATATAGATTGCATGGCAAATTTGTAAACATCATGGCTTACAATCCAGAAAGATGGAGTTTTATAGAAAATTTCTTTTTTTCTGATTCTTCTCAAATGCCAATTTTGCCTGCTAAGCTAGAAACCTTTTTTTTTCTTCTTGTTCGCGTTGGAGATAATTAGGGAACTGTTTTACCGAGATTCAGTTTTGTATTGATAATTTTATTTATGCGCAATTTACTATATGCCATGGCTTAAAAAAGTAAAACAAAAAAAAACCCAACAGTTTTGTCTAGTTTTAGAAATCAAAATAACCTTGCAATATTTTTTTTGCGATAGATAATGATAAACTATCATGTTAAATATCTTGATTTGCCATGTGGAACTGATTAAAATGAAGTAATCGTCGTCTTTTTTATCTGTAACCAAATAGAAGATTAGAAAAGAATGTGGTTAATGCAACAATAAATGAAACTCCGTCAGGATGTATTGTATAAAAAGAGGCTGAAATAAGCATTCGTTTCATTTCATTTCATTTCATTATTTTTTTTTGTATTAATTAAAAACCTATCTTATCTCTCTATTTATATTTAAATTATTATTTTATATGGTCTCACACTCTCGAGTCGCTATTGTTGGTGCTGGTGCCGTTGGTGCATCACTTGCTTATGCATTGATGTTTAAAAATATCTGTTCCGAAATTTTAATTGTTGATGTTAGTCCTGATATCGTTAAAGCCCAAGTTCTGGATTTAGCTGATGCTGCTAGCGTCAGCCATACTCGTATTCGTGGTGCTACTTCTGAAGAAGCTGGTCAAGCTGATATTATTGTCATTACTGCAGGTGCTAAACAAAGAGATGGCGAACCCCGTACCAAACTTATCGAGCGTAATTATCGTGTATTGAAGAATGTTATTGGAAGTATGCAACCCATTAGACAAGATGCCGTCATTTTAATGGTATCAAACCCTGTTGATATTTTGACTCATATTGCTCGTAAGCTTTCTGGTTTACCTGCTAATCAGGTGATTGGTTCGGGTACCTACTTGGATACTACTCGTCTCTGTGTTCATCTTGGTGAAATTTTTGATGTCAACCCACAATCAATTAATGCTTTTGTACTTGGTGAACATGGTGATTCTCAAATGATTGCATGGGATGCTGCTACTATTGGTGGACAGCCATTGACATCTTTCCCTCAATATCAAAATATCGATAAAAAGGCTGTTTCAAAAATTGTTTCTGGTAAGGCAATGGAAATCATTCGTCTAAAGGGAGCTACTTTCTACGGAATTGGTGCATGTGCAGCAGATTTAGTACATACTATTATATTGAACAAAAAAGTGGTTCACCCAGTGTCTGTTTACGCTGAAAAATATGGCGTTACACTTTCTATGCCTGCCAAGATTGGTTGGGAAGGAATTCAACATGTTTATGATGTTCCTCTTAGTAAAGAAGAAGAGGAAAGACTTCAAGCATCTGCTGATGCACTTCGCGAAATCGAACAGCTTTATTAAACAGCTCTTGTTCTCAATTTCCATGATGTTTATACCCCCCCCTCTTTAAATACATTCAAAAAATACAGTGTATATTTTATAATTATTTGTAAATTTAGTAACTTTATATTCTATTTCAAGACGAAAAATAAATAAATAAAACTATTTGATTCAATACAAAATGTAACATGAAGGATTCGGATCTTTTGAAAAAGTATCGTTGTTGTACAAGGATATTTCATTACAACTGATTTCTATAAATATGATGCCCATGAGTGTGATGTTGCACCAGAAAAAAAATCTGTCACTCAAAAAAACCAAAAAAAAAAAAAAAATTGCGATATAGTACAGAAAATACTAATAAATATATAAAACATCCACCATATTAATAAAAAAAAGAAAAACTAGAAACATGTTTTTATATGCTATAAAATGATACAATAAAAAGAAAACATTATTATCTTGCTCAGTTTTCCCAAAAGAATCCTTTAAAGTTGAAAAGAAGATACTTGCAAACTCGAATTGCACATCATTTGACAGCAACAAAAGATAGAAAAAGTAATAAACAAGCGATTGCATCAAATAATAAATAGTTCTAATCTGTTGAGCAAGTAAAGAGGCTGTTTGCAAAGATACAAGAGCTAAATTTATGCAAATATTCCAATGAAACCGCGAGTAGATTCATTCTTGTGAAATTAACAAGAAGAAAAGGACAGATCAAATGCTAATAAATCATTGGTTTCATGAACCATGTAGACATACGTGAATCAGAACCATTGTTTTCTCTCTGCATTTATCAACCAAGCGCTCGATGCTAATACCATATATACATATATAAACAATTGTAATATATCTGCCAGCCACCATTTTCTGAATCCTTTCATCTCTGACCTAAAAAGTTTTTTTAGGTTTAAATCGCCGTTTTTTTCTACTATTTAATGAAGGATTTATACCATTTGAATAATAATTGCCTCCTTCTCTTTTTCTTCTCTTTTTTTATATATATATATTTTTATTATTATTAAAAAAAGAAACATGCTGTCAAATTCAACGGAAAGAGAATCTACATCTTTGCCACCGCCATCCGCTTTATTTGGTTCAAACTACTATTATCCATCTTCAGGTACATCCCCTCATAATAATGTCGCAGTAGAAGCCCGATCTGGTTATATGCTTCCTCCTCCTTCGAGTTTACCTGGATACCATCTTCCTCCTCCTTCACAATATATGTATTCATCTTCTCCTAATAATAATTCTTCAAATAATAGCAATAATAATCAATATTATTATCCTCCTACACCTCCTGTATCATCAAATCCACCTCATCAACATCAACATCAACATTCAATTGTACCTCCACATCAATCGCATCCGATTCCCTTTAAAGAAGATCCACAACCTAAAAAAGAAAAACCTCAAAAGCGCAAACGACGTCTAAAGGATCCCAATGAAAATCCTCCCAAAAGCAAGAAAAAAACAACCCCACCTTATCATTATGAAGTACTAGAATTGAAACAACAAAAGAAGCCTACCAAAAAGCAACGTAAAGAAAATGAGGCGGTGTCAGCAGCCGCAGCTACTTTGGCATCATTTGCATCAGTATCACCACCCTTAACAGAAGAAGAAGAGGAAGAAAGAGAAGAAGAAGAAGAAGAAAATGCATATATTTTAAATGAATGTGTCAAATTAGAAGCTTGTGCAGGTCAAGGTGGACAATTTGAATGTGAAAAATGTGGTTTGAACTATAAGCATTTGAATTGCCTTCAGAAACATGGGTGGGAGCATACAGATGTACGTCTTGGTATGACTAAACAACAACAAACTCAACTTTTAGAGGTAATTTAAAAAATTTTACCTTATTTTAGTTTCTACTCTTCTAAACAATCTTTCATAGGCAGCACAAATTTTAATGGATATTGCTAGATTTGGAATGAAAATGCGAATGCTTCATTAATATATATATATATATATATATATATATTAAGTTCCAACTTGTAAATAAATCAATAAAAGAAACAGACATTTTTTGCACAAATACAATTTTTATTTAGCACTGTAGTAAATTCGGATACCTCATCCGATAAAATAGTTTATCCATGACTTAATGGTAACACTACCATTTCCAATAAATCATTAATCCATCTCTCTCTTATTTGTTGCCAATCATCGTCCATAACCAATGTATGTCTCTCCAAATTAATAATAGCTCCTGCTAAATGCCTTTCTGATTGTGAACTTGCTACCAATGTTAACCATGTTTCACGTTCTTGGATCCAAGATTCTGTCACCGCAGTCCACAATAGGGCCATTTCCAGTTGCACTAATTGAAATGCAATTTGCTCTATACTATTTGGCTCTCTCGAGATCCATTCATCTCGTTTAGCTAACCATTTGGGTGATTTATGTCGATTAGATATATGTGATTCGTATAATCGTAATTTTGCATTTAAGGCTTTTATTGTACTCAACACAGATGTTTCATAAGATGGTGGTGCTTCATGTTGTTGTTGTTGTTGTTGATTTTGTCGTTGATTGATAGCAGAAGATGAGGATGACCCTGAAGAAGAACCAGCAACAACAGACAAATGTGAAGGTGTTGAAAATGCTGGTGGTGGACTATTTGATCGGGAAATACTGTGCTCTGGTTCGTCTAACGTATCATGGTCTCGTGTATTATCATCGGTATCTTCATGTTGATCACTATCTTCACTGTGATGATCATCTACAGCAACAGCAGAATTATGGGAATTTGTATTTGCATTGTTACTAATAGCAGTAGCTAATGGTGTTGTTGTTAAACCATCATCACTGTCATCAGAAGATTGCTGCACTAACAATCTAAATAAACGATCCAATTTCTCACCAAGTTGATCTATTTTCATCTGCATTTCCATCAAATTAGAAGAACTTTCTTCTGGGATATGAACTTCCCAAATCACGTTGTTGCTATTTATATCGGGTATTGGGATTCTTTTCGGTAATAGTTCTGTATGATGATCAGGATGTAGTTTAAATGGAATAAGTTTAGAGTTAGTTAGTAAAGCTGTTGCTTTGGGTAGTAATGATTTTATATCGCTTAAAAGCAATACATTTTCTTGTTCAATATTTCTAATAGGGATTTCATAGATTGTATTGTCGTATTCGATCAATTTATATTGTGTAGTTGTTGTTGAGGTAGGTCCTCCTTGCATTGTATAAAGCAACGTAATAAAGAAAAGGGATAGTTGTTAGTGTATCATTTTGCAAATCCATTTCAATTATTCATCAAGCGTTATCTAGTCACGTACAAGCAGGTGTAAAAGTGGGAATTCTCTTTATCGGAATCTAAGATTTCAGCATCCACGACTCATAGAAGCTGAAATTTTAAGCCATAATGCAGAAACTGTATTGCTGTGGCCTCAGCTTGGAGAAACTTTGGCAGATGAATATTCTGGTTAACCAACGTCTATTTATTAATTTCGTTTCAAAATTCAATTTCGAATTATAGGCTCCTTTTCATCAAGTATGGCTATTGATATATCGATATATGTCATAGTATAAAGTTAAAATCAATATTTACCTAACGTTAACCAAAATTTGACCTATAATCAATTGTAAAATTTAAATCCATTAATGAAGTATTTTTATTTTTTGTTCAAAAGATAGATCCAATTGAAGGCTACTCTTCATTTTTTGTTTCAGCGAAAAGTATTGATTTTTCGTCAAGATAATCAAAAGAGTAGTTCATTGTACATTTTACAGCCTTTAATAGCTGAGTTCAAAAATCGATCTGATGATGATGATGACAAATCTACCCAAAAATGATCAAAAAACAAATTCGTTCAATAGTTCATGAACTGCAGAGTAAATTGAACTGGCCTATTAACTGTTTTTTGTACAGTTTTGGATCCTGCATCTACGTAAATAAAATAAAAATAAAGGTTTCACATTAAAATTTCCATAAAATGCAATTAAAATTTTGGAGGTTTTTTGAAGATAGACATTAATTTTGATAAGCATAATTTACATATAAGTAATTGGTATGATGCGCAAAAAATTTATCTATCGATCGAGCTATTATAGAACATTTTAGCTACATTTTTCGTAGAGAAAACGAGATTTTTGTCCAAATTTTTTTCAGATTCAGAATTTGGGATGAGGGTATATAAGGGAAAAATGGAAGCTAGAAATGGAGGTACCTTTTTGTATGCATTTTTGAGGATATCTCCACGAAAAATCAATATTTTGAAAAAAACTAAATTGGATCCGACGGAGCTTAACAAGGTCAATGACATGAATGTAAAAAAAATGCTGCTCAATTTAACCAATATTTTGGAATCTACTACAAAAATATCAAAAAAAATGAAAAAAAAATAAAAGTGCTCAGAATTTTTTTATATTAAAATATGTTATAGAGTGCTTCAAAACAAGTAAGTTTTAATATTAGAAAGTGTTAGTATAGCTTGATTTGTTCTAGATATATGAAGCCTCCAAGTTTTCCATCCTTTAGCAGTGAAATACGCGTAAAAAATCTGAAACATTAGCACTGAAAAATTAATACCAACTGCAAAAAAATAGGATATTTCTGGACACTTATTTTTGGATTAAAGCTGAACATCTCAGGTATATTGGCATATAAATTTTTCTTGGTGTTATTTAGTGAAAACAAAAAGTAGAGCAGGAATGAAAAATGAGACCCAGTTTTCAATGAAAAAGCAGTGAATTTTACGCGTTTTTGAGTCTCTCGTGAGATATAAAATAAATTTAGGAATAGGTAGCATAATGCGGCCAATTCATGTCTGTTTAGTAGTGTCTAAAGTATATCCTAAAAATATTTATTATGAGGTTAGTTATAGAAAGAAGGCATACTCCGATTTTGAAGATTGAAACTATGAATTTTTTTTTTGAAAATTCAAATTTTTTGATATTAAAATTCATTTTAACTAATCGAGCGTAGTTTCTTCGTGTATTACAGCAAGTCAAAATAGGTTGTGAAGGACAGAACAAACAAAATAAACTGTAATTTTTTTATTGATTACTTAGTAAGAAAAATATTTACATGAATATCATAGAATGTGATTGTTTAAGCTACTTTTACAGTACATAGAAGAAATCTAAAAATCAATTTTTATTATACAGTATATACTGCATTAGAAGATATTGTTTTCCTGTGGAGATGTGATGACGAGATTTGGTATCTTTAACATTGATGACGGTAAATTTTATATATCATAAAATTTTTGTTATTTTATATATATATACTATATACACGTTTTATCTACTACTAAATTTTTGTATATATACGTAGCGCTATTCTGTATCTATTAATCATATGCTCGCTGGAAACTTCAGTTATTATGTTTTCTAGTGAAATAAAGTCAGCTTTGCATTATTGTACCTAGCATAATTACATGATGATGTAGGGCAAAAATGACAGGTTTTTCTTTATATTTCGGTCAGGAATAAAGATTTTTTTGTAAACAAAATTGCTACTGATACTCAGCAAATAGCAGGATTATATACCAAACAAAAAACTATGGTCAAATTACTCAATACTGCACAAATTAAGAAAAAAAGCAAAATAACAGATAAGTAGAAGGGCAGCAATTAAAAAAAAGCAAAAATAGAGGGGACGTTTGTCCTAGTTGCAAGACTTATGTGCTTTACAGCTAGTTCAAACGGAGAGGTTGTGGGTTCGAAACTCATGTAAACGGATTTTTTTCGGAACTTGTGTTTGCCGGGCTAGAACCGCAGCCAATCACCCCCTCACCTTTTTTTCGTTTTTACCTTTCTACGCACAGCTTTCAAAAGACTACCAATTGTTTTCTTCTTTTCTCTACTCCAGTATTTTTAGTGCCATTTCGGAAATTTATTTTTTTTATGAATATCTTATTTCACAAGCACAAGAGAGACACATTCTGCACCACGCAATAATTATTTAATAATGTAAACTGTATTGCAAGCCTACTATTGTCTGTATATTTTGATTTTGGTTTTCATCCAGTACGTAACAAATAGAGTATTACTAATTGTAACATAAAAGCATACATAATGGAATATCTTTAGTCATTTTTCAGAAAGACTTGAAAAAAGCTCAGCGAATAATATCGTGAATCATATTTGGATTCCTATCAGTCCCTGCTTCAGTTATCAACAGTTAGAAATTGGTTTGTCACCAACTTTAATTTATCCTTAAAAAAGGACTTCAGGATAATTATTATTACTGCATGAACAATAATATTTATGGCATATCACTTTTCACTCAAGAAACAATTTATATGTAAAAGCTTGAGAATAATGCCCAAAGTTATGTATAGGCTTCCGTCAATTTATTATTTATTATAATGCATGGTGTGTGCCACCAAGTACCATATGTCATCACCTTCTACATTATCAATACATCTTACAATCTATTGACTACGGCATGTATTGAAGTGCAAATTTTTTATATCGGATATAAGAAACCCTTAGCATACTAAAGGATTCCAGCAATTACCAAAAAAAGTGCTTGGATCTCAATTATGACACCATATCATTTCATCCCAGCGGTTAATAATCAATCAAGTAGCTATCAAATCAACATCCAAACACATTTAGCGCAGCATTGAAACAAGGCAACTCACAAGCTCTGCAAGAACGGTTAAATTATGACTAATACATTTCAATCCATAGATTACTATTAAACAGATCTAATGGTTCAATAGTGCCTTATTAAATCACATCCCAGGATCTCAATGTCAAATCAATATAAAAGGCCATCATACTTTTATAATATTTACATAAACGATATCTTGTTTTTCTTATACAGTTGAAGAAATGATTCATTACTCATTTTCTTTTAATTGTATTCTTTTTTTAGTATTATTTATCAAACCTGAAAATATACGACACTGGTAAAGCATTGAAAAATAAATTGGTTAGGGACAAAGAGGGTAAAAAGGCGGCAATAGGTTCCAATAATGGACATGTTTATGTTTATAATATTGGAGAGGTAAGACTAAAACTCAATGTTAAACTACATCTAACGCAATAATTATTAAGTAAGGCTATATTATTATCAAATAAACTAACACATAATATTAGGATTTATAAAGATTTACAGTAGTAATAAGTTTGGATCAAGTGAATACAGCATCGTAACTTCTTGAAAAAGTTCTCAAGTATTATAAAATATCTTATTTTTAAGATTTACAGGGCTTATAAGCGGAATATTAATTTCGAAAATTATTTTTGTCCAGATCATCAATTTTGACATTTTTTTAATTTTTTTTTCTGATTTTTCAAATTTAGAGTTAATTATACTACCAGTTATAAAAACAAAAAATATACACATATGCAGAATTTAGCATTCTATTCGCTCAATAAAAAATAACAAACATTTTTATTGCAAAATATTACATGAAAATCCTTTAACAAAAATTCCGTTTTTGGGACAAAAGTACAAAGTTTCATTACTTAACATTTAATATTAAGCTTTTATAAAATGTGTATTAGTCATGGCTACAATTTTCTCTCACAATGTAGTATATTTAAACGTCGATTTTGGTATCAAAAATTGATTTTTCTGTTTTTTGATCAAAATCATGAGTGTTGGTAAGGATAAAATGAGCCCCGAAAATGTCCGCTACAAAGTCTGAATTTTCAGACTGTATGTGGTTAAATATAAGAAAAGTTAAAAAACAGAAATTCTTTTCTATTTAAAACTTAGATATACCATAGTATAAGAGACTTCAAAATTCAATCTTGCTATGCCCAATTACGGCGTCGCTCTACGGGCTCGCTTTTGCAATTTTTTAATGAATCTATGATATAACAGCCGGTTTTCTGGTAGAAAATGCATTTTTCTATGATAACAGATATTATCTATTTTGTTTAATTTATGGGTTGATGCGCTGTAATGCTGCTTTTACATTGCCTGAAATGAGCAGGAGGGTTTTAATTGCGCTGAATAATGTAAAGCCTTGAAAATCCTTTTCTATGTGTGTTGTTTCTCTCTTTTTTTTTGTTTTTGTATTTCAAGGATATATTGACCGTTTTATAAGGCATATCAGACTATCAAGCTGGTATTCTTTTCTTTTACCTGAATACGTATACTAACATAAGGGACTAATATTTTTAATGTAAGTAGCAGTCTATATTGAAGACTGACATTTTCATTTAACTGCATTCTAAGATCAAATATCATTACTTACTACTGTATTGTTGGACGTATTTCTTGATTACTAGATCAAATCGAAAGCAATGATATTTATTATCTATTCAATGAAAAACTAGAACTGGCTACAAACCCATGAAATGTTCCAGAAAAGTGATAAAATTTCAAATGATATAGAAACACAAAAAAAGAATAATAATCTAATTCCTTGTATAATAATCATTGTTTCGATCGTAGCTACTGTATACTTGAAAACAAATTTTTTTACAGCTGACAATCGTAAACTAAAATAGTAAGTTTAAAGAGGGTTAATTTGTTTGAGTTTTATGTGTGATAAAGTAACATCTATAATCTTAGATTTGGCTTGCATATAAACTTAAGCAGCAAGTGTTATTTAAGTTTATGCTCGAGCAAAAACCATTGTTGCTGTAAACTGAAAACATTATGACTATAAACATATTTACAAATGATGATAATCGTAAATATATTGGTTTTTGCATGTATTGCTCTACATAAACAACGTATTGAATTGAATTGTCTATAATCTATATTATTAATTAATAAAAGCAAATGTAATTTAAAAACCCATTCCAGTGAAAAAATGCAATGGAATTTTGAGAATGGCACGATGCTTATGTACAAACCAATTTGTTGTGCCCATACAATCAGCTCATTATGCTAATGGCCAGATTTTATTATTATGCACAAATCGGGATAATGATAGTATGCTTATGGGCAATTCTACTATTATGCACGCATGGGATTAATGTTATGCACACAGACAGAATCTAGAATTCTGCACATACTTGGTTAGCGTTGTACTCGTGTGCAGTTTCTTTTGTTGTGCCCATGTGCATATTGTTATCTTTTTAACCATATTCAGTGGGCACAACAACTCAGGTTACTACAGTATGTAGCCCACCTCCTGGGTGCAGTGGAATTACATACTAAAAACGCTTGATAAAAATAAAACAACCTAAATTCCAAGTGTCACTCATAAGATATGATGCCACTTGAAATGCGAACAACAACAATAAACAAACGCTTCAATTGAACACAATAACACACGCATGCTAAAAATATGAAATACCCTTCTTTTTGAACCATACATGTCGTGTAGATGATAGCACCCTTGATCACGGCGCAATCAATTACACAAATGACATACAGTGACCCCCAAAACTGTCCCAATGTTTTCTAGTTTCGAGTTTAGTATGATTTTCAGGCACAATAGATATATTTAAAGTACGACATGTTTTATATATTTCGGAAGATCAATTAATTATCTTTTATAATAAATTAAAAAAAACTCGAATTTTATTGGTCGAATGAATTTATATCCAATTTGGGACAGTATATGCATTGGGACAGTTTTGAGAGGCTTTTTTGATTTTTAGGTAATCGATGATTGTAGAACCACAATTTGCACTAGTATTTTGAACACTTGACAGTCAATAAAAAAACACCTAATTTGATAAAAAAAATAAAAAAAAAGCATATTTCATATACAGATTTTGGCGCTTTGGCCTATTGAAAATTAATATGAAAAAACTTCAGCAGAATAAGGAAAATGATGTCATTAGTCTTTTAAACACCGGTAAATCAGTGCGCCAAGTTGCGGAAATATTGCATGTAAGTAAATCTGTTGTGGGAAGAATTAAAAAACGGTGTTGCACAAGCTTGGGTGTGTCTAAAGGGGGTCGACCTAAATTGCTGTCTGAGGCTGATGAAAGGTTTTGTGTCCGCCAAGCAACAAAAAACGCAGTCAAGAATGCAAGTAAGATTTCAAAACTACTCGAGAGTGATGTCGGAGTTAAGTCAAGCCCAGAAACTGTCCGAAGGGCGCTCCGTAGGGGGGGATTAGGGGCAATTATTAGGCCTAAAAAACCTATGCTATCTCCAGCTAATATCCAAAAACGTTTAGAATGGTGTCATCTTCGCAAGGATTGGACTTCCGACGACTGGAGAAGAGTGATTTGGTCAGATGAGACCAAGATTAATAGGTTTAACTCAGATGGTAGAAGCTGGGTTTGGATTCGAGGCGGTGAGAGCTTGAAACCTAATCATGTGAAGATGACCGTTAAAGGTGGTGGTGGGAGTGTCATACTTTGGAGTGCCATTACGTATGCCGGAGTTGGATGGATATGCAAAATTGAGGGTGCTATGGATCGGCATTTGTATAAGCAAATTTTAGAAGAAGATTTGGAGCTGACTATCAATCATACTTTGGACAAATTAGGCCTCCGTCGTGATCAGATCATTTTCCAGCATGACAATGATCCAAAGCATACGTCAAATTTAGTTAAGGAATATCTATTGGATCAAGACTATAAAGTAATGAATTGGCCTCCGCAATCTCCTGACTTGAATCCGATCGAAAATATGTGGGCCTTATTGAAGAGGAGGCTCAATGAGTACGAAACAGCGCCCAAAGGAATCCTTGATCTTTCGGAGCGTGTAACTGAGGTTTGGTACAACACCATTAAACAGGAGGAGTGCCAAAAAGTCATTGATAGCATGCCCAATCGTGTGAAAGTATGCTTGGAAAGAAACGGCCTTTGGACGGACTATTAAATAGAATTTTATTTTTTTCAGCTTGAGCTCTCAAAACTGTCCCAATGCATGTGATGTGCTAGATCAGATATAAATTTAACCAGCCAATAAAATTCGAAATCTTTTTAACTTGATATAAAAGAAAATTAATTTATCTTCCGAAATATATAAAATATGTCGTACTTTAAATATATTTGTTGTACCTGAAAATCATACTAAACTCAAAACTAGAAAACATTGGGACAGTTTTGGGGGTCACTGTATATATCAAAACAGGACTCTATCCAAATCAATAACGATAATAAACAAAGATATCAATTTAGTCAACTACTCATCTATATCGAAGTTGCACTATCAATATAAATAAGATTCAAGCATATAAAAACTACCCCTTAAAAATCAAGGTTACATAAAATAGATATAACAGAAATAAACAAAACAACCATTTCCTAAAAGGTTGATATTGTCACACTTGACATACAATCCCTTATGGTCAATACTCTACACAATTTACCCCTTAAAATATCAAATCAATAACAATGTACTCAAAACTGGAAGATTACTAAATATACATCCATTCAAGTCTGATGGTATCCAAGTTCTCCAAATCACTATAAATACCCTCATACTTTTCAATTATTTTAACTCTTCAGAAATCTTTTGTAATAAAAACTTTAGCTAATTATAATTGTATTTCTACTGCTTTTATTTTTATATTTTTTTTATTTAATTGCTGTATTATTAAAAATCAAGCTTTTTATAGCTATAAAAATGACAATGGGATATTTCTTGAAGTGAACTAAGCTAGATTGCCATCATAAAATACCTAAATTAAATATCATCTAATTGAAACCATGCTATCAAAGATAAGTGATTTATCGAGACTTTGTAAATTAAAATCAACGTAAAAAGTACCGTTTATTAGAATGAATTAAGTATGGTTCATATAGTTATTGGAATTGTCTGATAAGATCTAATGGACAGGGATCCATTAGATGTGACAATAGATATTGTTATTAATGTGTATGGATATAACATGTTATGTTTCAGTAGTAATATTGCTATAAGTTATGTTTCATTATTAGTTCCTGGGTGACAGGAACCAGTTACTGGATAGATAAGATCTGCTAGATTTGTCGGAGATCTTCTATATATCGAATAAATGTTGTAATTCTGATAGATCAATAAGACTATATACAGTAGTAAATAGACAATTGCATGAAGATAGCAAGGGTATAATACTCGAATAAGAGATGTTAAAATACTAAAGTAATGTGGGATATCCCAAATACAAAAAGTACATACTTATCAAGTAGAACAAGTAAGGGCTGTTATGAAAGCATGATTGACAAACTATATTTAAAACACCGTTCTTGATCCACCAAATCAATAACCAAACAACCCAACATTTATACTCAAAATTAATAGAATCGTTGGCAATTGCAATACAATTGCCAGATAGTAAATAATTACCAAATAATATTAATATAGACGTAGAATAACCATTTTATTGCACATTATCCATATTTTAATAAAGAAGGATTTTTTTAACAGTATTCTTTATCACTTTTTACACCCATATTTTACTGCATTTCTGATTTTAGATTGACATTCATCATAAGACGGCTAATAATACGTTTGATACTACTACTGTAGGTGGTGGAATCAGTCAATTTAATTATTATTTATGGTATCTGAATGCAAATACTGAGGAACCATTTGTAGGCACTTAAGTTGATTCTGGTAAAGCATCGAATAAATTGGCTTGGGACAAAGAGGAGGGTAAAAAGGTGGCAGTAGATTCCAGTGATGGACATGTTTATGTTTATGATATTGGAGAGGTAAGACTAAAACTTAATGTAAACCACCTATAACGCAATAGTTATGAAGTAAGGCTATATCATCATCAAATAGGCAACCACACAATATTAACATGTATAAAGGTTTACAGTAATAAGCTTAAATCAAGTGGTTAGAGCATCGTGATTTCTTGAAAAAGTTCTCAAGTATTATAAATTCTCTTATTTTTAAGTCTTACAAGGCTTATAAGCGGAATATTAATCTAGAAAAATATTTTTGTCCAGATCACCAATTTTGACATTTTTTAATTTTTTTTTCTGATTTTGCAAATTTAGAGTTAATTATACTACCATTATAAAAACAAAAAATACACACATGTGCAGAATTTAACGCTCTATTTGCTCAATAAAAAATATACAATATTTTTATTGCAAAATATCACATGAAAATCCTTTAGCCAAAAAACCGTTTTTGGGGCAAAAGTGCAAAGTTTTATTACTTAACATTTAATATTAAGCTTTTATAAAATTTGTATTAGTCATGGCTACAATTTTCTCTCACATTGTAGTGTATTTAAACGTTGATTTTGGTATCAAAGTTTGATTTTTCTGTTTTTTGATCAAAATCATGAGTGTTGGTAAGGATAAAATGAGCCCCGAAAATGTCCGCTACAAAGTCTGAATTTTCAGACTGTATGTGGTTAAATATAAGAAAAGTTAAAAAACAGAAATTCTTTTCTATTTAAAACTTAGATATACCATAGTATAAGAGACTTCAAAATTCAATCTTGCTATGCCCAATTACGGCGTTGCTCTACGGGCTCGCTTTTGCAATTTTTAATGAATGTATGATATGGTAGACGGTTTTTCTGGTAAAGAAAATGTATGTTTCTATGATAACAGATAACGCTTATTTTGTTTCGTATATGGTTCATGCGCTGTAATGCTGCTTTTACATTGGCTGTAATGTGCAATTAAGCAGGGTTTTAATTGCGCTAAATAACTTAAAGCCTTGAAAATCCTTTTCTACATGTGTTGTTTCTCTCTTTTTGTTTTCATATTCCAAGGATATTATTATTCACCGTTTGATAAGGAATATCAGACCATCAATCTGGTATTCTTTTCTTTTATCTGAATACGCATGCTAACATAAGGGAGTAATGTTTTAAATATACTGTAGGTAGCAGTCTATATTAGAGACTGATACTTTCATTTAACCGCATTTTAAAATCAAATATTATTATTTACTACTGTATTCTTGGACGTACCTCGTAATTACCAGATCAAATCAAAGGCAATAATATTTATATCTACTCAATGAAAAGCTAGAACAGACTACAAACTCAAGAAATGTTCCAGAAAAGTGATAAAATTTGAAATGATATAGAAACACAAAAAAAAAATCTAATGTCTTGTCTAATAACTATAGCTTCGATTGTAGCTATATTTGAAAACAAATATTTTACAGCTGACACTCGTAAACTAAAATAATAAGTTTAAAGAAGGTTAATTTGTTTAAATTTCATGTGTGATTGATTTATCGAGACTTTGTAAATTAAAATTAACGTAAAAAGTACGGTTTATTAGAATGAATTAAATATGGGTTTATATAGTTGTTGGGATTGTGCGATATGATCTAATGGACAGGGCTCCATTAGATGTGACACTAGAAATTATTATTAATGTGTATGGATATAATATGTTAAGTTTTCAGTGGTAATATTGGAATCATGCTTCTATGATTCAATAGTAACATGATGATAGACGTACGAAATATGACCTTGCTTGACTTGCATGTTGAACATTATGGTTTGACATAATTCTAAATTGGTAATTTGTTGATTCCTAATTCTGATAGATCAGTGATAAAACAACATCTATAATATCAGATTTGACTTGCATATAAATTTAAGCAGTATGTTGTATTCCACCTACTAGTATCATACGTTATCACCTTCTACAGTATGAATACATCTTACAATCTATTGACTACGACATGTATTGAAGTGCAAGTCTTGATATCGGATATAAGTGTCGATTTTCGAGGATATTAAACAGCCAATTTTGAAGCCAATTCCATTTCTAACTCATATTGAAATGTAGTTCTTATAAATAGTCTTTTAAATCAAGACCTAGAAGCTCTTGGTTTTTTCTTTGACCATTAGTTTTTTTAGTAATAAAGCCTATGTTCTCCATGATAAATGTTACTAGCCGTTATTGTTATTCTCTCTATAAATAAGATTGTATGTATCTATAAACTCTCATAAATAACAACCAAGAACAGATCAATTGCACATTAGTGGATTTATCTGTTCTTTCCTTTCCCTTTATATATTTTTGATCTCAACCCATAATAAATATATGACATTACTTATTTATCATTCATTGCTACCGATAACCAGTCGTTATATAATCCAACATAATCAATCATAGATATTAATTATATGCTAGTAATAGCAATTACAATTAGTAACACCAACCTCTCTTCCCAATCATAGAATCAAAGACAAACGTATAACATCCACATTATATATCCCGCTTGATATCTCATTGATCTACTACATAGTGAATTTTATCTGTTCTCGAGGTTTTCGAGTAACACAAAATATTTCTAGGAACCAGTAGCGTAGTAATACAACCAACTTGCATATAATTTGCAGAGAAACGTCAAAGGAGTCGATAGAAATAATCTTTCCAAAAAAATTACTTTTATTAGCAATACATTCAGAGGATGTATTTATATACATTCATTATAACTACTGTGGGTTTTACTACCTAAGGTTATGATGTAAATCAACGCAAATGCACTTGATTTACAGAGACACCAATAAAAGTCTGAGACCTTGGGTATGAGGCCTATGATATAAGAATTAACATAACACGCAGTATCCAAAATATATCTCAAAAACTATTTAATATGGGATTAGTTATAGGAAAAGTGGCACGCTCCAGTTTTGAGAAGACTTGCTGCTCTCTGAAAATTAATGAAGGAAGAACGTTATGCAATAGTTTTTATGCCAAGTTGACTTGCTCTGGATTATAGTTTAGGACATAGAGATACACTGTGTTTCAAATCACTCTTATATACAGTATTAGTAATATTAAAACTGACGTCCCATTTATATGACTGATGGATTTCATGTATGCGAAACAAAATTTATGTTTGAAAGTATTAGTAATGAACTCTTCGGTGACGTCTAGCGATACGTTTATAAAAGAAGCTCGTGTTTTTTTAGTAAGAATAGAATATCATCAAAAAATCAAAAAGAATCAAACATGTCTACTCAATTACAACAAACTTTCTATCGCTTCACTGACAAGAGCGCTTCGTACAGAGGGATCAAGCAATATCAAGAAAATTTGGATTTAAGCCTCGATAAAAATGAGGTGCTCGTCAAGATCAAGGCCGTATCTCTCAATTATCGTGATTTTGCCGTTGCTTCTGGTACATACCCTTTGCCTGTCAAGGATAATGTTATTCCTGGTTCCGATGCCTCTGCTGAAGTGATCCAAACTGGTTCTGCTGTCTCTGATCTGGCTGTTGGTGATCGTGTAATCACTAATTTTGATCCTGAAAATTTGTATGGCACACAAACCAGTAACCTCACTGCTTTTGGTGCTCCTCAAGATGGCGTCCTTACTCAGTACAAGGTTTTACCTGGTTATGCCGTCAATAATCTCCCCAAGGACTCTCATTTGACTGATGAAGAGGCTGCTGTCTTGGTATGTACTGGTGTTACTGCTTGGAATGCCCTCTATGGCTCTGGTGATCGTTTTGTAGCTGGTCAAACTGTTTTGATGCTTGGTACAGGTGGTGTTTCCATCACCACCCTTATTTTGGCCAAAGCAGCTGGTGCTGTTACCATCATTACCTCAAGTTCTGATGAGAAACTTAAGTATGTTCAAGAAAAATGGGGTGTTGATTATACCATCAATTATAAAACCTATCCTGACTGGGAGAAGAAGGTTTTGGAAATTACCCAAGACCAAGGTGTTGATTTTGTTATTGAAAATGGGGGCTCTTCAACTATCATGAAGTCTCTTGCCTCAACCAAAATGGGTGGCCAGGTCGCTAATATTGGATTCCTTGGAGATGCAAAAGAAATGCCTGATGTTCTTTCTTTGGTGCTTGGAAGAGCTATTCACCTTCGTGGCATTTTGGTTGGATCCAAGCAACTTGCTGAAGAACTTATTCGATTTGTTCATGCAAAGAAACTTACTATGCCTGTTGAAAAAGTCTATGGGTTCTCTGTTGATCAAGTTCATGCTGCTTATGCTAACATTGAATCTCAAACACAAATTGGTAAAATTGTGATCAAGGTTGATTAAATTGATGATATGGAATTTATACTGTATATTTTAAATAAAATATAACCCTCTATAAAATATTATATATGTATGTGCGATTTTAGTAGACTTTATTCATTGATGTTATCAAACTATTGTTTTTGGTTGATTTTGTATGCAAGTTACATTATGAGGAAGATATCTTTCTTTAAGTTCCTTGACGAAAATTTAGAGCGTAATTGTATCAACTTTTATTAAAACTTGGAGACTAATTATTCTTTTAATTTTGTCGGCAAACACTTATAAAATGTTATGGAGCAGATTACTATATACTCTTTATGTCTTCAGTAGTATCATTCTATCTTGCAATTTCTATTAAATAAATTTCATATATTTAAATATTTAAATTAGATAATATAAACACTTCAATTGCTAAGCAGTTTTCACAAATGCGGATAGGGCCATGAATCCATTATATGTAGCGGTTGGCTATGATTTAATATAATAGCGAATTTGCATATACTCTATACAAGGTTCGGTCCGGAGTGAATGGGATTTCGAATAGAGTTGAACTTGTGTATAGTCAAGAAAGGGCATCGTATCAGCTTTGAGTAGATCCCTCTCTTTTGGCATACAGTTGAATTAAACATGGTACAGTTTAGAAATCCATCCATCCATCAATACACCATACGTTTTCATCGAGAAATTTAGGTTATGAAATCACTATCCCATTCATTTATTATCTCGAAATTGCAACAACAACCACAGAAATTTATGCATCGATAATAATTCAGTTACATTTATTAAAATCAACATTTGGAATGAAATGAATGAATGGGAATTGCCTCTCTTCTTTGAATTCGTGTGTGTGTGTGTGTGTTTTTTTATGCGATTTCTGATTATATTAAACATGTATATTCAATATTAGGTCAACATTCCCAAGACCCGTAACACCTACTGTAAGGGTACCAAGTGTAGAAAGCACACTCCTCACAAGGTCACCCAATACAAGGCTGGTAAAGCCTCTCTCTTTGCTCAAGGTAAGAGACGTTATGACCGTAAGCAAGCCGGTTATGGTGGTCAAACCAAGCCTGTCTTCCACAAGAAGGCCAAGACTACCAAGAAGATTGTCCTTCGTCTCGAGTGTACTGGTAAGTTTGATATAAAACTCTTTACAGTGGATTTATTTATTTACATGATTTAATTATTTAGCCTGTAAGTACAAGATGCAACTCGCTATCAAGAGATGTAAGCACTTTGAATTGGGTGGTGATAAGAAGACTAAGGGTGCTGCTCTTGTTTTCTAAATTACTTTAAACAAACAATAATTGGAAATTGTGTCTGTATGTCTGGTTTTTTATTTATACATAAATGCTACTCTTTTCTCTCCTTTTTATATATGATATTTTTGCATGTGAAATTATTTGATAGTATCTCGTTTTTTTTCTTTTTTATAATAGTTATCGTTGAATTCGATTACATTATCACTATAGCAAAAGCAGAATGTTCTGGATATCCTGTATTTGTATGTTAGATATTTCAAATTGTCACTAAAAATAATTTACATTTACCAATCAATTGTCGATTTCATGCTTTTTACGATTGAAAATGGTGCTTCTGACGTCTTTAAAGAGTTTTTATTTGCTATAAATGTATGGGTAGCTAAGAGAATATATAGGTTATTTGTAGCTTGATATCTGATTTGTATACCTACGTTTTTTTCTTCTGCGAAAAGTTGGATTAATGGATAAGGAAGATGATCTTTTGACTCCATATGTAGGTTGTTGTAAACCCCATTGAGCTGGTAAAGGATAATGTGAATATTGAAACGGAGGAGCAGAATGATAATGAGGGTGATGCAGTGGTGGTATATAATTTAAGGAGTGTATTCTTGCAATTGGATGTTGATGTGGAAAAGGAGGGTACACTGTATAATGAACATGATGATGTTGATGATTCATAATGCAATAATAAAAAAAAAGAATAAATCATCATCAAGAAAGAAAAGGGGAGCTTTTATCTTTTATATCTCTTGTTTTTCTCATGATCAAATCACGCGTATTATCTCTACATACAAAGCAAGGTGCCACTTTAATATGACATTTGTTTACTAACAGTAGTTTACTTGCTTTTTTCTTGTTCATCTGTCAAAATGGGCATTCAAATTATATTAAATAACCGCCCCGGGGGGTAGTCAAGGAACCCAAGAAGTTTAATAAATGATGGCCAAGGGTCGGTTACAACGTTTTAATTCTTTAAAAATACTTATAATGTCAATACTGTTAAAGAGTAATTTGACAAGGAATATTGATAGACATATACCAGCTACTTTATATGTAGGCTCTTTTTCACGATATTATGCAACTCAACAACAACAACAACAACAACAACGTAAATTACCTGTTGATTTTGGTGCTATAGAAGCTAAATGGCAGAACCGTTGGAAAGAAAATGCTAAGAAATCACAAGCATTGGATCCTAATAAACCCAATTATTACACTTTGTCCATGTTTCCTTATCCTAGTGGCATGTTACATATGGGACATGTTCGTGTATATGCCATTAGTGATACAATTCAACGTTTCCGTAAAATGTTTGGTTATAATGTTTTGCATCCAATGGGCTGGGATGCTTTTGGTTTGCCGGCCGAGAATGCAGCTATAGAAAGAGGAATTCATCCTGCTGAATGGACAACCAAGAATATTGCAATCATGAAGGAGCAAATGTCAAAATTGTGCATTGATTTTGATTGGTCAAAGGTAAAATTACGAATCAAACATTTATGCAAATTTCGAAAAATATTAACTAGATTTTACATAGGAACTAGCAACTTGTGATCCAGAGTATTATAAATGGACACAATATATATTTTTAGAGTTATATAATGCAGGTTTGGCTTATCAAAAAGAAGCTGTTGTTAATTGGGATCCTGTTGACAAAACTGTATTGGCAAATGAACAAGTTGATCCAGAAGGAAAATCATGGCGTTCTGGTGCTTTGGTTGAAAGAAAGAAATTAAAGCAATGGTTTTTTAAAGTAACAGAATTTGCAGATGTAGGATATATTTTTTTTTATGTGCGATCATAGAATTATATGTATTAATTGAGTCATTTTTTTTTTATTTATTTAGGATTTATTAAAGGATATTGAAAGATTAGAAAATTGGCCCGAGAGAGTAAAGCAAATGCAACGAAATTGGATTGGCAAATCAACAGGAGCAGAATTTGAATTTAACATTGTAGGCTATTTAAGTGAATGGATGTTAATAAAAGAATGGATGCTAAGCTTATTTAATAGAAGTCTGTTGAATCAAAAGATCCTATTAAGGTTTTCACGAGTAGACCAGATACAATTTATGGCGTACAATATTTAGTGCTTGGTCCTGAACATCCATTAGTAAACAGAGAGTAAGTATGCATCTATGTGGCAATAAAATAAAGCTAATGCTGTCGTATAGTATTTTACCCAAGGAACAAGCAGATTCAGTGCTAAGATTTGTTGAGGATTTAAAAAAAAAGCAAAACATGGATGAAGCAGAAGAGAATAAAAAGGGTGTATTTACTGGATTATATGCAAAGAACCCATTCACTAAAGAAGATATTCCTGTATATGTTGCACCTTATGTACTTTCTGATTATGGCACTGGTGCTGTAATGGGTGTACCTGCTCATGATAAACGAGATTTTGAATTTTGTAGAGTGAATCAAGTTGTAGATCAAGTTCGATTTGTTGTTGAACCAGCAATAAAAGAAGTGAATAAGCCTTTGGATTTTAATTCGCCTTATACAGCACAAGGCATTTTAACTGCATCATCAGGGCCTTATAAAGGAATGAAATCAAATGCTGCCGGTAAAGCTATTTTAAAAGAAGCACAAAGGATGGGCGTAGGACATCCTGCTACACAGGTACAAATTGCATGCTGCATTGATGAAAATTAGATTACTAATGCAAACTATACAGTTTCGATTAAAGGATTGGCTCTTGTCTAGACAAAGATATTGGGGTGCTCCTATTCCTATTATTCATTGTCCAACATGTAAAGTTGTTCCTGTACCTAAAGAGGATTTGCCTGTAAATCTTCCACTTGATGTTGAATTTTCTGGTAAAGGACAATCTCCTCTTGCAGGTAAAGAAGATTGGGTAAATTGCCAATGTCCCAGGTAAGTTACAATATGATATATTAATGTATAAAAACCAATACAATCTATTGTAGATGTCAAGGCCCAGCTAAACGTGAAACAGATACTATGGATACATTTGTTGATTCATCTTGGTATTTCATGAGATTTACCGACCCTCATAATAAATCATTGTAAGTAATTTATTAATCGATAAAGAACCAAACTAACATTTACTAGGCCTTTTGATCCTGTTAAAGCATCTGCATTATTACCAGTGGATATTTACATTGGTGGTGTAGAACATGCTATTTTACATTTGTTATACTCTAGATTTATAACTAAAGCATTATTAAAACAAGGTGCTTTTAATGAAACTCCTGAAAAGAAACCAGGCCATGGTGAACCATTTAATGTTTTACTTACACAGGTTAGTTTTGCTGTTATATATACATCGCATGTAGGTCAACTAATTCGCTTAATGCAGGGTATGGTACATGGTCGTACATTTAAGGACCCAAAAACCCAACGATTTTTGAAACCAGAGGAAGTTGATGCATCAGATTATGCTAATCCAAAGATAATTAGCACTGGAGAAACACCTTTAATTTCATTTGAAAAAATGTCTAAAAGTAAATACAATGGTGTTGATCCTGTTAATGTTGTTAATGAATGTGGTGTTGATGCAACTCGACTTCATATTTTATATAAAGCACCTCCATCTGAAGTATTGGAATGGGAAGATTCTAGTATTATTGGTATGCAAAGGTGGTTATCAAAAGTATTGAAAATGGCTCAATCACTACCTGAAAGTATTAGTCAATTACCACCAATTGATTCTATGACTAAAGACGAAAGAGAAATGTATAGAATTACCAATCAAACTATCAAACAAGTAACTGATACATTGACATCAAACTATTCTTTCAATACTGCAATTTCTGATTTGATCAAGTTATCAAATCATGTATCTTCTTCTGCTACTTGTTCCGCTTCATCTGTACATCAACATGCTGTACAATCCATTATTAAAATGATGGCACCAATGACTCCTGCTATGAGTGAAGAATGTTGGGAAGCAACTAATCAATCTTCCAGCATATTTGATCAATCTTGGCCTACATTTGATCCTGCTGCATTAGAAAAGAGTCAATTGGATTGTATTATTCAAATTAATGGTAAAACAAGATCAAGCATTACTATACCAAAAGAATTGATTGGAAATACAGCCGAGATTGAGAGATTGGTCAGAGAATCAGATGCTGGAAAGAAGTGGATTTCTGACAAACCCGTCAAGAAGTTGATTATAGCTAAACAGGGTGAATTAGTAAACTTTGTATTATAATAATAATAATAATAATAATAAATCTTTAAAGCAATTATTTTGTGTAAATCTGATTGAATTGATATGCAAAGCACCCTTATTTCAAGTTATATATATACAGTATATATAACACTTTAGGAAAAAATACATGGCATAATTATAAAGGCGCAGTATTTGATATAGAATACACTTTTTATTGAAATAGTCGTTTGAAAAATACATTTTAAATATGAAAAATATGAAAAAGAGGGTAGCACCTCTCTAATATTTATTAAAATGAAATTAAAAGGTATATATTCTATCCAAGAATGCATGTTTAGATCTTCTTTTCTTGTTATTTGTGGTAATAGAAGCATTGCTTGAAGTAGAAAACAATGTTAACTTTATACTTGCAGAGTATTTTTTGATTTGATGAGTGAGAATGCCTAAATCCATTCCAAATGAGTATTTTCTGTTGTATATATATATGTTTACACACACTTACCATAAAACCAATATAAATGCAATGGAAATACAGCAACAGCTACCAACCACAACAACTCCAGGCGATGTGTTTTCTTTAATGCCAAGATCATATATGCATGAAATACAAGTCTAAGCGCAAAAAACGAAGCAGCAAACAAAATGTCACATCTCCAGCGATCCTTGAGTGATCCCAATGCAAGCAACAATGTTGGCAATTCTAATATACAATTTGTACTGAAAAACGAAGACGATCTACACCTTAATAGCCAAAACAAGATACCAATATACAATGGATGATGTATCCAACCGGTTAATACAGTAATACGATTTCTATAGTAGATGGAACCCAAAGACAAATCCAATGCAAGATAGCTTATAAAGAAGCAAACCAATGCTGTATGCCAATTAGAATCTGTACCTAATCTTGTCATGTCCCAACCAGATTTCCAAAATTGAATAAAATAAGGAATAGAGACGATTGTACAAACCAAACTACTAGCAAATGTAAGAATCCAGCTAATTTGTCTGTCTGTTTTTGTAAATCCACTTTTAATGCAGTAGAAAAAGAAGCATATGAGGCCACTAAAACTAACAAGAAACGAAATTGGTACGATAGGTTGACAAAGAACCTGACCTATTGTGAGTTTTGCAATCATTTATATGTGTACAGTAAAAGAATGAAAAGAATGAAAATAAAAATGAGAATTGAATCAAATGGTATCATTTATATATAATGAATAATCAAAGTTGAGGGATACTTTATTATCAACTGATGAAATAAAAGGAGAAAATTCGTTATAGTCAAAGCAGGACCAAAGGAAAAAAAGAGGAGACATAACACCTTGTTGTTCTTGTATTTTTGCCATTGAACTAAATCCACGTTGTTGTAATGGTTAAAATCCTGATTATTCTAGGGGATATGGTGGCAATTATGATGCTAGTTGACAACATTTTCTCCACCTGTAAGCGATATGTACGCTATATTATCTGGTAAACCACTTTTTATGTAATACATTTGAATTAATCAAGACTAGAGAAACTTTTTTTTATTAATTGAAAAATACATGTATATTTACATGAAAAACGAATTTACACAACATTTATCATACAAGCATCTCTCTCATGTCATTAGTTTGAAACCCCCTTTTTGATTAAAAAGCCTATAATATATATCCCTTGCAGAATTATCGTCCACCCCTTACGTTAAAAAAAGGATCCAAGTTTTTTTCAATGATTGATGAGGGTGCCAATCAAAATACAAGGTACAGTCGTTCCTTTGACAAGCTCTGGTAGTTCAGGAGTCTTCATAGGCAATTGCAACAAACCATTTGCTTCAACCATACTGAGCATACGACTACTTTGTTGTTTACCTGTAGATTCTGCAATCATATTACCTTGTGGTCCAACAGATACTTGAACTCGATGAAATTCAGGTCTAGGATCCAATTGAATTGTATTTTGAACTGTTACAGGCATCAGTACATTCTCAGGTTTAACCCATCCTGCCATACGACGCAATGCTGGCAATACAAACAAGTGAAATCCAACAGATGCAGATACTGGATTACCAGGTAATGCAAAAACTAATCTGGGTGGACGTTTGGGACCTTGAGGAATAGTTGCAAATGTTGTGGGTTTACCAGGTTTCATCAAGACTCGACCAAAATGAATAGTAGCATCCAGCTTTTGTTCCAAGATGGGCTTCATAAAATCAGCTTCTCCCATTGAAACGCCACCTGTTGTCAACAAAACATCTACTTTAGCAGTAGCTTCTTCTAATCGCTCTACAATTTCATCTACATTATCATCAACAATTCCTAAATCAACAGCCTCAAATCCAGCTGCTTGAATAGCTGCAAGTAAAGTAATACGATTGGTATCACGAATTTGTCCAGGTTTGAGCTGATCAGTATGAATATGATCGAGTACTTCGTTGCCTGATGATAAAACTCCTACACGGGGTTTACGGAATACCTTGACATGTCGAACACCTACTGATGCCAACACACCTAATTCACCGCCAATACGTTGCCCCTTATGACCTACGATTTGTCCCACAGAGCAATCAGTACCAATCTCTCGAATATTGTCACCTGAACGAGCATTGACAAGGATTTCTACTTGTAATTCTTCATCTCCAGAAGGGGAGCTTTTTACCAGTTTAGTATCTTCAACCATAATAACTGCATTAGCACCTTCAGGAACCATACCACCAGTAGCGACGCGAGCAATCTTTCCTTTGGTTAAAACTTTGGGTTGATCTTGATCTGTACCTGTTTGGGCTAAAGAGATTGATTCAATTTCATAGATTCCAGGGCCATCTTCCACTATTTTGTCAATTTTTTTTTTTTTTTTTTTTAGCATATAAATAAACTATATCAAATTTCAAATATAACAATAATACCATGGATAGCATAACCATCAACAATAGAAGCACGATAACCTGGAACAGGTTCTAAAGATTTAACGTCTTCTGCCAATACATAACCAGGTAAAAATTGAGAAACAGGTACAGTAACAACATTTAATGTATTTGAATATTGTGCAACAATTTTATGAGCCTTTTCAACTGGAATCAAAGGGTATGGAGAAGATCTAGCACGTCTAGAAACAGGAGTATCTAATGCAGCAGATACACCTGTTTGACTAGAATGGCCTTCTTGATCATGATGATGACTACAAGTATGTCCTCCTCCTCCACTCTGAATGGTAGTTGCCATGTTTTGATTTGAATCTTGCTGTTGCATTTGATTATGTAATTTCTTTACAACTGATCTATCTAAAATCAAATCTAAAGCATGAGGTAATATTTTAAAGACAGCATCCATATTTTCTTTGCATGCTTTTGGACTACCAGGCAACGTAATGATCAATGTCTTGTTTCTAATGCCTGTAATTGGTCTTGAAAGAGCAGCAAAGGGTGTAATTGACAATGAAGTAGACAGTAATAATTGCGTTATACCATTAGTTTCTTTTGTAAGTAATGGTTTAATAGCTTCAGGTGTAATATCTCTTTCAGAAAAGCCAGTACCTCCTGTCAACACAATCGCATTGATTTCAACAACATCTGACCAATTTTTAACAATAGTGCTAATATCTGATGCTTGATCTGGTACAACTGCTTGTTCTTTAACTAAATATCTCGCGTCTGATGCAAATAATTCATTCAAAAGAGGCCCACTCTTATCATGAGTGTTATCTTTTGAAGCAGTGTCACTGACTATAAATCATCATTTTAAATTTTAAAGGATTCTTTCTTGGTAATGAACTAATTTACCTGTCAAAATGCCTATGGTATAAGGTGCTTTACATTACACTATATTTAGTTGTATTTTTCATAGCAAGACTTTAAATATGTTTTACCTGTCATAGTTTGTAGAAATAGGTAATGAAAAAGATGCGGAAAGAAGGCCGCTTTTCAAAAATAAAAATAGTTTCAGATATTTTTCTTTTTTCCCTTCCTCTCATTTTTTTTTTCTTTCGAGATAAACAATTATAATGATAAGTGCATTCACTGCAGTTGTTATCTGCTTGGTATTAATACCTGTTATACCGCTTGGAATATATGCTATTGGTCTTTTATTACCCAGTAGTCATATAGTTTCTCGTACAACAAAATACAACACTACTCCCGAGATTCTATGGGCCATTTTAACCAGTGTAGAAGATTATCCTGCTTGGCGTTCAAATATCGATCGAGTTACAGTAAGAAGAGATGAATTCGAGAATGAAATTAATCAATATGATGATGATAATCGTCTTACATTTGTTGAATATACCAAAAAAGATCGACGAACTGTAGTTATGCATATTGAGCAAGAACGTGAAAGAAAGTTATTAAGAGTATTGGAGGAAAGACCTTATATCACTCCAGGCGAACAAGTACCACAAAGAAAATCAACATTTAGCGGTTCATGGACTTTTTTAATTGAACCTGTTCAAGGCGAAGAAAGAGCTGTGAGTTTAAAGATTACAGAACAAGGCGTTATAAAGAAGCCAATGGTTCGTGTATCTCATATGTTGTTGTTTGGATATCATCGAAGAATTGATCGTTTTATCAAAGACTTGGGAAAAGAGATTGATCTGGGTATCCTTGATGAACCACTCGCAGAAGAAGAGGAAGAAGAGGAAGTTCAAGAAGTTCAAGAAGATCGTACAATGACTCAACAAGATGATGAAGAATTTGAAGCAGGGCCTGATGATAGTATTTTACAACCTTCAATTATCACTGAATCAAAGATCCTTGATAAAGAATGGGATATGGTGAATGAGGTGTACGGGAAAAAGTAATTTTTTTATCATGTAAATAAAGATTTTTTAAGGAAACGAGCTACAAAGAATCCACTTGTATTACTTGAAATTGGATCAAATCTTAGGCAATTTGCTTCAATTTCATCTTGTAGTGCTGGATAACATTCTTGTTCCTTAATTTTAGCTGGTTTAATCTTGAAGTTGGGTATCTTTTCTAGTTTTGCGTCTTGGAATTCGTTTAAAAACCATGCAACATTATCTTCATTTTGTCTAATAGATAAGGAACATGTACTGTAGATCATGATTCCTCCTGGTCTCAACATGTTCCAACCTTGTTTCATTAAATTGCACTAATAATAACAATTATTTTCGATGAATTACAATATAATCCGCATAATTTTACCTGCAATTCTGCTATGGTATTGATTCTATTTGGATCCATAAAGTTCTTTTCAAACGTATCCCATCCCCATTTTTCATATTTTAAAATATGAGCTATACTTCCATCATGTGTACACTCAGCATCAACAAGCACTTTATCATACAATGCATTAGTAGCTGATATTTGATTATCAAATCGAAGCAATCTAGATGCCCAGAACGGTTTTACTAATTCAATCTTTTGACGTTTTCTTGTCGACATGTCTTTTTCTTGTTCATTATTGTCGCTATTGATCATCGTACTTCCTAATCGAGAAGGAGGTGGAACTTGGAATGTTGTGCCATCAGCTTCAAACAATCTTACTTTCTCTCCAACTTTATATTTTTTAAGTAAAGATCTACATGTTGCTAGTCGATGACCTGCTAAATCAACTCCTGTAGCTGTACCTAAGCCATCTCGGCCCAATATATTAGCAATCATACACAATTTGGCTCCAGGGGCGCAACATAAATCAAGCACTTGATCATCTTTTGTTAATTCCAATGCTTCGACTGCAATTGCCGAACTGAGATCGATACCGAAAATAGCATGATTCTTGTATCTAATGTACATGTTTAGTGTCAACATATTGATAATACTCGCAAAGAGAAACTCACGCAGGAATATCAGATATACGCTGTGTTGTATCATCAAGCTGAACGCTAAAGAAGTTATCGAGTCCATCAACTGAATAAACGTTTTCTGTTTTGAGTTGGCTTTTCAAATCTTCCAAACTAGGCCTCTTATCAACTGATAAATGAGTATTTGTTCTTATATATCGAGGTAGTTTTGCGACAGTGTAAATTTGAGGATCAATTGAATTGTCATTTAGAAATTTCTGAAATGAATCAGGTAGCCTCTTTATATCAAATCCGGCTGAATTATCTTTTGCAGTTGTTATTAAATTGAATTGATCATCTTCATCGTTGCTAGACATTTTTAGTATTTAATATTTTTATCAAGAGAAAGAACAAGCAAATTTTTTTCATTTGAAATTCTTTTATTTTAAAGCTTTCTGTCTCAGATTATTACTGCAATTCTTTCAATGCAATTGGCACATTCGATGGCCATCAATCTGAAATAAGGGAGAATACAATCAATAATGAAAGGTGTTGACCCATCAGCATGTAAACAAAAGATACAACCTGCTGCGATACGCATTAGTGAATGGTATGTGCTAGAAGTATCTCAACAAATTCCGGTTTCACGGAAATAATACCAAGCCACGATCCAAGCATATCTTAATCTCAGGTCAAAGAAATCAATATAAAAAAGGGGATAGAAACGAACCTGGAATATCAACCTGATTTTCTTCCACTTGTCAATTATGTCCAAATATACAAACCCTAAAATCATCCACATTCAATACCCGGATGATATTCATAGAGCTCTTGCTGTTCGTAAGCAAGTATTCATTCAAGAGCAAGGTTATTCCGAAGAGATTGAATTAGACGGGTAAGTTACTAAATTAAATATAATGCAAACTTTACTCTAAATCATAAAAAAAAAAGCCAAGATGATGTTTGCCAACATTGGATTGCTACATGCGATAAAGAAAATGAAGATGGGTCTGTTGAACATAATGTAGACATCGGAAACGTTCGATTAATACCCAAATCTGACGGTGTAGCCAAATTGGGTCGTCTTGCTGTATTATCTAGTGCTCGTGGTCTTCAAATTGGGCGTTTATTAGTTGAAGCTTTTGTTGATTACTGCAAAAAGAATAATTATAATACCATTGTTTTGCATTCTCAATATCCTAGACGAGGATTTTATGAAAAGACAGGTTTCAAAATTGAACAAGGTGATGATCAAATCTTTGATGAAGCTGGTACTCCTCATGTTCGTATGTGGATGCGCTTATAATAGACTTACTATAATAGACTAATGAACAATAATAAACAATTTTGGTTTTAAACATGTTGCATACTTTCGTTGTAAATTCAGGGCCTTCGCCGCAATCTCGGGTTTAAATAAAAGGTAAAGAGTCACTTGCATTTGAGTAGTAAAGGATTATACTGTATGACTCTTTACAAATCAAAAGGCTTTATGACAACATCGGGATGTGCTGCCAAGTAAATAATGAGCTGCAATGCTGGGCCATTAAATTTAATGTGAAAATTAATAAATTTCGATCTCTGTTTATCGTACTTTTTAAACTATAGCGGCAAGATGAAGAAATACGCAAGTGTACTTGAGATGCTTATTTTGAATTACTATTTGGCATAAGGTAGAATAAAAAATTTAAAAACTTAACTTTCAATTTTCACAACAGGCCGAGCTTTATTTTTTAATGATATAGCAAAAAGCTCGGGTATTGACTTAGGCTCGCCCATTATCAGCGAACTTGTCGCATTATTTCTTTGATTCAGAAATACAATAAATCAAACCATGGAGTATGTTTTATTCTATGTCACCTTCTATAAATGCACATTTTAATCTGATAGACAAGATACTATGATTGTGGCTAGCAAGAATCCATAGTATAACCGATACTTCGGAAGAGCCGATACCTCGGAAGGAAGTATCAATCACAGATACACTTTTTACAATGTGGCTCAATAGCGTATTCAGCGTATTTTATGATTCCATATTAATAGGTGGCGCTATTATAGACATTGATCTCAGAGCACGTACCTGCTCTCAACAAATTAAATAAGAACAAGACAAATACCAATTATGAAACATATTAACTAATGCTATTATTCAACACAGTGTATTTCTGATTTGCTGAATCAATATGGATAATACTTTAACATATTGATCTATAGATTCTCTAGTTATAATCTTAGTACCAACCAATTTGTGCCCATACGATCAGCTCATTATGCTCATGATCAAATTTTATTATTATGCACAAATAGGGATAATGATATACTTATGGGCAATTCTACTATTATGCACACATGGGATTAATGGCATGCACATGGACAGAATCTATAATTCTGTACATACAAGCTTATTAGCTTTGTGCCCATGTGAATCTTGTTATCTTTTCAGCCATATTCAGTGGGCACAACAGCTCAGGCTATAGTGTGCAGCCCACCTGGGCACAACAAAATCATCTTGTGCAGCACAGGTCGGCCGTATTGCTTTTATATATAAATCCTTTAAATTTGTGATTTTATGGACTTTTTTTGAATCCGGTTGTATCATCTTATACTTTTTAAGTTAAATCCGTTATTAGGCTAATAATGTTGTAGATTGTGTTTATGCTTTACTTAAAATAAGCCTTTGAATAATTAATAGCAATACAGTCGAACCTTAATTTTTGTATGAAATTTCGATACCTGCATCTTATAGCTGCTTGGAATATTTAAATAACCGTGTCCGGGCTGTCCGGTGATTTTTTCTAAAAATTTAAAGCTTGGAAATATCATTAGATGGCCGCTTCCGGAGATTGTTCGGCTTTTTTTGGAAGAGTGATCATTGGCAAAAATATGAATCATAGACTATGTTGGATGCCACCAAGTACCATATGTTATCATCTTCTACAGCATCAATACATCTTACAATCTATTGACTACGGCATGTATTGTGATTTATCAAAATATGTTTAGGTTAAATAAAATTAGAAATTTAATCAAGTAAAGAGATATCGTTTATTGGAATGAAATTAATAGGGTTTATATACTATTTGATTTGAGGAATTAATGGTGTTGTGGTAAGGTACAGTAGTTTAGATGTTATTTAATAGTAATGTGTCATGTTGGTATATCATGTTGGAATATCGCACTGGCGTATTATGCTTTTGTACCATGCTTCTATACCATGCTTCTATACCATGCTTTTAGGAGCATTGTATAATTAATATTTAATTAAGGAACTTCCGGTTCCGGATCTGTTATTGTTTACTTTTTTGGATTTGACATGATCCGGTTTAAGAATGATACATCATATTGAAGTTGAAAGTCTTAATATCGGATATAAAAAACTCCTAGCGTACTAAGTTTGATCTAGTAATGACCAAGAACGCTTGGACCGCAATTATGATACCATATTATTTCATCCCAGCGGTTAATCAATCAAGTAGCTATCAAATCAACATTCAACAAGCACATATAGCGCAGCCTTAAAACAAGGCAACTCACAAGCTCTGTAAGAACGGTTAAATTATGATTGATCCATTTCAATCTATAGATTACTATCAAACAGATCTAATGGTTCAATAGTACCTTAAATTACATCTCAGGATCTCAATGTCAAATCAATATAAAAGGCCATACTTTTATATCTAAATAAACGATATCTTGTTTTCATTATACAGTTGAAGAACTGATTCATTACTCATTCTCTTTTAATTGTATTCTTTTTGTAAGTATTATTTATCAAACCTGAAAATATACGACAAATTTGAAATTTGAGGTTTGAAAGAGTTCTGCCCATGTTCTTCTTTCAGAGACCAAATGGGAACAACGTCAACAACCTGTTTGGCAACACTACTAAAAGTATATATGCCTTTATAAATTTCTGTTTATAACACACAAAATCAATCGATTTAGAATTATTTTTCTTTCTTCTTCCCACTCTTTCCTCAACTCTTTTATTTATGTTTAAAACTAAAACAAAAAAGACCTGTGTTTTTTATAAACTAAAATCAAGTAGCAAGAACAACTACATGTTTTCCTATTGTTTGTTTGGAAATAAATTATTAACTGTTAATGTTAGGGGGCGTTATAATATTTTCCTCGAACAAAAAAAGTATCCAAGACTTAGTCATTTTATTCCATCATCTACGTTATAACCAAGGCTTTTTTGGTCTAAAGTCGATATCCAACTGCAGAAAAATTGGTTATTATAAAAATATGTATAAATATTTACAGTAATAAGCTTGAATTAAGTGGGTACAGCATCGTGAATTCTTGAAAAAGTTCTGAAGTATTATAAATTCTCTTATTTTTAAGTCTTACAAGGCTTATAAGCGGAATATTAATCTAGAAAATTATTTTTGTCCAGATCACCAATTTTGACATTTTTTAATTTTTTTTTTTCTGATTTTGCAAATTTTGAGTTAATTATACTACCAATTATAAAAGCAAAAAACATATACATATACAGAATTTAACGCTCTATTTGCTCAATAAAAAATATACAATATTTTTATTGCAAAATATCACATGAAAATCCTTTAATCAAAAAACCGTTTTTGGACCAAAAGTACAAATTTTCATTATATAATCTTTCATATTAAGCTTTTATAAAATTTATAGTAGATATTGCTACGATTTTCTCTCATAATGTAGTATATTTAAACGTTGATTTTGGTATCAAAATTTGATTTTTCTGTTTTTTGATCAAAATCATGAGTGCTAGTAAGGATGAAATGAGCCCTGAAAATGTCCGCTACAAAGTCTGAATTTTTAGACTGTATGTGGTTAAATATAAGAAAAGTTAAAAAACAGAAATTCTTTTTTATTTAAAACTTAGATATACCATAGTATAAGAGACTTCAAAATTCAATCTTGCTATGCCCAATTACGGCGTTGCTCTACGGGCTCGCTTTTGCAATTTTTAATGAATGTATGATATGATAGACGGTTATTCCGGTAGAAAATGTATGTTTCTATGATAACAAATATTGTCTATTTTGTTTAGTTTATGGTTGATGTGCTGTAATGCTGCTTTTACATTGGATGAAATGAACAATTTAGCATGGTTTTTGTAGTAAACTACATATACCAAGTTTGTTTAGTAATTAAATTAATCTTAGTCAACATCTAAGATGTAATAACTTTAAATCACACAAAACTTTAAAATGTCAAATTGTACCACTGGTACTTCCAAACTAGGAACTAAACCATGAAGTTCTTGCTTCAAGATCTTATTACTGTATTATTAATAGAATTAGAAAATAGTATATATATCACAAAGGCTATGGTAATCCATAAACCTTTGCTTTTACTTTATATCTTAAATAAATATCAAAGAGTTATAATTGTAGTCGCACGCTTTTTTTGTTTAATTACTATTTTTGTAGCAGTTTTAATTGCGCTAAATAATTTAAAGCCTTGAAAATCCTTTTCTACGTGTGTTGTTTCTCTCTTTTTGTTTTCATATTATTCCAAGGATATATTCACCGTTTGATAAGGCATATCGGACTATCGAGCTGATATTCTTTTCTTTTATCTGAATACGCATTCTAACATAAGGGACTAATGTTTTTAGTATAGGTAGCAGTCTATGTTAGAGGCTGATATTTTCATTTCACAGCATTTTAGGATCAAATAGCATTATTTACTACTGTATTGTTGTACGTATTTCTTGATTACCAGATCAGATTAAAGGCAATAATATTTGTATCTACTCAATAAAAAGCTAGAACTGCTACAAACCCATGAAATGTTCCAGAAAAGTGATAAAATTTCAAATGATATAGAAACACAAAAAAAGAATAATAATCTAATTTCTTGTATAATAATCATTGTTTCGATCGTAGCTACTGTATACTTGAAAACAAATCTTTTTACAGCTGACAATCGTAAACTAAAATAGTAAGTTTAAAGAGGGTTAATTTGTTTGAATTTTATGTGTGATAAAGTAACATCTATAATCTTAGATTTGGCTTGCATATAAACTTAAGCAGCAAGTGTTATTTAAGTTTATGCTCGAGCAAAAACCATTGTTGCTGTAAACTGAAAACATTATGACTATAAACATATTTACAAATGATGATAATCGTAAATATATTGGTTTTTGCATGTATTGCTCTACATAAACAACGTATTGAATTGAATTGTCTATAGTCTATATTATTAATTAATAAAAGCAAATGTAATTTAAAAACCCATTCCAGTAAAAAAATGCAATGGAATTTTGAGAATGGCACGATGCTTATGTACAAACCAATTTGTTGTGCCCATACAATCAGCTCATTATGCTAATGGCCAGATTTTATTATTATGCACAAATCGGGATAATGATAGTATGCTTATGGGCAATTCTACTATTATGCACGCATGGGATTAATGTTATGCACACAGACAGAATCTAGAATTCTGCACATACTTGGTTAGCGTTGTACTCGTGTGCAGTTTCTTTTGTTGTGCCCATGTGCATATTGTTATCTTTTTAACCATATTCAGTGGGCACAACAACTCAGGTTACTACAGTATGTAGCCCACCTCCTGGGTGCAGTGGAATTACATGCTAAAAACGCTTGATAAAAATAAAACAACCTAAATTCCAAGTGTCACTCATAAGATATGATGCCACTTGAAATGCGAACAACAACAATAAACAAACGCTTCAATTGAACACAATAACACACGCATGCTAAAAATATGAAATACCCTTCTTTTTGAACCATACATGTCGTGTAGATGATAGCACCCTTGATCACGGCGCAATCAATTACACAAATGACATATATATCAAAACAGGACTCTATCCAAATCAATAACGATAATAAACAAAGATATCAATTTAGTCAACTACTCATCTATATCGAAGTTGCACTATCAATATAAATAAGATTCAAGCATATAAAAACTACCCCTTAAAAATCAAGGTTACATAAAATAGATATAACAGAAATAAACAAAACAACCATTTCCCAAAAGGTTGATATTGTCACACTTGACATACAATCCCTTATGGTCAATACTCTACACAATTTACCCCTTAAAATATCAAATCAATAACAATGTACTCAAAACTGGAAGATTACTAAATATACATCCATTCAAGTCTGATGGTATCATGGTATCCAAGTTCTCCAAATCACTATAAATACCCTCATACTTTTCAATTATTTTAACTCTTCAGAAATCTTTTGTAATAAAAACTTTAGCTAATTATAATTGTATTTCTACTGCTTTTATTTTTATATTTTTTTTATTTAATTGCTGTATTATTAAAAATCAAGCTTTTTATAGCTATAAAAATGACAATGGGATATTTCTTGAAGTGAACTAAGCTAGATTGCCATCATAAAATACCTAAATTAAATATCATCTAATTGAAACCATGCTATCAAAGATAAGTGATTTATCGAGACTTTATAAATTAAAATCAACGTAAAAAGTACCGTTTATTAGAATGAATTAAGTATGGTTCATATAGTTATTGGAATTGTCTGATAAGATCTAATGGACAGGGATCCATTAGATGTGACAATAGATATTGTTATTAATGTGTATGGATATAACATGTTATGTTTCAGTAGTAATATTGCTATAAGTTATGTTTCATTATTAGTTCCTGGGTGACAGGAACCAGTTACTGGATAGATAAGATCTGCTAGATTTGTCGGAGATCTTCTATATATCGAATAAATGTTGTAATTCTGATAGATCAATAAGACTATATACAGTAGTAAATAGACAATTGCATGAAGATAGCAAGGGTATAATACTCGAATAAGAGATGTTAAAATACTAAAGTAATGTGGGATATCCCAAATACAAAAAGTACATACTTATCAAGTAGAACAAGTAAGGGCTGTTATGAAAGCATGATTGACAAACTATATTTAAAACACCGTTCTTGATCCACCAAATCAATAACCAAACAACCCAACATTTATACTCAAAATTAATAGAATCGTTGGCAATTGCAATACAATTGCCAGATAGTAAATAATTACCAAATAATATTAATATAGACGTAGAATAACCATTTTATTGCACATTATCCATATTTTAATAAAGAAGGATTTTTTTAACAGTATTCTTTATCACTTTTTACACCCATATTTTACTGCATTTCTGATTTTAGATTGACATTCATCATAAGACGGCTAATAATACGTTTGATACTACTACTGTAGGTGGTGGAATCAGTCAATTTAATTATTATTTATGGTATCTGAATGCAAATACTGAGGAACCATTTGTAGGCACTTAAGTTGGTTCTGGTAAAGCATTGAATAAATTGGCTTGGGACAAAGAGGAGGGTAAAAAGGTGGCAGTAGATTCCAGTGATGGACATGTTTATGTTTATGATATTGGAGAGGTAAGACTAAAACTTAATGTAAACCACCTATAACGCAATAGTTATGAAGTAAGGCTATATCATCATCAAATAGACAACCACACAATATTAACATGTATAAAGGTTTACAGTAATAAGCTTAAATCAAGTGGTTAGAGCATCGTGAATTCTTGAAAAAGTTCTCAAGTATTATAAATTCTCTTATTTTTAAGTCTTACAAGGCTTATAAGCGGAATACTAATCTAGAAAAATATTTTTGTCCAGATCACCAATTTTGACATTTTTTAATTTTTTTTTCTGATTTTGCAAATTTAGAGTTAATTATACTACCATTATAAAAACAAAAAATACACACATGTACAGAATTTAACGCTCTATTTGCTCAATAAAAAATATACAATATTTTTATTGCAAAATATCACATGAAAATCCTTTAACCAAAAAACCGTTTTTGGGGCAAAAGTGCAAAGTTTTATTACTTAACATTTAATATTAAGCTTTTATAAAATTTGTATTAGTCATGGCTACAATTTTCTCTTACATTGTAGTGTATTTAAATGTTGATTTTGGTATCAAAGTTTGATTTTTCTGTTTTTTGATCAAAATCATGAGTGTTGGTAAGGGTAAAATGAGCCCCGAAAATGTCCGCTACAAAGTCTGAATTTTTAGACTGTATGTAGTTAAATATAAGAAAAGTTAAAAAACAGAAATTCTTTTTTATTTAAAACTTAGATATACCATAATATAAGAGACTTCAAAATTCAATCTTGCTATGCCCAATTACGGCGTTGCTCTACGGGCTCGCTTTTGCAATTTTTAATGAATGTATGATATGATAGACGGTTTTTCTGGTAAAGAAAATGTATGTTTCTATGATAACAGATAACGCTTATTTTGTTTAGTATATGGTTCATGCGCTGTAATGCTGCTTTTACATTGGCTGAAATTAGCAATTAAGTAGGGTTTTAATTGCGCTCAATAACGTAAAGCCTTGAAAATCCTTTTCTACGTGTGTTGTTTCTCTCTTTTTGTTTTCATAATTCCAAGGATATTATTATTCACCGTTTGATAAGGAATATCAGACTATCAAGCTGATATTCTTTTCTTTTATCTAAATAATACGCATGTTAGCATAAGGGACTAATGTTTTTAATGTAGGTAACAGTCTATATTAGAGACTGATATTTTCATTTAGCCGCATTCAAAGATCAAATATCATTATTTACTACTGTATTGTTGGACGTATTTCTTGATTACCCGATTAAATGAAGGCAATAACATTTATATCTACTCCATAAAAAGATAGAACTACAAACTCACAAAATGTTCCAGAAAAGTAATAGAATTTCAAATGGTATAGAAACAAAAAAAAAGAACAATTTAATGTTTTGTCTAATAACCATAGTTTTGATCGTAGCTACTGTATACTTTAAAACGAATTTTTTTACAGCTGACAATCGTAAACTAAAATAGTAAGTTTAAAGAAGGTTAACTTATTTAAATTTTATGTGTGATAAAGTAACATTTATAGCCTTAGATTTAACTTGCATATAAATTTAAGCAGCAAATGCTATTTAAGTTTATGCCCGGGCAAAAACCGTTGTTGCTGTAAAAATTATAGCTATAATAAACATATATACAAATGATAATGATCGTAAATATATTGGCTCTTGCATGTATTGCTCTACATCAACAACGCATTGCATTGCACTGTCTATAATATATATTAATAAAAACAAATGTAATTTAAAAACCCATCCCAGTAAAAAATGCAATGGAATCTTGAGAACAGCACGATGCTTATAAATAAACCAATTTATGCCCATACGATCAGCTCATTACACTCATAGTCAGATTTTATTATTATGCACAAATAGGGATAATGATATACTTATGGTCAATTCTATTATTATGCACACATGGGATTAATGCCATGCGCATGGACAGAATCTATAATTCTGCACATACAGGTTTAGCGTTGTGCCCGTGTGCATCTTGTTACCTTTTTAGCCATATTCAGTGGGCACAACAGCTTAGGCTATAATGTGCAGCCCACCTGGGCACAACGAAATCATCTTGTGCAGCACAGGTCGGCTGTAGTACAGGCTGTTTTAGTTTTTAGATAATTTTGAAAAAAAATTTATAAAATCAAATAATAATTTAAAATTAAATTTTGAAGTTGCAATTAATATGTAGTAATTATATAAATAACATATCTTGATTTTATAAACTAACAACTGTTTTTGAAGGAGCTTCGTACAAGCTTTAAAAAAAATAAAACAATTGAAAAAATACTTGCTGATGTATCATTTAGTAAAATAATAATTCAGGAATCGAAAGCCAAACCAATTGAACATCAACGAAATCACGGTTCCAGTATGATGTTTCACCATTATATCATGTTATTAGTATTAATAGATAACATTTACAACCCTTATCACCTCGTCATATCTTTCAACACAATTAGTATATAAACCCTCTTTATTTACTTTTAATAAACGATATCTCTTTAATTGATTAAATTTCTGGTTTTATTTTACATTTATATATTCTGATAAATCATATATTCTTCATTTTTCAATGAAATCGAGTTGAAGACAAAAATGAAAAGAATGAATTATTTTGTATGATGGACTAAACATCAACATATTTTTACAATTGTTAAAACCCAAAAATTTCTTTTTGTTTTGAATAATATTTTGACTATTGCCACTGATGAGTATGCCCCAAGTCAGCGTTATTGTCAAACTGGGGTTTTCCAGCCGAGCCACTGATACAGGCTTGGCTCGACAATATTTCTGCCTCAAATTGTCTACCATAGATAAGACTTTTAGAATCCATTCTATCATAAACCCATTATCGCATTTTAACCACCCTCGTTTAGCTATATATGTATTATTACAATGCAATCCCATTATAATTTTGCTTATGCAACTCATGTTTAAATATACGTTTACAACATAATTATATTGTCTAATCAATTTTGATAATCATGCTGTCATTCTTTACCACACATCTAAAAATACACTATATGAGCTGATGATTTCAATAGTAAACATATACAGGAACAATGTTATTTTTAGATTTACTAAATTACACATTTACCAATGGTTCTGTTTACATTTTCAATGTGAATTCTTGTACTTGACAAGCAATTGGATGCCATTTTTGCGTAATAAATGAATCACACTGAGGTGTGAAGTTTAAAATGTGTACATATTGTACGCATGATGCATGGAACACAACACAACACAACACATAAAATAGCAGCTTTACTAGATCCCAGCCTGTAAGTGTAGCTTTTACATTACTCGTGTGTATATGATTATTGATGTATATTTCTTTACAATCTAAAAAAGCATTGAAATAACCCAATCAATCGGTTGGTGCGATTGTAACACATGTACTACAAATACAGTAATATCGGCAAAAAATTAAAGTTATCATCTATATATATACATATATACATATATATATATAATCTTTGGTGTTGACCGAATATTCTTGCTTGGCATTCTATCGAGTTATTATTGAAATTTTTATGAAACATTTATATATCAAATGCAAATTTATGAATTATTACATATACAAACGATCGAAAAACCACATGATTTTATGAGAGATCGTTTCAAGCATGTTTAAATATGAACAAGAAGGAGGATTATTATAATAGTTTAAATTTATAAAGGGGGAGGGAAATTCTACAAAGTGCAAATATATACCCAACTCCTTTTTATACAAAATGTCATGTAATTCTTGTAATTCTTTTTTTTTTATATATATAAATACCGCGTTTTATTGATATAATATAGCAACAGAAATAGTGTACATGAAAGAGAAATGACAGGCACCATATATAAATATTCAAACGGAACTCGGTAATGTAATTTCATGTAGTACAATGCGTTTGAAGCACTTTTTTGTTGTCATTTTCAGCTGTTGATGAGAAGTATTATGCAGCAACAAGCAGTATATCTGTGTATACAACAAAATTGAAAACATTTTTGTTGTTGCTGGTTGCTGTGATGTTGCACCTATTTTTAAAGTGCATTACCCAACACACACTTGGTGTTACCATGTCAGAATATAACAAACCAATAATCATTAATGATACCTTGCATTTCGCCCTTTTATATAAAGTCAAGAGTAACATTGCACACAAAACAAACCCCTCCCCTTTCACCCCCTCATCACCTACTATGTATATCTGCTACCGCAAACATCCTGTAATATATAAATAATAACTTTTTCCCTCTTTCTCTTTTCCTCTCTCTTTTTTTTTTAAAAAAAAAATCTCGAGATTCTTCTTCTTCTTTATTCTAAAATGTTAAAATCCATTATTTTACTTTCTACTTTGGCTTTTACCGCTGTTGTAAATGCTCAAGCACAATCCCCCAACTATCAATATAATGTCACTTCACCAAGTGCTAATTCTCCTTATGTTGCAAGTCAAATTCTTCCATGTATTTATGATATTGCAGACAATACAACTGCTGATAGTAAGTGTATTATTATTATTATTATTATTATTATTATTATTATTATTATTATTATTATTATTATTATTATTATTATTATTGCATTTTACTAGTAGATCAACAAACTAACCACACATAAACATAGATCTCCAACTCTCAATTTTATTAGTTGGAACAAACAGTTCTGCACAATTAACTGCTTCTGCTGATATCTCACAAGGTTTCAGTTACCAAAAGCAAATTGGAGGTGCTACAGTTTATGAGCATCAACTTAATGTAAGTAAATGGAATGGGAACCCAAAAATAGTATTCAGCATGTTCCTAATCAAGTGTTATTTTCTACTTTTTGAATTACACAGTACAACATTCCCTCAAATACAACAGCTGGTGCTTATCAAGTCGTTTTCTTCGATAATGTATCTCAAACAAATGTCAGCATTCCCATTACAATTTCTGCTGCACCTGTAACTCCTACTTCATCTGCTGCTGTTCCTTCTGGTTCTTCTGGTACAAATGCAGCTACTACTTCTGTACCAGCTAGTATATTTAACAAGGATAGTTCTTCCGCTAATGCCGGTGTTCAAATCTCAATGTTCCTCCTCGTGTCTTCTCTATTTGTTTCCTTTGTGCAATTGTAATCTTTTTCTCTAATTTATCCATATATTTAATTGTCGTTTTGCTATTTGTGCAAAACTAATCGTTCTTAATACATAAAATAATTGTAGCATTTAATGGGGTTTTTAAAATATTACAGTACTCATGAGATGTTTCCCGTTTACCAGTTGAAAAAAAAAAAAAAAGTCAACAAACCAACAACTGCATATAAAATTAAAATATACTTTTATAGTTATACCGTTTTACAATTCACACGAGATAATATTTTGATTATTCGTTGAGGCATACCACTGTAACTATATTCGTTTTTCTAATTTTTTTTTTTTTTTTTTGTATATAGTAATACGTTTACATAACCTTTCGGAAATGCAATTTAGTTCAAGAACCATGTTTTGGTTTTATAATCAGATTGATAAGAAATTCCTCGCAATTCTCCCGCAATTCCTCTAAAACCTTAGTTTTGATTTATTATTCATGTCTAATGACCAAGGAGAACTACAATATCCTTTACAAAACGCATTTCTTTTATTCTTTTGCTCTGATTACTCTTCAATCCTTTGAGAAATGCATTGTTCTTTGAATTGTGTTTCATCATTCACATCCTAAAATAATCTCGTCTTTCTCGTCATCACACATTCGCATTAATTTGTGCAGTTTGTCAAGTCAATATCCGCTAAGATTAAAAAATGAAGAGATGGTTGTACATTCAGTTGATTCAAATGTGCGGCTAGCATAATTACTCTTTTTTTTTTTTTTTTTTTTTTCAGTTCTCTCGGCTATTACTATTTTCAATCTATACCGTACGTCGTTGTGGTTTTAAATAATTGACATTTGTGTAATGAGGATACATAAAAATGTAGATTTGCATTGATTAATGAGCAGAGTGAACCACTAAATAACGTTATCAAATATATCTCATTATTCGAATGTTTAAATTATTTATATTTAAAGATATAGACACTATCAATGTTAGTTAAATAATAGGTCTCAATATACAAAATCAAAAAAATGTAACCTCGATTATTAAGAGTTTATTTTAACAATATAATATATAAATGAAAAAGGAGAAAAATAAAGGGATATAATGATGTAATAATAAACAATAGATACAATAATATTCATATTAGATGATTTGATTAATTTGTTGCTGTTGTTGCTGTTGTTGTTGCTGTTGTTGTTGTTCTTTGCATTGTAACTGCTGCATTTCTTGTGTTGGATAGACGTGCAAATGCACGAGTGTAAATAGAAACCATTTCATAAAATGTAGCAGAGATAGCACGTGCAACAGGACCACGGAAACCATAAATACAACGTAAAGCAATCCATTGCTGTTGACGTTTAGGTACTTTTGCACGCAAAGGGAAACTGGGATCATTGACAAGAGTAGGTCCAATAGCCATATAAATCTCAAAAGCAGCTCTGATACTATCTTGAACCTCTTCTGGTAAACCATCAATTCCCTTTTGGGCTTTATCCGAAATTTGATCTGCAAGCCCCAAAATTCGAATAGAGAATGATTTAAGTGTATTTTCACCAACCAATAGAGGATTTCTTGCAACTTTTAAAATATGATACATGTTTTGAGGAGGATAGGGCATGTATTGAAGAGGAACATAGCAACGACCAACTAAACTATCAGCAATTACATCACGAGCAATATTAATTAATTGAAGGCACTAATTTTAAAAAAGTTGTTTAGTAAAATTGTTTTAATAAGTATAAATTTAAATATTCATTCTTACCTGTCCTGTAGCTCTAGCTCTTGATAGAACATCTTCATTTCGTACTACATTATTCTTTTGCTTTCCCCAATTTCCTCGACCAGTTTTATACATGATGGCACATGTACAAAGTTCACCAAATGTACCAGAAATAAGTGCAGCATAATTCAACAAATCTTTTTGTTTCTTGACAGGTTCTCCTCGGAGATCATGTTCCCAAGCATCAGTAAGTTCAGACATGGCACGAGGACAAAGATAGTGTGAGATACGAGCAAAGTTTCGAAAGATAGCAAGAACATCTTCATTTGGAAGCAAAGTAGCATAGTGGTTCCAATTAATATGTCCAGGTAGAGTCAAGTCTTGATTATTGCTATCATTACAAATCTTGGCTTGTTGTTCAGTTGGAAAAAATACTTCTCTCAAGAATCTACGGATAGTAATCAAGTTTTGTTCACATTGCTTTGGAGTAGGGGCGTCATCAACTAAATCATCAGCAGTACGAAAGAATGCGTACAAAAGACAAAGATCTTGACGTAAATTTACAGGAAATAAAGCAGCCATTGTTTTCCAAGACCTTGAAGCAGGGCCCAATACACGAATAGCAGTTTCAATGTCTTGAATGGGAGAAGCATGTAGATCAGATTCATTAGGCATGCATAAAACTAATTGAATAACAGCAAACCAATAGGAAAAGGATGTTTGGTTTTGTAATGCTGCTTGCTTTGATTTATCCTTTTGAATCAAGTGAGGAAAGGTATTTAAAATGGTATCGAGATAATCCAATGCATTACATGATAACACTAGTACCATTACAAATAAAGTACAATCTAAAATGCCTGTTACATACAATTTACTGTGGGTATATGCTGTGCAACAAACAAAAAAGCCTAATAAAGTTGAAATCATGGATGTTGCAGCAATGACTTTAGCTCTACGAATGAAATAAGGGCCAGCAATGTACCATAACAAGCCGATGACAGTTAAGGCAAATGAAACAGATTGAAGAGAAGCATATTGGCTATATATATATATTATAATTATTAATTACATATTTAGGGGGGGAGGGTTATATATTTGTAAATTACCTAGTAATAGCCATCAAAATGATTAAAATAGATAAGCCATGGCGGACGAAAGCAGATACCAAGCTATTTGACTTTGGCTTTATAAAAGTAATTGGAAAATGCCATCTTGTCAATAGACCGCATAGAGATACAATAAAAGCAGTAAGCATAAACAGAACAATGGCATCAGAGAATATGCATTGCGATGATGGTGTAGATGCTGTGGATAAATTTGATGCAATAGAGTCGTAATGTATTAAATTTAAGATGGATGTCATATTATTAGTGTTGTTATTATAGAGATTTGTTGTTGGCTTTGCTGCTTTATTATTGTAATCAATGACAAATGGGGCAAGAAATGAAGCGCCACCTAATGCACCATATTTGATTTTATCTAATTTTGTTATAAATGGTCGATAAACAGAGAATGTAACCAAAAGAGCAGCCGAAGCATAATAAATATATGTCATTTTTATAATGTAATGTAAAGAAAAGGATAATAATTGACTCTAATTCAGTTTGATCAAACCCGTATTTATATTAAAAACTATACCATCCCCTTTTTCTCCCCTAAAGTTACACCAGAAAAAAGGCTTTTCCTTGTTCCTCTCTCACTGTTTTACGCATACATAATCTCAATGTATTTCTTTAATATTTACATTAAATTGACGCTTGTAGTATACATGAGATATCTGACTATCGATGATACCATACATTACATTACATTCGATTAAAAAAAGAAGAAAAAAAGGCAACAAGAGCAAAAAGAAGAATGACAGATCCAGTTTCCATGAAATTTTATGAATTAAAATGCCTAACTCTTTTAGTATAAATAAATTCAAATCTTTTTAGATGAAACTATTTGTTGTATTCGTCAATTGTATCACCTAAAGAAAGATATATGTCGTTCTTTTTGAACAGTATTATAACTCCTGCTTTTTGCATTAATGCAACTTCAAAAACTGGAAGTATGTGTGCCGCCCCTACTTTTCTATTCAACAAGCTACGTTGTTTAGCGTATTAATCCAATGGTTCCTTGGAAACCGCTTCATTGGTGTTGTAATTTAAAAATAACTATACATCTTTAAAGAAGATGCGGATAACCGTATAAACCTGTTTGTATAAGACATTTTTTTTTTTCTTGTTGTGCGCCTTTGTTTGTGCAGCTTTTTTTTTTTTTTCGGGTGAACGGTTGTTGTTTGGGGCTTTAGGATTTCTTAATATTAAAACAAATCATTGAATCATGTCAAAACTTACAATATACTATTTGTATATACTAATATAACACATTATCTATAAATCCCTGTTATTCCCCTGACTAAATGATAATCTCATGTATCTTTTTTTTTTTTTTTTTTTTTTGCCACTAAGGATCATTTGTCAGTCAGTTGTAGTTGTTTGTCTTTTTAAAAAGCCCCCCCTCGCCTTCTATCTATATATCTATCTATATATATCTCTTTCAACATTTAGTATTGACAAAATCCCCTCATTTGACCCCGTTTGTATCTGTGCTTTCCCAATTTGCCACCCATGAATACAACCATGATGATAATGTAAACAACAACAACAACAATAAAAATTATTGGCAACCGATTGCATGCATTATCAAATGACACATAATAGCTCATTCATTCAGTTGACAAGCGACCTTGAGCATATGTACAATATTATAATAGCCCAACAAGATATCCCCTTGAATCCTTGTATATAAAAATCCCTCTCTTCTCGTTACTACTAGGATCTTCTTTACATTACATGAAAGACTTATAAAAGGGATAAAACTGAGTCAAAAGAAAGGAGACAAGAAGAATAAACTTTTTTTCTGATTTCCAGCTACTTTTTATATATCAATTTCTTGTTAAACTTGTTTAAAAAAAAATTAGGACATTTGTTATTTCTTGATGAAAAACAAGTTTTTTGTTTTTGTTTTGAGGGCCATGTATATCTTATGACAGCCAAGGGATATATATACTGCTTAACGATAAGCCAACTTTTGCTTACATGTCGTATTAAATATTTAGTTTATGTATAAAGCTGATCAATGTCTAATAATGTACACATCTTTTTTAGTGACACGGAGAGATTAGAAGATCCTCCAGTGATGAAAAAATAATAAAAAGAAACGGCCTTTATCATTATAAGAATCTATATTCTGACTTTCTGTTATTAAGCTTTCTGTAATACATGCTTAAAATATAACATCTGAAACAATTATTCAATAGTTGTAGTAATACTGGATACTGCACTCTTCTTTTTTTTACATACCATAACATGGACACATAATATGACGTTAATGCAACTAAACCGTAATACATGTACAAGCAAAACAAAAACAAAACAAAAAACCGGTTTTTTTTTTGGGCCATGTCCTGTAATGTATACATAAACAAAAACACAAAAAGAAATATTTATACTAATAAAGAATTTTTAGTCAAAAAATTGGGCTTTGGTAATGATTATTTTTAGGTGGTCCATGATTCCATTGATGATGGCAATTCTTCTTGTTCTATACCCGTTGCTTTTTTGTTATGATTGCACATGTAAAAAAAAAAAAAAAAAAAAAAAAAAAAAAAAAAAAAACTTTATTCATATTATATGAGTTTTTAATACTATATTCATACATGTCAAATATTAATAACAAATACAGAAAACCATTGACATTCAATACATGTATTATTATTATTATTATCAAAAAATCTGCAATTATGTGCATTAGAAATGTATGTGAACAGCATACAATAGGTCTTGTATATGTAAGATTTCAAAATGGTAAGGCCATGTATACATTTTTTTTATACTTGACACAAAACTGTTACACGCCTCTAAAAATATTCCCGCCTTCTTTCATAAATTTAGTGCCAACAACCAGCAGCAGCAGATCAGATTTTCCCTATCCCGATTTTATCGTCTTTGTTAGTGGGAAAATTTCAATTTTGATATATTTTGTAACCTGAAATACATGACAAGAAAACAAGGAGAAAAAATAATTTATTTTATTAGATTACATGAAGATCAAATATAAAAAAGATGTATAAAAAAGATTTTGACATTTTTTCTTCTTCTTTTCTAGTAATGTACATATCTTTCTCAATTCAAATTCTACAAATTACTTAGTCATCTGTTTATATCCGTGAGTAAATCTACAGATTCTAGCCATGCACTCGCTTTTTTGTACGTTATCAATGCTCTTTTTTTTTTTTTTCTTTTTCTTTTTCTTGTGCACTCAAGAACAATGATGACCAACTATTGCTACTAATCTTCTGATTCATTACGTATACCAAGCTTTTTAAAATTTAACCGTGTATAAAGTCGAGACTGTTGTACTACTATTACTACTACTACTACTACTACTACAACAACAACAACAACAACAACTCTCGACATTTCAAACTCAAAATATGCAAAGATTGGCATCTACATGCATTAGATATTTCATGAAATGCAAGCGGTATATAGCCATTTTTTTAGACGTTATCATATATTTTAAGGAATAATAATAATCCATCGCCATTTTATCATATCGTCATAAGGGGCTGGGTATATGAAAATCATTAAAGGATTTTTAGGCCTAAAATTAGCACTTTTTAACTCGTGTGTATGCTAACACAAAGTAACTTAATTCTTTTCTGTGAGTTTCTTTGTTGAAATATTTGTTACATGAGCAGTTAAGTCTGAACAAAACAGTTTTACAGCCAAACGCACATGCAGCGCTATGACCATTTGGGATCCTTATAAACCTTCATACTCTATTTTCAAACTCACATTATATACAAATAAGTTTAATTTTTAATAGCAATAGCCACTAAAACACTACGGAAATGATCCGTAAGGATAATGAAGAAGGCTTATATTACACCATATTTGTATCAGATGCTGGAATTCTATTATTGCTACTGTCGCCAATTGCTTTTGCTACTACAACAACAAATACTTTGCTTCTCAATCCATTGTGCGAATGACTTTAAAGGATTTTATTTTGATTCTGAATTAAATTGATTTTTCATTCAACGTTATTTAATCTATACTCAACATACATAGTCTCATATCCTATTTTTGTTTGCACTATCGATTAGATGGTATTTTACCTTGATAAGAGCTGTTCTAAACTTTGAGGGCATCATTTTGCAGTAATAGTAGTAAAATCATATTCAAACGCCGATAAACTTTTCGATCACCATTTAAGAAAAAATGGTAGTTTGGAAAAATTCCACGACTCTTTCGTATTTTTCTCCAAAAACTATTATGCAAATCGGCAAAGCTCATTAAAAATTATAAATAGAGAATTAAATTCTTCATCAAATGATGTTATTTTCTAAAAAGTTCCTCACCAAAAACATTGCGTAATTTGAGAAATTAAAAATAGCGGTTTCTCCCATAAAAGTCTGCTTTACAAATAATTAACAGCCAAATAAATGTTTCTACATGAAACTGCAAAAAATTTCGGTTATTTTGAACTTAGGAAAGCCATAGTAAAAAATCCCGTTTTCGTGGCCAAAATGTCGATTAATCGATTTTGATCGATTTTTGCTTACATGTATAAGGATCGAGAGGTCAATTTTGATCATGTTTTTCATCACCCCAAAAGTTTGAAATAAAAATATAGGAAGAAGGTACGTGATCAAAGAAATAGTTTCGACTTAATTTGGGCTTCAGATTTTTGCAAAATGTGGATTAAAAAATCCTTTAAAGCACCATTTTCTGTTAATTTTAGCAAAAAAATACATTATTAAGCGTATTTATTGTGTAAAGCTGATATATTTGGGTACCTAAATTCATTCATTTGGTCAATAAGTAGTGAAATAATGTTGACATTTCGATTATATCTGTATTAAATCGCCTATTTTATGGCAGTATTGACTTTCAATGTAACCCAAATCACACTTATGTTTCATTCATGCTATTTCTTTCCTCTTTTCTTTAATATAAATAATACAAAAAAAATAATTGATATTTTCTTATTAAGCAAATTTTTATTGCTATTACTGTATACATCTGACTAAAATTCTTAGCAAGTGTTCTAAATATATGAATTCATATCACAAAATGCATAAAATGGTAACTCAGGTACAAAAAAGTGCATTAAACCGGCGCTTGAACGACAGCAGCATCATGACATACCTTTACAATTGAAGAATCATTATGATTCACTACTTTTTCAATTCATGATATAAATACATAAAGTGAGATTTTAATGAGAGATTATGTAGCTTGATTTGAATTGATTTGACTATATAATAGATGACAACACCGAATTTATCAACGTCTTCAGCCATCAATTCACCTCTTATAGGCCAGCCAATGAATTCATCATATGAAACACAATGGCTAGGTTCTGCGAGTAATGCAAGCGAAGATAGACTTCGAAGAAGAAGTAGTCAAGGTGTTAACAATTTAGAAAATGCCAGAGGACGTAGCCAATCTTCAACAAAGCGACCAGCAACCAAAGCTGAACGAAGAGCATTACAAGAAAAGCAAAGGTCAGAAAAACAGAAACGCGTATCTGCTACCGCTGCCTCTTCTACTACTAATGCATCTAATACTTTGGATAAAAAGCCTCTAATCAGTAATTTATCAAAACCCAAAGTTTCAGCAGCAACAAAAAGTGATTATCAACAAAAAAAGAGTATTTTAAATCATTTAGAATTATCAAAAAAGCCTGATACAGACAAAAATAAAGACCTGCATCCAGCTGTACTTTCTCTGGCTTTGTTATTTTCGCAATACAAGATTGTTGGATCCAATGCTCGTTGTGTAGCTGTATTAGAAACATTATCGCAAGTAATTAAAGACCATTGTCCTCCTGTAAATGCTACATTTGTTCGTCATATTCAAAAACATTTGGATCCACATATTGCATTTTTACTCAAATTTAGATACATGTCATTAAGCATCCGTGAGTGTATTCGATGGCTGAAAAAAGTAATGGCTGATCTAGTGGCTATACATCCACCGGTTGCTGATCAAGATGCTCAGCAAATGCTGCAAGATGAAATTGCTCGTTTTATTCGTGAACGTATAACCATGGCAGATGAAATAATTGCTCAATATGCTCTTACAAAAATTGAAGATGGCGATGTGATTTTGACCTTTGCGAAATCCTCAGTGATAGAACATGTATTTCTTGAAGCCAAAAAATCAGGAAAAGACTTCCAGGTAATCATAATTGATAGTAGACCATTGCTTGAAGGTATTTACAAATGCTTGTATATATTAACAGATTATAACTGTTTACAACTTTTAAATTTAGGAAAAAATCTATGTATTAAGCTAGTAAAAAATGGAATTAATTGCAAATACACATTGATTTCTGGTATATATATTGCTTTAAAAACCGTAACCAAGGTCTTTATGGGATCACATGCCATACTAAATAATGGATCGTCTTATGCCCGTATAGGGTCTGCTGCAATTGCAATGGCTGCCTCGGATAAACAGATTCCAGTGATTTTATGCTGTGAGACATACAAATTTGTTAATCGTACTCAAGTTGATTCACTTGTTATGAATGAAAAGGGCGATCCCAATAGTTTGGTTTATACTAGTGATATTACAACATCCGTTTTGGCTAACTGGAAACAACAGCCAAATTTAAGTATATTAAATTTGATGTACGATGTTACACCTTCAAAATATATCTCTCTGGTAATCACAGAAATAGGAATTATTCCATGTACTTCAGCTCCAGTGGTAAGTCCAAACATATTTGAGGTTTACTTTTTTTTTTTTTTTTTTTATGTATTAAATGTCTTTGATTTTAGATTTGGCGAGAATATAATTAAAATACGTTAATGAATAAAATATACATGAAATTCTGATATTTGTCAAATAGTAATTAGCTATCAGTTAAAAGAAAAAGCTATGTTCATTATTGTTGAGGTGGAGAATATTCCAGTCAAAGTATATTAGTTTGTAAAATTATTGCTTAAGTAAATTGGCAAATGCACTATACATGCATAATTAGTAATTTTTAATTTCTACAATAAAAAAGAATTTAGACTTACTCGAGTGGAATTAAGGGTTTTTCTGTGGATGTTTGAGCCAATGTGGTATTGGTATCAGCGGGTTTATGAGCGGTTAAAAAATTAGTCCATGACATATTACTCCCAGGGGGTGCTTTTGGAATCAAGCCAGAAGATTGCCCTCCTAAAGACAATCCAGATAATTGTTCCTGAAATGAAGCCATATTGGTTTTGGCATCGTTAGGTCTAGTTGGATGTGAAGGTTCTACCTTTTTGCTTTTGATAGTAAGATTTGAAATGCTCTCGTTGCTATAATTTGATCTGATAGCAGTAGGGCGTTTAGATTCATCTGTATTTGAGGTAGAAGGAGAAGAATGGTAATAATGACCGAATTCTTTGCTAGGACTCTTTGGTTTGTTGCGGATTTCTGGTTTCTGTGAAACTGTTGTTGTTGTACCATTTCTATTGTCCGTTTGCTACAAAAGACAAATAAGCGTTTATATCAATATTCTATAGCAATTGAACAAATCAGTCTTACAATATCTGATGGATCAGGTACTGGCCCCTTTGCTGCCCATCTTCTTTGCTCATATTTCGCACGAATCCACATTTCCATATTATTCTCGGTTGGTAATCTACCATTTAAATCAGCTTCCCAATAACTAATAATACAATGATTAATACCTAAAAAAAAAAAAAAAAAAACTACAGGGTAGATAGTACATACGTGTTGGCACGTTGATTTCCCCACTTGACCATACTATCAATTTGCTCGGGAATCCATGTATCAAGATCAACTGATTTTACTATAATTTGTTTTCCCTTTAGCAACAAGGACAATTCCGTCGTCTCCGTATAATGTTACCTTTACTAATATGTGTACCTAACGACCGATGTGTACCTGAGCATCTAATGCAAATGAATATACCCAGGTTCCAAGAAGCCCATCGAGGATCTTGTTTAAAATTTCAATTTCAATTCGATAAACATAATTTACTTATTTTCTTACCCTTCTTTTTACAATCTGCACATTTTCGATTATCTGGTTTTTGTAATAAATCAATCAAAATTTTTGTATGTTTGTCATTTAATTCCTTGTCGGCTACTCTGGCGTGTCTTGTAGACATTGTTGTATATAGAATCAAAAAGAAGAAAAAGAAAGAAAAAAGGTTACCAATTTGGTGATAATACAATATCATTTGCTCCTTTTATTGTTGTACACAAAACCACAGCTTTTACACTCAGGTCATTAGAGAGCCCAATTAATCGAAGGAACAATTTAATCAAATTTTGGCCTTTGGCTAGCCAGGAGAACATTAATTTGTGCCCCTATGAAAAATACATGGTTTGAAAGCATACAGGCAACTGTTGTTTAATTTTATCTTAATTCATGAAAAAATCTTTGATTCAATCTGTATTATTATTTTATATCATTATTTTCAGACAAATTACTCTTTATCATCTACGGTAGACAAAATGCACAAGCTCGTTTCACTTTTGAATTAGACTTCCATTATGGGTGCCCGCATGTCTATTAAAACTATTTTCGTCAAAGTTACATATACCTATCCGTATTGTTAAGGAGAACAAAACATAAACCACAACGATGAACATTTGAATTTACCAAGACTGGATATTTGCCAAGTCCCTGAACGAGAATATGATTTAATTTACTCTACATGAGATATAGGATACCTCACCAATTCAAGAAAAATTCAATGATCAGTTTCGATAATGTTTTCAAGATGAAAACGGTTTACAGCTGCGTTGTATATAAAATCTTCCAGGAACCACAAATAAATTACCATCATCCAATAATAACAATAAAAAATAAAAATAGGTCAGAAAAGTTACTATATTAACTCTATATGCCACCTTCTGTTTGAGTAGCCCCATACTAAACGTTCTTAGGACATACCTTAGACATTGAAAAAATATATCTAAGCTGTCAAATCATGCTACCTGTTCTTGTGAATATTTTATATCCTAAGAAAAAATCAAAAACAGGTAAAATCTACTACTTTTTCCTGGATCATAGGTCCAACTTCATCTCTGCTGATTTTTTTTTCACTAAATAACACCGAGAAAAAATGTGTGCGGATATATCTAAGATGTTTAATTTTTATTCAAAAACGCATTTCCAAAAATACCTTGTCTCTAGCGGATGGTACAATCCTTTTTGTGCTAATGTTTCAGATTTCTACAGATACTTCACCACTAAAACTTGAAAACTTTGAGCCTTATTATCCCTGCAAAAAATTCAGCTATATTAAAAAACTTTAATGATAAAACTTACTTGTTTTGAAGCGCTCTACAACATATTTCAGTATAAAAAAAATCAGCACACTTCTTTATTTTTTATTTTTTTGACATTTTCGTAGTAGATTTCAAATTATTCGTTAAATTGAGCAGCATCCTTTTTTACATTCATGTCAACAAGCTTGCTGAGCTCTCTCGGATCCAATTTAGTTTTTTTCAAAATATTAATTTTTCGTGAAGACATCCTCAAAAGTGTGTACAAAGGAATACTTTTGCTTCAAACTTCAATTTTCCCTTATATACCCTCATCCTAAATTCTGAATTTGAAAAAAAAATTGACAAGAAGTTCGTTTTCTCTACGAAATATGCAGCTAGAATGTTTAAAAATGGCTCGATCGATAGATATTTCTGTTGTGCATTATTTTCATTAATTATATTTGGAGTATACTTATAAAAACTAATGTGCATCTTCAAAAAATCTCTAAAATTTCAATCGCATTTTACATAAAATTTAATGTGAAATATATGTTTTAATTTTGTTAAGATGGATGCAGAATTAAAAACTGTACAAAAACCGTTTAACACGCTAGGACAACTTACTTTGTAGTTCATGAGCCATTAAACAATTTTGTTTTTTGAATCATTTTTCGTTCATTTTTTCAAATCAATTTTGGAACCCCGTTATGATAGATTTTAAGCTGTGATAAGAGCTTTTATTTTGATTATATCGACGAAAAAATAATATGTTTTGTTGAAACAAAAATTATAGAATAGTTTTGAGTTGGATCTATCTTGTGAATGCAAAAAATTAATACTTCAATCTAGGTGCCCAATTTCTAATATATATACAGTAAATAACGGTGTTGTTTATTACTAAAATAAAAAAATATATAAAATAAAAGCGATAGAAATACAATTATGATTAGTTAAAGTTTTTATTACGAAGGATTTCTCAAGATTCAAAATAATTGAAGATGATGGTATTTACTGTATAGTGATTTGGAGTGTTATATCGGAATCTACATATAGCGCTACGGTTGATTTATTGAGACTTTGTAAATTAAAATCAACGTAAAAAGTACCGTTTATTAGAATGAATTAAATATGGGTTTATATAGTTATTTGGATTGCGCGATAAGATCTAATGGACAGGGATCCATTAGATGTCACAGTAGTGGGAATTATTATTTATTGATAAATAGGTATGGATATAATATGTTATGTTTCATTGGTAATATTGGTATAAGCCATGTTTCATTATTAGTTCCTAGATAACAGGAACCAGTTACTGAACAATAGAACTTGCTAGATCTGTCAAAGGTCTTCTATATATGGAATGTTGTAATTATTGCGTTAGATTAACGGTAATCGTGTTATCAGGATATTGCTATTATTACACTAGTAATAGCTATTGTATCATCTCCTGATAATCTCCTTTATATATAATATCATTTTCTACATTGAACAGAACCTCACCTTTTAATCTTATCTAATTCTTATTAGTTTTGGTAAAACATGGCGAACTCAGATACCATCAGACTACTTGAATGAATTTATATTTAGCTATCTTCTAGTTTTGAGTATAATATTGTTATTGATTTAATATTTTAAGGGATAAATCATGCAGAGCTTTGGCCATAAGGGGTTGTTGTCGAGTGTGGCAATATCGGCCTTTTTGGGAAATGGTTGTTTATTATTATTATACAGTCACGAATCATTAGTTTTGATACGATCCAAAATTAATAAAATAATTTGAGCATAATCCTTTTAGTTTTCTTGGCATAACTTTCGATTCTAATAATTAATCTCAAAATGTCTAACGCAGAATCATCCAACACTATCCGCAACACTTATAGCAAACGCGAAGATAAGAAATATTGGTGCAATTTATTGGCTTAATAAAGAAAAATATACTATGAGTCGCATTTCAGCAGCTATTGGCATCCCCAAGGCCACTGTCCAAAATATCATTAAGAGGATTAGGGAAAAGGAATCGCCTAGTACAGAGCAGCATACTGGCGCTCCTAAAAAGTTAAATGAAAGGGATGTAAGACATCTTCAACGCCTTGTCAGGGAGGACCCATTCGCTACATATTCTCAGATAAATTCGCGAATGAAAGATACTCAGATCGATATTTCTCGATCTACCCAGATTCGATATATAAAAGAAATTGGCTTTGGCTCACTTTGCGGCACATAAGCCAAAGCTATCCGAAAAGAACAAGAAGAGAAGGCTTCGTTGGGCCAAGGAACGAGTGAATTGGACCACGGAGCAATGGAACAGTGTTGTTTGGTCGGACGAGTCCCGGTTCACTGTCGAAGGCTACGGTGGAGGGGCTAGGGTACTTCGCAAGGTAGTAGAGAGATACCAGTCCGAACATATTGTTCCAACGACAAAATAGGGCAAAGGTAGTGTGATGATTTGAAGCTGTTTTTGGGCTGGCGGTTTCGGGCCGTTGGTCTTCATTGACGGTAGTGTTGATCAAGACGCTTATGTCAATATTTTGTCGCAGAAGTTTCTTCCTTGGTTCGCGGAATTGAGCGACAAGTATGATAAGGACTTCATCTTTCAAAAAGATGGCGCCACCTGCCACACAGGTGGTTATGCTACATGGTGGAAGAATTCACATCCGATCAGGCGCTTTGATTACTGGCACGCTCAAAGCCCTGATTTGAACCCCATTGAGCACATCTGGAGTTGCCTTGATAAGTTCATTGATGACAAAAGGGCTAGCATCAATAATACTGAAGAGCTCAAGTCAGCTTTAGAAGAAGCAGCTTGGGGAAACATAACCGTTGAACTTGCTGGTAGGCTGGTTGCCAGCATGAAAGACCGTTGCCAGGCGGTTATTGATGCCAAAGGCGGCCAAACGAAGTATTGAAAATAGTTTTTTTTTTATTTTAATAAAATATATATGTCGAGCTTTATTTTTATTCATTTTGGTGTTATATGCATCTGTTCTAAGTATGTAGTCTTTCATGTAAGATACATGATGATTTTCGGTACTTCAAAAAATAAAAAATCGTATCAAAACTAATGGTTTGTGATTGTATAAATATTATTGCCTTCGATTTAATCGGGTAATCAAGAAATACGTCCAACAATACAGTAATAAATAATGATATTTGATCTTTGAATGCTGTTAAATAAAAATATCAGTCTCTAACATAGACTGTTACCTATTATATTAAAAACATTAGTTCCTTATGCTAACATGCGTATTATTTAGATAAAAGAAAAGAATATCAGCTTGATAGTCTGATATTCCTTATCAAACGATGAATAATAATATCCTTGGAATTATGAAAACAAAAAGAGAGAAACAACACACGTAGAAAAGGATTTTCAAGGCTTTACGTTATTGAGCGCAATTAAAACCCTGCTTAATTGCTAATTTAAGCCAATGTAAAAGCAGCATTACAGCGTATGAACCATATACTAAACAAAATAAGCGTTATCTTCATACATTTTCTTTACCAGAAAAACCGTCTACCATATCATACATTCATTAAAAAATTGCAAAAGCGAGCCCGTAGAGCAACGCCGTAATTGAGTATAGCAAGATTGAATTTTTAAGTCTCTTATACTATGATGGTATATCTAAGTTTTAAATAAAAAAGAATTTCTGTTTTTTAACTTTTCTTATATTTAACCACATACAGTCTGAAAATTCAGACTTTGTAGCGGACATTTTCGGGGCTCATTTTACCCTTACCAACACTCATGATTTTGATCAAAAAACAGAAAAATCAAATTTTGATACCAAAATCAACGTTTAAATACACTACAATGTGAGAGAAAATTGTAGCCATGACTAATACAAATTTTATAAAAGCTTAATATTAAATGTTAAGTAATAAAACTTTGCACTTTTTCCCCAAAAACGGTTTTTTGGTTAAAGGATTTTCATGTGATATTTTGCAATAAAAATATTGTATATTTTTTATTGAGCAAATAGAGCGTTAAATTCTGTAGATATTTGTATTTTTTGTTTTTATAATGGTAGTATAATTAACTCTAAATTTGCAAAATCAGAAAACAAAAATTAAAAAATGTCAAAATTGGTGATCTGGACAAAAATATTTTTCTAGATTAATATTCCGCTTATAAGCCTTGTAAGACTTAAAAATAAGAGAATTTATAATACTTGAGAACTTTTTCAAGAATTTACGATGCTGTAACCACTTGATTTAAGCTTATTACTGTAAACCTTTATACATGTTAATATTGTGTGGTTGCCTATTTGATGATGATATAGCCTTACTTCATAATTATTGCGTTATAAGTGGTTTACATTAAGTTTTAGTCTTACCTCTCCAATATCATAAACATAAACATGTCCATCACTGGAACCTATTGCCACCTTTTTACCCTCTTTGTCCCAAGCCAATTTATTCAATGCTTTACCAAAAAAAACGTACTTTTGACCTATACAAATTGATTTATTAGTAAAATCAATTATTAATAGCAAGCTAATAAGTGATAATTATTGTGTACCTTTGATAGTTGGTAGTGTTATACAAGACAACATCTTGTTTTCCTCTTCTTAGCTGTTGGCCACTAAATAGGAACAAATACTTTTTAGAAACTAAATAAACTAACATGAGTTTATTCATTTATTCAAATCAAGTCAATACTATACAACATACTTTTATAATCACCAGTTTTTCTCCAGGTAGATATCGACTTTAGATCAAAAAAGCACTGATTATAACATAGATAATGGAACAAAATGATTACGTCCTGGATGCTTTTTTTTTCGAAAAAGATATTATAACGCGCCCTAACATTAACAGTTAATAATTTATTTCCAAATAAACAATAGGAAAAACATGTACTTGTACCTGCTACTACTTAATTTTAGTTTGCAGTAAATAACAAAATTGTTTACTAAAATATAAAAATAAAAGCAGTAGAAACACAATTATAATCAGCTAAAGTTTTTATTAGAAAAGATTTTTAAAGACTTGAAATAATTGAAAAAGTATGAGGGTATTTATAGTGATTTGGAGAACTTGGATACCATCAGACCTGAATAGGTGTATATTTAGTAATCCTCCAGCTTTGAGTACATTGTTATTGATTTAATATTTTAAGGGTAAATCATGTAGAGCACTGACCATAAGGGATTAATGTCAAGTGTGACAATATCGACCTTTTGGGAAATGGTTGTTTTGTTTATTATTGTTATATCTATTTTATGTAACCTTGATTTTAAGGATAGAATCCTGTTTTGATATATATGGCATTTGTGCAATTGATTGCACTGTGACCAAGGGTGCTATCATCTACACGACATGTATGGTTCAAACAGGTATTTCATATTTTTAGCATGCGTTTGTTATTGTGTTCAATTGAAGCGTTTGTTTATTATTGTTGTTCACATTTCAGGTGGCATTATGTTTTATGAGCGGTACTTGGAATTTAGATTAATTTAATCTCCCATTGTATTATTTTATAACTCATACAAAAAGAACAATTAATAAACATATCTTATTTCTTACTTATATTTTGATTATATACTATTCTTCATATCATTTTTGATATTCTTTACTTTACATTTACTATTTTATAAGATCCCTTGAACTATTTTATATATATTTCATTGTACATTTCTTATTTTTTCTTTATTCATTTCGTTTTATATATTTATATAAAACATTTTTTATTATAGTTGAACAACTTGAAACCTGGTGCTCATTTAATAGATATTGAAATGTCAAAAGAGTCTTGCCAGAATATTACACTTTTATTAACAATACATCCTTTGGATGTATTTATATACATTAATTATAACTATTACTAGGGTTTTACTATCTGAGAATATGATGTAAGTCAATGATCCACATTGATTTACTGTAACACTAATTATAGACTGTGACCTTGGATGTGAGACATAGGATGAGTATTGACATAACACCACCCCACACCAACATAAGAATTATGTGATAAAGATAGTTGTAGTTGTTGTAATTTGTTGTAGTTATAATTTGTGTATAGGCTGCTTGACATAACGTGAAAAAAAAAAGAAAAAAATAAAAAAATAAAACGGCAATATTGTTGATGTATAATAATGTACTTCTTGTTGATTGATCTTGCTCTATACATTACTATAAACTTGCAAATTAGATATTCAGGGGCAACCATTAAAAACCTCACATTTCAAAAACCCAGTGGGATAAAAGGAAATGCTAAAAGGAAAAGGTATAGCCTTCATCTAACATTTAAATAACATCTTTTGCTAATAATCTTTCACGCATCTTCTTGGATTTATCCTCGCGTGTAGCAATCTTTCTTGTATTAATTGATTTAGGAGCTTGCTTTCCTTTACCATTAGATTGCGTATTAGCATCTACTCTCGCCCAATAATGTTTGATAACATCAGGAGAATCAAATGACGCTGGTGGCTCCCAAGAGTCATGATCTTCTGTGAAATTCTTCCATCTTACCAAATACTCGTAATTGGGTGGAGTTCCTCTATGATTTATAATAGCTTGTACTTCATACACATCTGAGTTATCTTCCTTTGCATCATTTGTGCTGATCAACTTGATCTGTTGTGTAGGTACATCTCTAGCTAAGAATGTATCAGTTTTATCGGTAAGAATATAGCTTCCATTTTTAGTTATTCCCTGTATATAAAATGGGCCTTCATAGTTAGGATCAGTTTTCCTATTCTTATTTTCTATATTCTTGATCATTACAGTAGATCCAATTGGATAAGGTTTCTCCAAGATTCTATGTCTCTTTCTAAAGTAATTACTATCCTTATCCTGTGTCTTTAGTATTTGGTCTCTAATTGCTGGAACAATAATTCTATCAATTAAATCGAGCTTCTTTTTAAATGCTTCCACATCGATTTCTCTTTCATGAAGTGTAGGTTTATCTCCTCGATAATCCTTAAATTCATTAGGTGCTCTATGAAACATTACCATGAATGGTATCATCCCATGTAGTCTAGATCTATGTACATTTAAACTTAATGCTGTTCCATTAAGGTACAAATTCCAATCTTTACTACGACCTTCCAACATCTTTATAATTATTGTTTTTGCAGACTTTACTGCAGCTTCACAGCAACTATTACCTTGAGGCGTAAATGGTAAACTTGCTCTATTCTCAACCTCAGCATGTTTAAGTATCTTTTCAAGTAATTTATTATGGAATTCTGCACCTCGATCATGACCAACGATACGTGGGTAGCCGAACAATGAAAAGATAGATACCAATTCCTTTGCAACAGTAGTAGCTGATTTATCTGGAATTGCACGTAAGATAATAAATCTCGAGAATAGATCTAGCACTACTAATATAAAATTATTTCCCCTTGGTGTAGTGCAATCAAATCCACCTAGATCGAATACAACATGATCCATTATCCCTTCAGGAGCTTCTTGCTTTGGTGGATGGTAGACATGCTTAGCTAAATTGAACTGTCTGCATTTATGGCAATTTGATATATATTTCGTAATATCTTCCCTTAAGCCCTTCCAATGCATATTCAAATCTTGGTGTATAACTTGCTCCATTGCATGAATACCGAAATGCCCAAGTAAATGTGTTTTTTCTAATATAGTTTGCTTTTCTTCATCACTTGCAGGCGTTTCATAAACATCTAAATGACTAACGCAGAATAATAACTCTTCGTTCTTATTCTTCAATTTGTTTACATACGCCGTCAATTTAGCGTTATTAAAAAGATCAGAGGTTTCCCTCGGAATGATTACTTTTGGTGATCCGGAGATAACGGAAGTATCGCATGAAATAAGGTTATCATGTGCTTCCTTAAGTTTATCTTTCCCCTTATTCACAACATGTAATTTCCTCTTTTTCTTTTCTTCTACTACATTGTCTACTACATGCTTTCTCTTTCCTTTAACTTTTGTATCAATATCTTGTTTAACTAAATGCTTTTCATTAACATGTTTTTTAATTAAACGCTTATCACCACTCTCCACCAGCGTATTGTATGGCCAGAAAAGACGCGACAAGGTATCAGCCAAGATATTGTTAATACCACTACAAAAGGTAATATCAAAATCCATTTCAAAAATTGTATCATAATAGTTCTCAACCATTCGATCCAATTTAGGTTGCGAATGTAGAAATAAAATACCACGATTATCCACAAAGAGATGGAATCGTCTTCCATACAACCATTGATGGAACTTTTTAAATGCATAGACAACTGCAGCTAATTCTCGTTTGGAACTTCCCCATCTTTGCTCTGATGGACTCAAACTGCGTGCAATAAAACCAAGATATTTTATTTTATTACCAATAACTTGATACATTGCAGCGCCAATTGCATAGGCAGAACTATCTGTAACAACACAGATTGGATAATGTAAGTTAGGCACACTCAACACTGCTGAGCTGACTAATAATTCTTGCAATTGCTTCATTAATTTAGTATGTTCTGGTGTCCATACTTTAGTAATATCAGGTGCATTTCTCAATTTATCTAGTGGTGCTGTCAACATTGACAAGCGTGGCAAATTAGAACGAAAAAAGTTAATCAACCCTAAACGTGAACTCAATTCACGGCTACTTTTAACGGTAGGTTCCCAATCCAAAACATTTGAAACCTTTCGAGGATCTAATGCTAAACCCTCACTAGATAAGCAGAAACCCAATATATAAATGCTCTTTTGTGCAATATGCAATTTTTCAGTATTTATACGTAAGTTTGCTTTAGTCAAGCGATCTATAACGATTTTAACTAGTTCTGTATGCTTTTTCAGGTCGTTTTCAGTATGTATAGTGACATCATCTATAAAGTGAGTGGTAGTATCACTGATATCAGCAAACAAATTAGAAAGTATTTTTTGTGCGTGCGATGAGACCATAGTCAATCCGTACGGGCAGTGAGAGAAGGACCACGTCAATCCCTCCATATCAGTGAACGTCAAATACGATCTTGACGATCTGGATATTTTAAATGCATGGAAACATTGCGATAAGTCAATGACAGTATAGAGCGAATGCTTCGACATCTTACGATGCAAATCACTTATCAAAGGCAATGGAAAACGTTCAAGTTTTTCAGGATCCAACGCATTATTTATTAAACGACAATCAATTACCACACGGTGCTCTTTTCCAGTGTATTCACCATCACTATTTTTCTTTCGTACAGTAAAAATTGGAGAATTATGAGGTGTATTAGGTTTTGCTCTTTTAATCACACCATTTTCTCGCCATTTTTCAACTTGTTTTTGAATAACAGGTCGCAATGCTTCAGCAATTGGAAATTGTCTACGACATGTATTCGCAAGTGGAGTATCTTTCTTTATGGGCAATGTAATTTCACTACCAGGAATATTACAATATGCTTTAGGACTAATACTAGTATTTGCATCAATAAATGGTTTTAATTCATTCATCATAATTTTACGTTCTTCTTCAGATCCATAAGGATCTTCATTTGGTTTATAAGGATTGGGTTCAATCTTTGGTATTTCATAACCAACACGATCTGACCAACCTGCTGCAATATTACCTAATGTAATACCAACTTTATACAATAAATCCATTCCAAATACGCAATGGACATCATCAAATAAATCAAAAACTTCAAATTTTGAACGAACAATTTTAGAACCATAATTGATTATAAGCTCTTCTTCAGTTTGACCCTTACGATCTACTACACTGTTATTTTGTGCCAATTTAATAATACCATTTTTATTGCAAATATTTAAATTTAAAAAAGAAACTAATTGTGGTGAAATTGCACTAAATGTGCAACCAGTATCCAACAAAAACCAAGTGTTGACCTTGATGCCAGCGCTTGTTTCTAAAATAACAGGTAAATAAAGAAGACCATTAGTGTTCGTATTATTATTAGGCATCTTCCTAAAATAATCACTATCAAATTGCTTACATTCACTATCAGTATCCATCTTGGATACTTCTTTTTCAGCCTTCTTTGGTGCAATGGTAGCCACCGAAAAATGTTGGCTACTTTCATCATCAGATGAACTATCATCAGTATCCATAGTAGCAGTGGGCGTTGGTACTATAGATTTCTTGCTTTTGTTTTTGTTATATTTTATGTTTTTTGGGTTTTTCTTGCATACAGCTTTATGATCATAGGTAAATGGTGTATACCCACAATCATAGCATTTTAAAGATTGTCCACTTTTCTGATGAAATTGTCCAGCTCTTCTAGTTTGCTTTTTGTTATCAAAGCCTTTACTGTAAGGTTGCTGGCGTGGATGCTTATTATTAAATTTGTAGTGACGAGAGGAACTCTGATTACCAGATTGTCACTGTTGAACTGCATGAATAATTCTTTGTTCGTATTCTCTCTCTTTACGACGTTTTTCCTCCTTGTAATAAGTATCACGTCTCAACAAATCATAGACACTTCTAAGTTGCGAAATAGCGTAATCCAAGGTATCTTTACCTTTTTCTCTAGATTGGGAAATGTTCAACGATACTGGACTATACAAGTCCATTTCCAAACCTTTTAACAAGTAATCGGTTAAGCTTGTATCTTCTGTGATACCTGCTAAATCTTTTAAAGTGATAAACTTGTCAATATAAGCTTCCAAGCTTTCACATTTTTCTAGCTTCAAGCTTTTCAATTTGCTTAACGCAGCCTTCTTTTCTTCGGCTTCTGAAGCGCTATACTTAGCCTTCAATTTCGCCTTGAATTGACCCCAAGAAATTGTTGGATGCTGCTCAATCAACTTTCTTGTCCAATCAGCCATGCCAGTTGACATCTTAGGCTTGATGATGCGTTTCCAATGCAACTCAACATTAATGGATCTTGATTCCAAGACATCCTCAAATTGAGTAAGACAAGCATCCATGCTTTGGAAAATAAATTTTTTTGTATTAAATTTATGGCCTTTCCATTGCATGAATGGAGTGTCAGAGGGAACCATAGTCAATTCACTACTTGCAACATGATTATTAGCTACATTTTCAAACAATAAATCATAATTGTCTTTTGCCAATCTTAATTGTCGTTGCAAAAAACTTGCTTGAGTAGCAATATCACTTTTCAAAGGGTGTTGAAGCGACAGAGTGGTAGCTTTAAACAACTTAACCCTGAGCAGTTGGATTTCCTTCAACATACGTGCTTGATGTTCCTTCCCCAAAGAAGGGCATTCATCAACCTCAAGTTGCAAATCCAATTCACTATCGCTCATGACCGTGTCATTATCATAGTGATGAGGAAGAGCGTCCTCGCTCAATTCCCTAGTAATACGAGCGTCTTCGCTCCAAGTATCACCTTCAACATGCAGAGCATCATCATTGCTCAATGCAGTGTTACCACTTTGTCCCGAAGACAAAGATGATCCCATATCAATATTCATATCAGAAGATACAGATTGATTAGTGGTAGCAATAGTACCAGTAGTTGCTTGTTTAATGTTGTTGTTCATTTTAGAATAAAAAATAAGATAAATTTGTGTAATAAAAGTTTTTTAGGTAGATTAAAAAAATGAAATGTCAAAAGAGTCTTGCCAGAATATTACACTTTTATTAACAATACATCCTTTGGATGTATTTATATACATTAATTATAACTATTACTAGGGTTTTACTATCTGAGAATATGATGTAAGTCAATGATCCACATTGATTTACTGTAACACTAATTATAGACTGTGACCTTGGATGTGAGACATAGGATGAGTATTGACATAACAGATATAACTGCATTGGCTATAACCTTTTCTCTTATTCTTCATTTCTTATTCACTTTACTACAATCTCAATTGTAACAGTAATAAGAGAGAAAAAAAGAATTGTTTGATATTAGCTGTGATTTGTAAAGATATCAAGCAAAACTCAAAACTGGACTAGAGACACCATGTTTGTGTGGAAAAAGAAAATGCGCGGTCGGGGAATCGAACCCCGGCCCTTCGCGTGGCAGGCGAAGATTATACCACTTAACCAACCGCGCTTTGATATTTTCTTCTAGTATTATAGTATATAAATAACAATAAAATATAAAGGTCACGTGATATATTTTACCTGCATTCCTGCTTGTTCGGTTCAATACGTTTGAAGAATGAGGCTAATTATATGCCAATTTGTATTGTTTCAATTACTTTGCAAACTACAAATAAAATAGAAGAGTACCATAATCTTCTAGAAAAAAAAATTAAATGCCATTACAACAGATCAATATTCAATAAAATGAATTAAGATTTGATACTTTCGCGAATATGATAAAATCAATACAAATAATAAAGTATTGACTGTGGCACTCGTTCGACGGAATTGCCTAGTTATTTACAATAATTTAGATGCTAATTATTGGCAAACCCGAATTATAGGCAATGGGAGATCACATTTTTGGTTTAGAATGTTACTCTTTGTCCAGGAATTTAGAACCTTGGAGCTTGAAGTAGTATGTGCTTTTTGATTTCAATATTATAATACAACTTTAAACAATATGTAAAGTTTTAATATATTACGAGAAATGGCATCTTTTCAACATCTTGTTACATTTTGGTTTAGTACTGTACCAGATAAGGCGGACACGGTTCTATTTAACTTGTACGAGAAAACTTTTCATGCGTTTATAACGTGTAGATTGTACTACTTAAATGACCAAAAAAGGATTTGGTCAAGAGAAAATGCTTCGAAACAGTACAAAATAAAAAAAAACTTCTTTTTTCTTTTGATTTCAATACAAAAAATCAAATCAAACAAGGTACCATCTAATTGACATGACAACAAAATTTGACAGGTATTTCAATAACACGACCAAAGTCATGAGATTTGGATATGACCTTTTCAGTCCTGTTATACCACCACCCGCCGAGCTCATTCACACTTCTTCAACATATGACCTTTCAAAAGATGTTGTAAACCCACAAGACATTACAATATCAAAAAATACTTGTTTCAAACAAAATAACTGGCAAAAACAGGTACAGCAAGCGAAAAGGGATACAATGAATTTTGCGTTTACGATAGGGTCCCATGGATATTTGGAGACTGTTCGCTCTCCATATTCAAACTTGGGAGATACTTTCTTGACTTCATATGATATGCATAATAATGATTGTAATCCTATCAGCCTCTACAAGGATGTATCTTTCCATGAAGTTTTACCATCATCAGCCATTTCACAATCCGAGATAATCTTTGATGAGAATCCACTTGGTTTTGTTATATCGACCACTAACTCATTTAGCGAAGAAAAAATCAATTCTTCGGGTATCACAGATACATCCGCCGTCGCCAATCCTTGTGAAACTATTTCATTATCAACCAAACAAAATTCGAATGATCCATCATTTTTACGCAAATATAACACTATTTTTGAAGACGAAATTGAGTCCAAGATGGTTACATCTCACGATGAGGAAAGTGAATTTTCGGTAGAAAGTAAACAAGTTATTATTATAAGTAAAGGATCAGTAAATACAAAGGATGAAATTAGACAGAAAAAGACCAGAAAGAATTACAACTCAAATACGACTAATGTTCTCATGGATTGGTTTTTTCAACATGACGGGAAAGCACCTAATAACCAAATAAAAAAAGAGTTAGCTGTGGAAACAGGGAAAAGCGTTATACAGAGTGAGTGTTTTTTTTTTACTGCAAAAAGCTTAAATTTTGTGCTAATGTTTAAACAGTTTCAACATGGTTTCAAAACGCCAGGCGTCGTTATATGCAATCACTAAAAAGGTACCAATGTCTTTCTGGTAAATATCCACATTTAGTATACGATAATCAATCATTCAAAGCATACGTGAGGTCCCGCAAGTGAATGCTGCTGGTTTACTTGTACTATAGCGAACTACTATGTTATGTCTTTTTCCACTCTTTTTTTCGAAGAAAAAGTTTGCATTGCATCTTGTATAAATCTTATGTTGGCATTATATATAAATAAATGCCCCATGCTTAAATAAAGATATATTTCTAACTGATCTATATATTCCTATCAAAGCATCTAATATTGTATGAATTTGTAAAATATTGTATATATCGATCTATTCTTCCAGAATGTGTGAGACAGAAAAAAGGACATTTTTGTATCTCATTTTACTATTATGCAAACCAGTTAGAGGCAAAATAGGTATTGGCATGTTACCAAAGTGAACTCGGTTCTCGAGTTGAAGTGAATTGCTATAGCGAGTCGATTTTATGAATTTGTAGGTTCTGTTATGTAATCAGGAACAGCTTCTCATGCAAAACAATTTATACTCCAATTGTCTAATTGCCCTCTATAATTCTAAAATATTTCGATATTGTTTGCAGCCTATCTGTAGGCTATCTATTAGACCTTAAGTATATTATCAATACAAGTTTTTCATTTTATCCATACAACAATAAGTAAGGTATTTCGCTACAATAAAATATTCAGTTGCCATTTTTGAACCATTTTTTTTTGGAGCGTTCAAAATGTATAATTTGTATCTATAATTTGGATTACATTTTATAACATCTAAACTATGCCCTGCTATTTTTTTTATCTTTTGTTTTCGTGGTAAATCGTCAAGAATAAAGAGATCAAATCTCACAGTAGAATTAGCTGAAATTCAATATTTATCTATTAGATTCCCTGTAAAAGCAAATCACATTATAATAGCTCAATGAAAAGCAGAATCTCCATCATAGTATATACAAGACATGAAAGTAGTATACTCTGTATCAGCCATTCAGCCGTTTATTAGACACTAACGTTTCCGTAATTGCCTTACAGACATGGAATAAGCAATCCATTGCCTGGTTTCCGTCGTGACTGGAAGCACAATTTTTTTGGATCCCATCCAGGATAACTCATCTTGCACTATTTACATTGTACAGCACTTTTCTCCTTCTTCTTCTATTATATTCATAATTTAATCATGGCAGAGGTTGACAAGCTTGACGACGCGATTCAAACCGAAATTCCATTTGATGAAGAATATAATATTCAAAAGGAAGCAGCATGTTTACACAACGAATCAGATGTATTTCGATTAAATATAGTGAAATCTTGTAGAGAAGTTTTCTACGGACAAAGAACAACATCAAATTTCGTCAAACTCGCGTCTGCTCTCATCCTTGACAAGGAACATCATTTCCAGCAATACAATCTTCCTATCAAAACATACTACTTTAACAGCATAAAGTCTTATGAAAATCTTTGGGATGAAATATTTGAATTGAAAAAGACAAATGAAGATCGCCAAAACGTGCCAGACCCAGAGAATATACGCAAATACAAATTATATACAACTCGCCTTGTAAACATAATTAAAGGATTAGTGGTAAATCTCTTTTTTCATAATATAATATACCTGGCAACCCTCGGTTTTTTTCTTTCATTTCATCGTCGTGTTGACCTACATAATTCATCAATTGCAAATATACTCAACGAAACATTGAACATAAACATAGGATTCTGGAGCTATCTCTATTGGCGAATGCAAGCAAAACTTCCATAGTGGTCTTTTATTTGAATGTGGATATGTACCAAATCATAGATTATTTGATCGTCGTCTTGTACGTTTAAACACTGCGTTGTTGTAAGTTGACTTTTAGATACGCAAAAGAATTTTATATCAATATTTCTCAACAGATACAAGCAAGACAAGTACAATTTATCAAGAGAGGCTAGTGAAGGTTATGCTAGTCTTTTCAATGACCTTACAACTGCAAGTATTGACAATGAACGTGATATAAAAGGAAAGCTTGTAGCCACACCTTTGGACAGAATTCCTCTCTTTTTGGAAATTATCACAGCACACATGGGTGAATTTCATCTTGATCCTAACCGTGTGCTTGACATTATTCTCGATTTCTTCATTAGACAACTCATGGTCAATTATAACTTTTGGGTTGAACTCATCAAACAAACAGATTGGATCGAGAAGATCAAGAATGAAGATGGCGAAACCACCTACAAACCAAGTTCCAATATGGGACAATTGTTTGGCTTCAGGTTCTATAATTATCATGTAAGTTTTTGTTATGCATCACCAACAGAAAAATAAACTAAATGCTATTTAGATGGAGAACACTGCTGCACCAAAAGAATTGTATTTATCTATTGCAATTCTTTTGAAGAATAATTTGCTTTTATTGGGTGATTTAATACCTTATGTAAGTGTATCATATCATCCAAATGGGAATTTGTATATACTAATTCATTTTCTTTTATACAATAATTAGTTCTATCCTACTGAAGAAGAGATGGAAGAATTTAAAAAGCAATATAATACTAATATGAATAAAGAAATCAGCACCAATTCAGCAGGCGCCCTCGCAGTAAGTTGGTTTTCAGGTGAACATTGACACACAACTAAATTATTATAATAGCTTTATGGCGCATTAGGAGAAGAAGGAGCAACACAAAAAGTGGGTAAACGTCAACAATCAACTAGTGGCGAAGAAGCTGAAGGCGATGAAAAAATTGAAATCAAAAAGAAATATGCTGCTAATGATGTAGTTGAATTGACACGAGCATTGCTGTCCATCGGTGATCTCAAAAACGTAGAAATAATTTTGGCACACTATGAAAAGTTGATCGATGTACATCCAGAACTTGCTCATGATATTTATCGATTGTGTAAAGTAGTTTTACAGCCTGCATATGAAGCTTTTGCATCTGTAAAGATCAAGAAACGTGTCAACATCTTACGAGAACGTGCACAGCAATCTCGAATGAAATCAGCATTAACAACTGCAGACAATTTAAATCCAACTATCCCTGATACAATCACTACTAAACGAGTACTGGTACTTGATGCTTTATTAGATGGTACAGAGGATCTCGTGAAAAAGGAAAGATACGTCTTTTTTTTCAAAGAATGGCGTCAAGATCTTCCTCAATGCACACAAGTAGAACATTTAACATCTCGATTTTTACCCTTAATGCGTTTGGCTGGTTACCGAACTTATTTAGCTACTGATTTACTCCAAACATTAAATTATATCTTGGAGGGTATCATTGATAGTAACTCAAACATTACTAATGGTCGCTTACACTGCACAAATATGCTTCGTGAAATCGTATTACCATCAATTTCTTTCAGTGATCATAATCCTGGTACTATTGCTGACGCTTGGGAAGTCTGCTGTCGCCTCACATTTCAAGAACGTTATGCTCTTTATGGTGAATGGTTCAATGATTTTTACAAGAAAAACATTGAAACAAAATTGCTCAAAGCTCGCACTGAAAGAGATATCAAAGATATTATGCGTCGTGTAGCTAAAAATGATGTCCGTCGTTGTGGTCGTGATTTAGGCAAATTAGCTCATTCAAATCCTACAATTGTTTTCAGTATCATGCTCGATCAAATTCAACAAATGGATAATTTAGCTACCTTGATTCCTGATGCTTGTCGTTATCTTGGTGATTGTGCTTATGATGTACTTGGTTATGTTCTCACTGAGAAATGGACTGGGTCTCAAGGCGCTGGTAAAATGCTCAAGAAGAAGGAAAAGGATGATGGTATGCCAGCTACATGGTTGCGTTCTCTTGCTGTATTCACTGGTATGGTATTCAAGAAACAAAGTATAGATGTTACCCCTCTTTTACGTTATGTTGCTGCTCGTTTGCGTTATCCAGACTCTGTACCTGATCTTATCCTGCTCAATGAATTTGTTACAAAATTAGGTGGTATTGAAATCCTTGGAAGTGCTACTACTGAAGATCAGATTATTGCTGCTGGATGTGCTGATTCTGTTAAATCTGAAGCCTTTTTAGCTGTTGATGTTGAAAATCGTCGTGCTAATCGCCGTGTCTTGGAACGTCTTAAGGAGTCTATGCGCAGAAACAATGTTGGTTTAGAAATTCTCATCTTGATAGTGTTCTTGGAAGAATCGGTTCTTATCGAGAAAGGTGTACCTGCTAGTGATAGAAGTGCTAGACTTGATCGTGTTCATCAAGCTCAATCGCAATACTTTCAATTGTTTACAGAATTATTCGAAGGAGAGGAATATGCTGCTTTAATGCCAGATGTAAATGTTTTAGTAAAGGAATATGGACTTCCTATGAATGTTGCATTAAAGTTTAATCGACCCAAAATGCAACTTAAGCTCAAGAACAGTATGGATGTACCAGTCGTTGAGGGAGAAGTATGGGAGCCCTTCCAAGAATTAACTAAAGCCGTGCCAGATCTTATGAATAACCCTTCATGGATGGAGATTTTCCCTGCCGAATTCTACATTATCTTCTGGCAACTCAGTAATTACGATATTCACTGTCCAGAATCACAATACGAGAATGCAATGAAGATTCAAAATGAAATCATTCGTCAATGTCAAGATCCTCGAAGCCAACTGTCGCTTAATAATCGCCCCAACACTGTATCAAAGAAAGAACGACAAGCAGAATCAACTTTGGAAGCTATTAAAAAGGACTTGAAACAACACAAGGCTCATGTTGCTAAAGTTATGTCTGTATTAGAAGAATCCAAGAAACGCTGGTTCCCCAATCTTAATCAACGAACTGCTCAAATCGCAAGTATTCTTCAACATTGCTTTTTGCCTCGTAGTCGTCAATCAGAAGTCGATGCTGCTTTCTGTTATGAATTCACCATGTTAATGCATCGTCTTAATGTACCTCAATTCTCAAGCTTAACTTTATTTGACAAATTATTCTCTGACATAACTCCTTGTTTCATCGCTTTCTCAGAATACGAAACAACTATTTATGCAAGATATATTTTCAAAGCATTTTCTAAAATGCAAGCATGGCATAATGATGAAAAACTGTACGTTAAAGAAGCTCATGATGGTGTGGTTGGTTTCCAGAAGAATTGGAGTGCTGTTCCTACACCTGTTGAAAAAGAAGATTTGCTAAGCTTTAATGATTTCCAGCGTGTATTAAATAGATGGCATATCAAATGTACAGCCTCCATTGCTCAAGCTCTCAAAACTGGTGAACAACATGTTATGAAGAATGCCTTCTTAGTACTTCGTCAATTCATTCCTTGTTATCCTGCTGTAGCAGATCATGGTAATATTATTATTAGCATCGTTAATAAGTTGGCAGAAGAAGAATCTCGCGGTAATATCAAGGTATTGGCCCGCAGTTACCTTGGTTTAATTAAGAAATACAAAGAAAAATGGGTCAGCAAGAACAAATTCTTAAATCTTGAAGAACCAGCACCACCTGTTGAAATTAGAATCGCACCACCAAGTTCCAATGCCACAACTACTACTTCAGGTACAACTAATAATAATAATAATAACAATAACACATCAACGTCTACATCAAGCAATGGAACATCTTCTGCAGATAAAGACAAATCTTCTAGTAGTCGTCGTGATGAAAATAGTGGAAGCAGCAGCAGTAGAAATGATGATTCAAGCAGAAAACGTGATAATACCGATAGCAAACAATCCTCATCATCAAGAGCTGAAAGCCCTAGTCGACGCTCTGATGACAAACCATCAAAGAGCTCTTCTCAACAAAACAACACAACATCTAGATCACCCGATAAAAAACGTTCTCGAGAACCAGAAAGTGGCAACGGTAGTCGATCTGAAAAGGCTGCTCGTGTCGAGGATTCTACTGATCGTCGCCATTACCGTACACCAACTTCAACCTCTTCAAGTAGAAGAAATTCACCTCGTCGCACTTCACCAAGAGATACAAAAGATAGTTCCAGCAGAATTCATACTCCTTTGCGTAGCAGCAATGATCCTGTTCGTTCTAGAGAAGTTACCCGAGACAGTGTACGTGATACAGGTCGAGATAATGGCCGTGATAGTGTTAGAGAATCTAGTCGTGGATTATCAACTCGAGATACAGTTCGTGAAAACGGCAGAGATTCGTCTACTCGAGATGTCGCTCCTAGAGAATCAGAACGTGATGCTCGTAAAGATATTTCTGCACCTGTTCCACGAGGTCGTGGAGCTGCCTCTCTTACCCAAACTACACCTGCATCAAATAGTCGTATTGACGATCGCTTAAATCGTCCCTCTTCAAGAGCTCAAGTTGAATCAAATAACACACCTCGTCGTGATGAACGTACAAATGTAGGCCGAACAGTTACAATTGGATCAAAACGTCCAGCTGAAAATGAGAGAGACCGTGAACGTGAGAAACGTAGAGATATCCGAGACGATAGAGTCAGAGTTGAGAGACGCCCTGACGATAGAAGAGATGACCGTAGAAGAGACGACAGAAGGGTAGATGACAGAAGATTAGAGGACAGAAGAGTTGATGATAGAAGAGAACGTGAAAGACATGATCGCCGTAGAAGACATTAAGTAGCTAATGTAATATTAGTTTGTATAATAATAACATGTGATAAAATGGTACAATGTTCGTTTGCTTAAATGGTAGGATGGCCATTTGTTGAAATGGTACAACGTCCATTTGTTTTATATATTGAATGTAATTAAATAAAATCAACTTTTTTCCTAATGTTCATGTGAAAACTATAAATCCTTGATTAGTTTTGAAAGCTTCTGTGTAAAGATACTTATAAACACATCTTTACCATGTACCAGCAATATTTAAAGTATACACATAACACATTTATTAAGAGAAACCATGCATATTGCTTTTTTCTGAGGAAACCCTTGCCCACACACCACTTCTCATGTTGCATACTGCTATATTGTTAAAATATTCTTATGCATGTCCTCTTTGAGAAACGCCATGAACAATGTTTTTCATAAGTTTCGTGAATACAAAAACATATCAGCAGATAGCAGCAGCTAAACCTTGCTGTATGCTAATATATGAGCCTACTTATAAAGCTTAAATAACCAGAAAGTACATTTTGTTAGTCATATAATGATCTGTGATTTTGGATAATAAATATTATGGTCAAAATGATATGCTAATGATACGATTTTTAATATTATAGAGATCGGTGAACATTGGTTGAAGGAAGATTGGTGTTCTTAAGAAAAATGAATAAGGATGTAAAGAGGGAGAAAGACAGATAATTCTACAAGAAATTATGGAAAGATTTCCTTGTAATGATTTATAGGAACATTTGAGATGAACATTACTGTTGTGAATCATTATAGTGATAATTTGATTCACAACAAGTCATTTGAAAGCTCTTTCAAAGTAATCTTCCCGTACACATGTCGTATTATTATCGTTTTGAAACAATATTATTAGTAATTAGATATCATTACTATTAACTTGGATTTGTGATAGAGTTCTAATCTCGAGATAATTGACATTTTAGATGAAGTTTCTAAGCGGGGTAAAAGCAAGTGTTTCACTTTTGAAGCCTTTATACTCGCTGAGAAATCAGCATGAATAGAAATAGCTCTTTTGGCAAGATTCTGTAACATCTCAAATATAGCCCTATATTTTTCATTTCTTGATTATCTATTGAAATGGGGGCACGCTACAATTTTGAATATCACCATATAAAATTGTATAATCAGATATGCACATGTGACTGAGCTTCAATTCAAAAAAGTGTTCAAATGGAAAAAAAATCCAAAAAAATTCAAAAAAAACTTGTATGTTTAATTGCTCACAAAAATGCATAATAAGTTGAACTAGCGTATTAAATATCTTGGGTTTAGTTTTTAATTCTGAATTGATATATGTAAATTTTAAAAATATTTTTTTAATAAAATTCCTAGTAAATTCAGTATCAAATTTTAGCGGTTTTTGATCAAAAAGTACCCTTCACTCAAATGCAATTTTACTATATTTTGTTTTCACTTTATGCGCAACAAAATTATCTACGGAATGAGTATTTATACGTAGTTGTAGCCCTATTTTTCGTGGGGATATTCATTTTTTTGATCATTTTTTTGTATGACTAAAAATTTATCCTTGTATATCCTCGTCCAAAATGGATCATTTTTTGTATCACCAAAAATCAATCATTCAATCTCAATTTTATCGATGAAAAATCAATATTTTTTGACAAAATAAAATTCGTTGGATAGACGCTAATGAGTACTATCCTATGGTTTTAGCTTTGCATACCTGTCATCCCTTCATGAATCTCTACAACAGAAAAAGTACTCTCGCAAAATTTATAAAAAAATATAAAAGTCTTTACATCCATCCAAAAGCTAGATATCCTGGTAGAGAATGAAAAATAAAGTAGACTTTACTTAATAACCATCATTGCAATACCTTAGTATTTTCTCGACTTATTTTCATTTCAAATGCGCTTTCTCAATTTTAAGCTGACCATTTCTGCATCATTCAAATTCATGAAACAATCACTATAGTAACCATCCTTGCTTTATTTAATAAGATTTGTAGCCGGGACAATGTTGACTGGATGGATACTGTTTCTGAAAACAAGTTTCTGCTAAAATTGATTACGAGTACAAATATTCACGCTTTTTCGCTGGGTTTTCCCTCTAAAATTGTTGAAACTAGACTTGACATTTAGAATTGTATATCAAAATGTGTGGAATAAATTGTTTACCAACTTTTATTATGTGTTCAAGTAAGACTTTATAATAAAATTTAAGGGTTGCCATAGGCGTATTTACTAGAATCCAGCAAAGTTTACACCACAAAAATCTCAGCGAAATTGATAGATACAATAGAATGGATTGCAGGTTCGTTTTCAGTAGCCAATTTTACCCCAGAAAACTTGGTATTCTAATTTCTAGCGATACGTTTGTAAAAAATATGAAAATTCTTCAATTAATTATGTGCAGGATTGTAAAAATAACCTCATGTTCGTTCGTTGTCATCAGCCAAATAAGCAAAATTGGCCCATATTTTACATGCATTTCTTAAATTTAATGATTATTTACGCCAGGTATTCAGAATTTATTGCGTTATTTTTGTTTGCCTTCTATTTTATTACTATTGACTATTGACTATTGACCACCACACCTGATGAAACAACTCATTTAACAAAATTACAGTTTCCAATTTCTGGTACTTTTTGAGGTACAATTCAAATCAATATTGAATATTCAACGTTTTTTTTTTTAGAAAAACAGATTTCAACCACATTGCACTACAACTTTAGTTATACATATAAAGAATGTTTGCTTATTGGTTTCGATAGCTGTCATTGACATATATACTGGTTTGGCAGATTTAGTGCAATTTCTGTTTGAAACAGTCTGTTGATGAGCTACAAACCCCATTTAAAGGGTAGGCGTTTTATTCCTACAATTTAACCAACAAACCGATGGAATGCTAGAAAAAAATTCTGGATACTGTTACAATTATAGTATATATTTCGAAATTTTCAGTCCTCTTGGATCAATATTCATTGATTTCAAGCATTTTTTCAGTTATTAGATTTTTTTTAAGCAAGTAGAAGAGAAGACCTTTTTTTTTTTTTTTTTTTTTTTTTTTCAAAAACGTATGCTAAAATCCTTCAAAAACAGTTGTTATTTAATGAAATCAAGATAGATTATTGTATATCCACTGCGCATTAAATGCAACATCAAAATTGAATTTCAAACTATTATTCGATTTCATAAAATTTTTTAGAAAATATTGTAATGAACCAAATTATATCACTATATAAATAATCTGCAGCAGTAATTAATGCTCATCTCAAATGTTCCTATAAATCATTACAAGGAAACCTTTCCATAATTTCTGGTAGAATTATCTGTCTTTCTCCCTCTTTACAACTTTATTCATTTTTCTTATTCAATATCTAATTTACAATAAGAACACCAACATCCCTTCAACCAATGTTCACCGATCTCTAATATTGAAAATCATATCATTAGCATATCATTTTGAGGACCATAATAATAATATTTATCCAAGATCACAGATCATTACTACTACGGGGCAGTCAGCTATAGGTGCACTTTGGCGATAATTTTCTCTCAATAAACAGTAAGCTACGAAAGATGTCATTTGAAATTATCATGTCAAAGATGTATACCTACACTCATGTTAAATTTAAAAGTTATCAGGAGGGCCAAAATTTCCCGAGATGGAGCATCTGTTGTCAAGGAGGTTTTGCATAGTTTCAGATGGTCCTGTTTAATATACACTTAAGGTAACCAGCTAAAATACAATTATAACTAGATATATTTATTTAAGTATTATATTATAAGGAAAAGGATGAAGGTATCAAACTATGAGTGTAAGATCAGGTATTTATATATTGCAGGAGCGCCGACATAGGATAAAACAATTGATAGTTAAATCTTGGTTTCATAAGTTAAAAGACCAGTTGTAGAAGGCTTTGATGGAAATAGATTGACCAGAATTAGGTCCGACAAAATGGAAGCAGATTTAATATTACGCCAGGAAATGATATCAATCTCAAAGCTAAAACATGTACTAAATTATTTAATAAAAATAAAGGAAAACTGTTAGAAGATGAAAGAATACACTAAACTAAAGAACTTTATTATAATATTGAAACATTTTTCATATTCACATTCTCTAATTATATAACTAATCTAAAATGAGTCTATTTATAGATATAATATACTGTATATATATATATATATCTAATCAAGTCTAGATGACACACCACACTAGTTCCACATTCCTCAATAGTACAGTATAAACTACGTTTTATAACATCATAATAAACAGCAATATAAAACTTATTATATCAAACTGTACTATAATTGTAACCAAGGAGTGTATACAGACTTAGAGATGCAACAGTAAAATGCACAAGTTTTAGAGTAAATATTGTAGCAAGAAAAAATGTATGATTTAATAAAGAAACTGGATAAATTAAATCACACGGAAAAGCTGAAGAGGATCTTTATTTAAAATCAATAATTTGTCCTTTTTATATACAAACTCTATACTACAACTTTACCCGTTAGATCAGTATTTATTTACATTATTAATAACATAGCATATTTGGGAGATACATATTTTATACAACAAAATATAATGTATCATATAACCGGCACATTCCGGACCATTCTTCAATTAATAACTGAGAACAATCAAGAATGTCATCCCAGATTAGTTAGTTTACTTTCACAATAAGGATTAGAACATAAAAGGTTTATTATCTTACAAACTACTATAATAACCTGTGGACGCAACAAACAGTTAAGTAGATGGTAATTTCTTAGACGGGAGAATATTCTCTATAACCGAAAGAACCAATGTGAATCTTATGTACATATTCTCATTAGCTCAAGTTAAATAATAACACATCATCTTTTTTAGTAGACTAAATATAATATATTATAATATAATTATTTCACCTTATTATTATTCCATAATTCAAATAAAGTTTATATGCATCATCATTTCTTAATGCTTATACTGTAGCTCTACTGATCATGTCCAGATAACCTATTAAGAACTTACGATAAACAATACCTTCTGTGCTCATTATTATTAGTATTATTTACATAATCAAACACACAATATTTAGTCAGTATGTCGTATGCCACCTAGTATCTTATGTTATCATCTTCTACAGTACCAATACGTCGTCTTACAATCTATTGACTACGACATGCGTTGAAGTGCAAAGTCTTGATATCGGATATAAGAAACTCCTAGCGTACTACTAAGTTTAATTCAGTAGTTACCAAGAACAACGCTTGGACCTCAGATTATAACATCATATTATTTCATTCTAGCGGTTAATCAATAATCAAGTAGCTATTAAATCAACATCCAAACACATTTAGCGCAGCATTGAAACAAGGCAATTTACAAGCTCTGCAAGAACGGTTAAATTATGATTGGTCTATTTCAATCCATAGATTACTATCAAACAGAGTCTTATGGTTTAATAGTGCCTTAAATTACATCTCAGGATCTCAATGTCAAATCAATATAATAAAATGCCATACTTTTACATCTAAATAAACGATATCTTGTTTTTATTATACAGTTAAAGAACTGATTCATTACTCATTCTTTTATAATTGTATTCTTTTTTAAGTATTATTCATCAAACCTGAAAATATACTACATAGTATCCCAAACAGACCCTCGGTGGTTTTTGAATTTTTTTGTCCATTATTGAGTTGAATTACATCAAATCTTCAGAAAGATGCATCTCTCCTTATGGACGATTGATATCTGTTTTAAATAAAAGAGTTAATACCAGAATATAAATGCACGCACTGGCCTAAACATTAACCAAAATTGACCTAAATTGATTGTAAAAAATTAAGCATCTAAATTGAGGTGTTAATTTTATGTATTTACAAAATAAATCCAACTGAAAGCTACTCTGCATTTTTTGTTTTAGTCAAAAATATTGATTTTTCGTCGAGATAATCCAAATGATATTTTACGCTACAGCTTAAGCCCTATAATAACTGAGTTCCAAAATCGGTTTGAAAAAATGATCCAAAAACGATCAAAAGATGATTTAAAAAACAAAATCACTTAATAGCTCGTAAACTGCAAAGTAAGTTGAACTAGTGTATTAAATGGTTTTTGTACAGTTTTAAATTCTGCATCGATCTAAATAAAATTTAGACAAATGTTTTACATTAAATTCTGTGTAAAATATGATTGAAATTTTGAAGATTTTTTAAAGATACATATCAATTTTTATAAGTATGCTTTAAATATAAATAATGTAAATGATGCGCAACAAAATTATCTATCGATCTAGACATTACTGAACTTTCTAGTTACATTTTTCATAGAGAAAACAAGATTTTCATCATTTTTTTTTCAAATTCAGAATTTGGGATGAGGGTATACAAGGGGAAAATGGACGCTAGAAATGGAGGTACCTTTTTGTACATATTTTTGAGGATATCTCCACGAAAAATCAATATTCCAAAGAAAGCTAAATTGGATCCGAGAGAGCTTAACGAGCTGAATGACATGAGTAAAAAAAATTGTTACTCAATTCAACAAATATTTTGAAATCTACTACAAAAAATGTCAAAAAAATGAAAAAAAAATAAAAATGCTCAGAATTTTTTTATATTAAAATATGTTATAAAGCATTTTAAGACAAGTAAGTTTTATTATTAAAAAGTATTAGTATAGCTTAATTATTTCTAGAGATATGAAGCCTCAAAGCTTTCAATTCTTTAGCAGTGACCAGTGAAATACGCATAAAAATCTGAAACATTAGCACTGAAAAATTAATGGCAACTGCAAAAAATAGGATATTTTTGGATACTCATTTTTGAATTAAAGCTGATGATCTTAGGTACATTTGCATATATTTTTTTCTTGGTGTCATTTAATGAAAGAAAAAGTTGTATAGGAATGAAAAGTGAGACCCAGTTTTTAAGAAAAAACAGCAAATTTCACCTTTCTAGGTGTATAACATTTGGGGACGTAATTTCATTATATAAAACAAAAAAAATTCAGTTACGAACTTTTTATGTTAAAGATATTCTCCAAATCCCTTCCAAATTCAGGATTCAACCTGAGCCCATTTCGTCGTTTGTCGCATTCACTCAAAATGCCTTGATACTCTTTAAAAAGAAAAATATATTTGTACATATCGGGTAACGCTAAATTTTGTAAGCCTAAGCATGTTGACAACAAAATTCTATAGTTATCAATTGAATTCAAATGTAACATGAATAAATATGCTACGTACATTATATTACTGTCACTTTCATTTGAGCTGTTAGTCAACAAAAGTGCTTCATGATTGTGGAGCTTCTATCCTAATATTATTGCATCTGTATTATTAGGAGGACTGAAAATTGCAGTACCTTACGGCATTTTTTCTATAGCCAATTTGTACAAGGTTGTTAAATTTGAAAAAGTATTTGATGTGCTAGTTTGTTACTCTAGTATAACATTTTGAGACTCTTCTTCTTGTAATTGTTATTCTTGTAATTGTTATTCTTGTAATTGTTCTTCTTGTATTTCTTCTACTTGGGATTCTTTCTCTTGTGATCTTTTGCTTCTGGTATTCAATGAGAAATTGGGGTATACTTTCCATAGCTTTTTGCGATTTGGTGAAGTAAAATGCGATACGTTTCGCGTGTTCACCACTTTTGATGTTTTTAAAACATGACATTTGGGGGTAGCTAATAAGCCGGTATTTTTCTCGAATCAGAATTGCTGCCTAATACCAAGACATTTCAAGCACATCTCTTACCTTTTATTCAAGACTAAACGAGTTTTTGAATGTACATATTATCATCGATCATGTACTAACAGCCACTGAATTATGATACATTAGGGACAGAAGGACCTGTAAAAAATATGGAAATAATTCATTTTATTATACTAATTACTTGGATTGCGCAAAAGAATTATGCCTGGAGCTGCGCCTTCTCTCATAATGAATTTAGAAACAAATAAATGCAAAATGTACTGCTGCATTATAAATAAATAAAGCAGAGTTTGAGACTCAGAGCATGAAAAAACAAGCATTTTGAAGTTTTTGTGTTGAAAAGTTCAACTCCAAGGAAATGCAAATACTTCAATAAGCATTGTAAATACAATTTTTAAGTTTGAAGTCAATTTCCTGCTTCTCACCTTTCGTATGATGCCAAATGTTTGTCTGTAACATGCTTAGTTGACGCACGCTCCGATTTTTAAAAAATAGTTTTTCCTGAAAACTTGGAAAAAGTCGCCAATAATCTCATGTCAGTTTGAAAACTACAAAAACTTACGCAACTTATGCAAATGTAGTGTTAAAAAATTTCTAAGATTCTCATCTATTGTTTGGTATTGTTTTTATGCTGATTTGAAGCTGTTTAACATAAGTTTTCCGTGGGGTTTCTTTAATCTTTTTTGTTGTCAGGCTTACCCAACGGTTAATAAAATACATCTGGCTATTCTTTTCTTGGAGTGGTTATGCTAATGCAATTTTTATTGATTATCTTGTGTCTATAAACATTTGATCAAGAAATTTTAAGAGAAACAGGCAGCAAGTAAAAAAACCTTATCGGCTAGCTACGAGATGCCGTTGGATAGCTAAGAAAAGCTGTCGGCTAGTTATGAGAAACTACTTTTGTCGCTGAGTCTAAGGTCTAAAGAGTTTGTTTATTGATTGATCCATTTACGGTAAGAGTGGAGGTCATACCAAAGGGGCGGGTGCAATTGAAAAATAAGCATTGAAAGATATATTATAAAATAATCTAAAGACTTTCTATTTGATGCACAAAGCATTTCTCGTTATTATTATTTTCAGTATCAATTTCATGTACAAACAAAACAAAGCAAATGCCATTCCAAATGAATGAAATATATATAGAAAAACTCATTCTTCTCGAACAAAAAATAAGAGACGTTCTCAAGACGTCTTAATTTACTAACATTTAGATTTAGCAAGTGTATAAAAAAGCGTCGGTATGTGATAATGGCGGGCTCATGTCAGAACTGAAAGTATCAGCTAGTTAGCCACCCCCTGACGTATACTTTAATTAGTGTTCATCTAATGGTTTTTTTTCCAGACCTTTAATAATAGCGTTTCCTTTAAATACATGCATTTACAGTCATCAATATCACAGCCTACACTACTTTAATATATTAAGTTAGTTTTGAAGTAGTAGACGTATAAAACAGAGGTAAGCTAGATAATAAAGCAACGGAATTACACGATAATAATTTGAATACACTTGCAACTAGATCATGTAGATTTTGATATACGAGACAGCAATATAGATAGTAATTTTTTTCTAGCCTTCATTACCTTTAGTTTTATAAAGCATTGATTCTGGAAACACACTAGCATATTGTAGGACAACTAAAAGATGTGCTTGAAACATAACTCAAAAATGAAATCAATATACCGTGCCATAGCAAAGGGGCATGTAGTCTTCTATAAAGCAATCTAGGCGAGTAAAGATATATTAAGGTTTCACATTATACTAATAGCTTGTTATTTTGTATAGCATGTCAAGAAACCATTGCGTACAGATAACTTTGTTATTATAACACAATACGTACCCCCGTCTTTTCCGTCTTCGAGGGTAAGTTATTTTCTAAAAGGTTTCATGAAATGAATTTAACAGACTGATCGTCATTTATTAAATGTATAGGTTTCATAAAATATAGTAAACGTATTTTCGTATTATAACGAGCTGGTCAACACCAGTACGCGGTGTGCAGCTCATGCTGCCGCTGGCCTGTTTTACTTAATTATAAGAAGCTTTTCATCGTACTGTACCAATAGTTAGAATAATATTTAATGATAATGCAAAAACAAGTTACTGAATAATTGTACCACTTTTTTTTGTATATGCTTGTTCTCCTCCTCTTCCTTCTTCTCTTTGGTCGTTCTTCTTCCTCCTCTTTGTTTGTTTGGGTGTGCGTTATCATCGTATGTTTCCTTTTTTTATTCAAATTATTGTATTTACTTAAAAATAAAGTGATAAAGAGCCAATCTGTTTCATCAAACAATTACAAGATGGTATTGGCTTTATTCTGAATAAAAAAGTTAGAATTTGATTATATTTGTTGTCAGGTCCAGAATATCAAAAATTATCATTAAATATGCATCTAAAACAGATGATAAAAAGCTATAGAATCATATTAGGTATAAATAATCAGAATTTTAATCTGATCTAGTGCTTTGGGTGTTCCATTTTCATAATTTGGAGCCATTTGTACATTTCAAAAGTATATCAAACGAATGCTCTCGTTTAATAAGCTTGTTCTGATGCTTTGTAATTTTTTTTGGATCATAATTTCTTCTCGATTGTTGCTTTATCATTACATCTCGTCCAAAATGCCAATTCAATAAAAAGTATCAATTGTTTATAACTAGAAGCCATATCTTTGATTGATGAATGAATATTTCTATAGTATTTATATATCGACCTGTGGAAGAAACGTACAATTAATGGATGAAATCTAACTTTAATGGCTATAAATAATAAATTAAAAGCACTCTGAAATAGTTGATATATTTACAAATACGCAAAACAATAACGTATTCGAAGAAATCTACTGTATACAATTGATCTCTTTTATTAATTAATTTCATTTTTTTTCTATCTTCTTCTTCTTTTGCTATCGTGTGGGGAACGTCTACTATGTCTGCTACGTCTGCTACGTCTGCTACGTCTGTAACTTCCGCTACTACTATCACTATCACTACCACTACCACTGCTGCTACTTCCACTACGGCTGCTGTAACTACTACGGCTTCTGCTACTGCTACCGCTTCCACTGCTGCTATCGCTGTCACTACCACTACCACTACTACTACCACTACCACTATCACTATCACTATCGCTGCTGCTATCACTAGCAGTACGTTTCAAAGATTGTTGTGGTGCATTTCTCAGCCATTCTCGCAAATCTTCGGTCAAAGCGCCAAGGCCAATACTTGTCCAATAATTGATAGCAAAACGAGTATTCTTTGGGTTGTCTTTGGGGAACATTCCAGATAAACTTTCAAGCATATAAGGATCCAACAAACGTTCTTTGAGAGTCTTGAGGCCCAGAAACTCGCTGATTTCTTGGAATAAAATCTTGACAAAAATTCTAGAAGCAGAAGTGGTATCTTCCTCCGTTAAACGAACAATTTGGAAAGCGGTCCATGGTAAGGAGTCGGTACTGAAGAGGTGAGAAAACAGCTTGCCAATGTTGCGAAGTCTGTTGGTTTCGTATCTATGTATAGTATCGTATACTTCATTGAAAGCAGTGTTAAAATTTTCCACCCATAGGCGGTTCATTTTACAGAAACGCTCAGCCATCAAACCATAATATTTAAGATATGTACGCTCTTGTGAACAACATTCAATAATCATGTTACATAATTCAATCTATTGAAAATTATCAATATTTCAAAAACTTCATCCACAACCTTTTATTCTTACCTCATGTCCTTCAGGAATATCAATTTTCATAAGTTTATGACAAGCTTCTTCGAAATTTACACTGGACATTACAGTCAAATAAATCTTTCTACGAAGTTCAATCATATCGATATTTGTTTGATCCAAGATCTCCATTTTTTGTTCATCTTCTTCATCTGAATCTTCTTCACTTCCGCTTTCTGAATCGGCCGAAGATCCACTATCATCTTCATCGTCTGAACCATCTCCCAAAATCTCGGCTTTAATTTCATTGTATGTTTTCTCATTTTCAGCATAGTTGGGATCATATTTGAAAATGTTGAGCATATCCTCAGAGTCTAAATCATCGTCGTCCAAACTAATGCTGTGAACAATTTGATCATCCTCTTCGACCAAATCTAATTCTTTGACTACAGGTTCATTATCTTTGTATTTATCTTTGCGAACTTGGAAAAGAACTTCGATCATATATTGAATACGTTTATCGATTTCTCCTTCGTGTAAAACAGCTCTGAAACGTTCGAAAATAGCATTGTTGGCTTTGGGACATATTTGAGCTAAAAGAGCGCCAACTTCACGCATAAAACCGACAGCAATTTCTACTGAATCATCTGTGGGTCTTTCTAATAGAAGCGCCAAGATCTGAAGAGCAAGGACTTTATCAGCAATAAGTTGGTTGGTTAAATGGGCGATAAACATTGTAGTAGCAAGGCAAGAAGTCTATAGAAAAGCAAAGTTTAATGTCAAACAATATACGCGGTCTAAAAGAGCTAAAATTTACCTTATCATTACGTCTGAATGCTCTTCTAAATTGAAGGACTAATCGTGTCAATAATAAAGCACCAACTGCTGGTAATTTTGTATTTACAACAGCTGTAACTGCGGCATACACAGGTGTAAATGGCAAACTGGCTTGCTGTGCCTTCATCATACTGCGACAATACAGACCTCGTCCACGAATCAAGTTTTCTCCAAATAACTCTGGTATAAGCATCTTGATATTTGATGTATTTACTTTGTTGATTAGACCATTTATAGATTTTTTGAGAGCTTCCCAAGTTATACGTTGATATTCTTCACTTGTAGTATCTTTTACTGATTGTTGCAACTGGCGCAAACGATGAGGTGGAATGTATGCGCCACCAGCACGAGTTGATATTTTGGTGGATTCTGCTTGCTTTAAAGCATCAAAACGACCTTTTGATTCTACTTCGCTGCCCATAAGTATAAAGATATTTATTCAATTAAAAGAAGATGAACGAAGGGGGGATACGAAAAATTTCATTTGTATCCTTGACAAAGGCAAACAGTCACCAAACAAATGAATGTCAATCTTTTGAAGGTATTGAAATGCAATGCAATTCAATGGGAACAAGCTTATTTGATAGATCAATTAGCAATATTTCATGACATCTAGTAAATTTTAAAATTCACTAAATGTGTTTGTTCAAGATGTGTGTTTATACACAATATTCAAATCGCATGGAGGAATAGAAATTCCATTTGTGGAAATAGTAACGTTACAAACGATGATACAGCTGAGAAAGTTACAGTAATACTTTATTTCTGTCATTTTTACCCAGTTTTAAAGGGTTTTCAGACAATATAAAGGCTAAATACATGAATCTTGAATGAATTTTTATATTAATAAACATGTGAAATATGTCAAGTTATTATTCTTTCTTGATTTGTGTGGTACAAACTTGAAATTGTGCTAGGATTATTCAGAAGAATAATTTGCATTTTAAAAAAGATATTTGCATTCAACAGAGAAAAAAATTGATATTTACATTACATGTCATTCATATTTTTAGTCATTATAAAAAAATATTTTATGTTACTGTATTTGATCTCTAGGCTTCTGCTTATCTCAAATGTTTCTGCTTGACAAGTTTTACCTGTTATAAGTGCTTAATTCCATAAATCAAATATAAAACAGACATGAGCGCCAACAAAGCTTCGGTTTGTAAACTTTTACTTGTATATAAACTAGACTTGGAAACGAAAATGTCGATATTGTTAGGTTTACTTGCTAAAACATCAAAAAATTAAATCAAATTCAGACAACATGGAATAGATGCGGTACTATAAGTATTAGAGTAGCCTTTGTTGCTATGACGTACTGAGATTAAGCCTTTGGCATTGAATTTGTTCCTTTACATAACATCTAATAATAAAAAATAGTTTTTTACATGTTTTTTATTGCAGGAGCTACATAGTTAACCTCCATAACCATTAATTGCTTTTCTTTCTAATTAATGAATAAAAAAAAATAACATATTCACTTTACAAAATTTTATCGAGTTTGATTAAAGATATTCTGTAGTTGACAAACTTGCGTAGTTTAGTCTGATATCCAGAAAATATTACACTCCATACGTTAAAATGGATTTTGTATTTTTTTGTAGGTATATCGTCGAGCAAGATTTGAATTTTTAAAAAATTGAATTTTCATGGTTTTCAATCTTCAACATCAGAGCATGCTCTCTTTTCTATAACTAACCTCATACTAAACATTTTTAGGATATATTTTAGACATTACTAAATAGAAATAAATTGGTCGCATTATGCTATCCATTCCTAAATTTGTTCTATATCTCACGAAAGACCTAAAAACACGTAAAATTCACCGCTTTTTTCTTAAAAAATGAGTCTCACTTTTCACCTCTGTCCTACTTTTTTTTTCATTGAATAATACTTCAAAAAAATTATATGCCAATGTACCTGAGATGTTCAACTTTAATCCAAAAATGAGTATCCAAAAATATCCTATTTTTTGCAGTTGAAATTAATTTTTCAGTGCTAATGTTTCAGATTTTTACGCGTATTTCACTACCAAGGATTAGTGACTTTAAGCCTTCATATCTCTTCGAAAAATTAAGCTTTACTAGAACTTTCTAATAATAAAGCTTACTTGTTTTGAAGTGCTTTATAACATATTTTAATATAAAAAAATTCTGAGCATTTTTATTTTTTTTTTCATTTTTTTGACATTTTTTGTAGTAGATTTCAAAATATTTGTTGAATTGAGTAGCAATTTTTTTTACTCATGTCATCCAGCTCGTTAAGCTCTCTCGGATCCAATTTAGTTTTCTTTAAAATATTGATTTTTCGTGGAGATATCCTCAAAAATATGTACAAAAAGGTACCTCCATTTCTAGCGTTCATTTTCCCCTTGTATACCCTCATCCCAAATTCTGAATTTGAAAAAAAATTGACGAAAATCTCGTTTTCTCTATGAAAAATATAACTAAAAAGTTCAGTAATGTCTAGATCGATAGATAATTTTGTTGCACATTATTTAAATTATTTATATTTGAAACATACTTATAAAAAGTGATATGTATCTTCAAAAAACCTTCAAAATTTCAATTGCATTTTACACAAAATTTAATGTGAAAAATTTGTCTAAATTTTATTTAGATCGATGCAGAATTTAAAACTGTGCAAAAACTATTTAATACACTAGTTCAACTTACTTTGCAGTTTACGAGCTATTAAATGATTTTGTTTTTTGAACCATATTTTGAACATTTTTGGATCATTTTTTCATCAAACCGATTTTGGAACTCAGTTATTATAGGGCTTAAGCTGTAGCGTAAAATATCATTTGGATTATCTCGACGAAAAATCAATATTTTTGACTAAAACAAAAAATGCAGAGTAGCTTTCAGTTGGATTTATTTTGTAAATACATAAAATTAACACCTCAATTTAGATGCTTAATTTTTTACAATCAATTTAGGTAAATTTTGGTCCAGTGTGCAGTGGAATTACATACTAAAAACGCTTGATAATAATAAAATAACCTAATTTCCAAGTGCCACTCGTAAAATATGATGCCACTTGAAATGTAAACGACAATAATAAACAAACGCTTCAATTAAACACAATAACAAATGCATACTAAAAATATGAAATAATACCCTTTTGAACCATACATGTCGTGTAGATGATAGTACCCTTCATTACGGCGCAATCATTTACACAAATGACATATATATCAAAACAGGATTCTATCCAAATCAATAATAATAATAAACAAAGATATCAATTTAGTCAACTACTCATCTATATTGAAGTTGCACTATCAATATAAATAAGATTCAAGCATATAAAAATTACCCCTTAATTCAAGGCTACATAAAATAGATGATATAATAATAATAAACAACTATTTCCCAAAAGGTCGACATTGTCACACTTGACATCAGTCTCTTATGGTCAAGGCTCTACATGATTTACCCCTTAAAATATCAAATCAATAATAATGTACTCAAAACTAGAAGATTACTAAATATAAATCTATTCAAGTTTGATGGTATCCAAGTTCTCCAAATCACTCATACTTTTTCAATTATTTTAAATCTTCAGAAATCTTTTGTAATAAAAACTTTAGCTGATTATAATCGTATTTCTACCGCTTTATTATATTTATATGAATAATGAATATTGATCCAACCTGGCTAAAATTTCTAAAATAAATACTGCAACTGTAACAGTATCCAAGATTGAAAATTTAGCATCCCATTAATTTGTTGGTTAAAATGTAGGTATCCATAACCCACTTTTTGCAAGTGGAATTTGTTGGCAGGCCATTTCAAATTAGAAATAGAGCTAAATCAGCCAAAACTAGCATATATCACAATGGCAACCAATTAAATTTAGAAGTAAACATTCTTTTTATGTATTGGTCAAAATGTTGGTGCAATATGTTTCACATCTATTCTTTTCAAAACTTTTAGATATACATCCAATACTGATTTCAATAACTATACGCAAAAGTTATCAGGAAAAATATCAGCAAATTGTAAGCCTTTGTTTGCTAAATGAGTTGTTGTTTTTGCAGTAATGAATAGAAAAAAAAAGTTGGCAGCATCATCTACTACTGTCTAGTATTTTATTTTTTAAAAATATGGATTTCTGATGGAGTAGGTATATATAATTGATGAAGTAAGCTGGCAGCCAGATTATTATATTCACCACAAAAATTAGTTCGAGTTTGAGCCGTGATAATATTCTGTTAATAATATAATCAATTTTTGCTATGAAATTCCCTTTCGTTTATTATACATTTTCATTTGATTTTACTGACTTTTTTTTCGTGAAGTCTAATCGAATCATGCAATCAGTATGAAATGTGATATGTGATCCTAAAGGCTCACATTACAATTTTCTGGATGAATTGACCACGATTTATTTCTGCAAAAAAAATTGAGATATGCATTTCATAAGATCTAACTTACTGCTATGGATCAGCAATATAACTTAAAAAAAAAAACGCGATATATAGCTATTATATTTAATAGTTCGCAAAATGTTTTAAATTAAAAGAAGCCAAAAACATGAATGCATGATAATTGTTTGATGCTCAAATATGTTTAATGCTATCTTAAAGCATTAAAAATCAGCATCGTATCCTGTGATAGACTACAGCAAAGCTTGATCCTGAAGCAATGTACAAGCGAACTCGAATATTTATAAGGTATTTTTCAAACTATCGAGTATCGTAAATAAGCGTAACAGAAACTAGATTCAGCTACAACATCTCAGGTATGACATTGCATCCTTTATTCCTTGGTTGATCATTAAAATAAAAAACAAAGCATCAATTACGAATCATCTTTCCTTTAGATTCACAAATGCTGTCATATTCGGGATGTACTTCCTGATAACAATTGTTAATGTTAAAATAGATTTATCTATATTATAAATACTATCAATTGGATTAATAAAAATAATATAGTAAATTCATATAGGGGCTATGCCATGTTAACATTGCATTGCAATATGGATTGCCCTGCAAATTTAATGTGTAAAATATATTATACTCGCAAGATTCAAGGCTTGCCTACCAAAGAAAATCGGCATTTGAAATATTTTCGATTTCCATCATTTTTATCCAAAATTATGATATTTAAAGAGTTTTTACAAGACAAAAACAGAATAAAAATCAATTTAATATGGATATAAGATAAGAATATACATCTCATACATCCTGGTATTTTTTATTTTCATGTTAATTATCGAAAAATGTCCACGCTCCGAAATTGAAAGGTTTAAGGTCTCACGGAAATATTATCACACAGAAAAGTGATTTTGCAGTTTAATTGAGCATTTTCAAATATATAGCTTTACAGAAACAATGCATAATTAATTTAATTCGTAATAATATCATCATCCATCTTTTATCCCAACAATTCATTGAATAAATGTAGAACTCTCATCGCCCACCATCACAATTAGTAATATCAAAAATATAGATTTTTTTTTTATTTTTTATTTTATTGCATCAAAACAAAAGCGTCATAGGAAAAATAGATATAGCTCCATTTCTCAGCAAAGCTTTTATTGAACTTCCTTAGATAAGAGTTTCGTAAGGGATAGGAGCAAGAGTTTGAGGAACGTTGAACTTGGTAGAGATGTGACGAGCCTCACGAGGTTGAGCAGGGAGTCTCTTCAAGTTGAAAGAGACTAATGATTGAAAAAAGGGTCAATACACAAAACATCCATTACAAATGTAATAAAAAACACTTACCACCAGCTTCCTTGGCTTCCTTCTTCTTTTGAGCGTTGGAAACAACACGGTCCAAGAATTCTTGACGACACTTGGAGTGCTTGATGTGTTCAACACGAACATTAACACGCTTCTCCAAATAACGGTTACCAACGTTCTTGTGAACGAGGACACCAACAGAGGACTTGGTGACGTTGAAGATGACACCAGTACGACTAAATTATACATTATTAATTTTCTAGATGAATCTCGATTTATTTTTTCTTTCTAGATATTTACCCGTGGTAGAACTTGTGGGGCATACCCTTTTGGACAGCGGCGTTAGCCTTGATATCGACAATATCACCAACCTTGTAAGTCTTCAAGTAAGTAGAGAGAGGGATGGAACCATGCTCTCTGAACTTACGAGAGAACATGTGGCGAGTACGAGCGCGAACTAAAATTTAAAATCGTATATACATGATCAACAAAACTGTAATTCCACAACACAATGCCGTAATATCCTAAATTTCAAACATTTATCGGCATAAATTAACAAACTACTACTTACGACCAAACGAGTGAGGCATCTTGTACGAAGTGGTATGGAAAGAGACCGAAAAAAGGAGCTGCAAGGAAAAAAATTGTTATTAAAAGAGTGTGTTCGAAGAAAAAAAATTGTAGTGGCTTAGTATTACCTTTGATTGATGATATAATGAGTGCTAATCAGGGATATTGTGCCATGCCTATAAGTGAGCATTCAATTCCTAATACAAAATCTGCACATTTGACTCAAATGTGTATACAAAATTGATCTTTGACATTAAATGTTTTATATCCGATTATATCACTATGGCAACCATTGTTGCTATGTATATTTACAAATGTCTATATCTTGATCATTCATACACATATTCAATCATGTTGCGATGCACCGCCAATGTTTGAATTCAATAGTGGCTTATTCTATCAATCCAATCAAGGTTGGCAAAGTGGAAAATTTTTTCTAAATTATACGCCGTTACTGGGTTTTCAAAATTATCAATAAAATAGAGAATCAAATGTTGAAATGATATAGCTCTTTCTCTTTAACATTTACTTACAAGTATGACCGGTGCTTCCAGAACCTACAGTAAGACATCCACTGTCCCCCGTCGTCCCTTCGAGTCTGCTCGTCTTGATCAAGAACTCAAGTTGATCGGTGAATTCGGTCTCAAGAACAAGAAGGAAATCTGGAGAGTCGGATTGACCCTTTCCAAGATTCGTCGTGCTGCTCGTGAGCTTTTGAAGCTTGATGAGAAGGATCCTCGTCGTCTTTTCGAAGGTAATGCCCTTATTCGTCGTCTTGTCCGTATTGGTGTCCTCGATGAATCTCGTATGAAGCTCGATTACGTTTTGGCCTTGAAGATTGAAGATTTCTTGGAACGTCGTCTCCAAACCCAAGTTTTCAAGTTGGGTCTTGCCAAGTCTATCCATCATGCTCGTGTCTTGATCCGTCAACGTCACATTCGTGTTGGTAAGCAAATCGTCAATGTTCCTTCTTTCATTGTTCGTTTGGATTCTCAAAAGCACATTGATTTCGCTTTGACTTCTCCTCTTGGTGGTGGTCGTGCTGGTCGTGTCAAGAGAAAGAGAGCTGCTGCCGGTGCTGGTGAAGATGCCGCTGAGGATGATGAAGAGTAAAATCTTTCATTAGTATATATGAACCTTTGCAAATAAATCTTTTTATATGATGTTCTTATTATCCAAAAAATAATTCCATCTCAATTGCAAAGCACCTGTCGTTATTTATTTTCTATAATAAATATCACAGTATCATATTCCTCCTTTTACTGGTAAAAAAAGAAAACTACAAGAAAATCAAATGTTGAAAGAGTAGGGAAACTTTGATTGATCATTTTTTAGAGGTAATTTATGGCCTAATTTTGATCTTTCATCTGTTTTTATCATTTCTATACCCGTTCTCTACTTTTTATGATTTTCTTTCTGGTTTTTTTTTTCTACTGTAATTGGGAGAATTTATGAGTACATTTTTTGAATATTGTAATTGAGACTCTTGTTTGTGTTTGTCAATTAAGTTTATTTTATATTTATATATATATATATATATTTAGTGAGGTTTGAGATGTTTTTAAAGTGCAAAGAACTGTTCTCCATTCTTTTCCATTCTACCACGATTACCAAAAGATATACGTAAATCATAAATCAAATCATTCCATTCTCTCCAAAGAGATCTCTTTCCGAAAATAACAAACAGCCAGATGCCTTGAGTACTAACTAAAGTTTCAGCTGCCATCATTAGACCATAAGGAGGTAGATGATCTCTAATGATAGTAACGCAGCTATTTTGATGACCACCAGGGGATAGCATGCATTCTAACCAATGGTTTGTAATACTTTGATCTCGTTCTAAGCTTACAACTCGATGAATTTGAGTAAAATAGAAAATCCAATAGAAAATGACAGTTCCACTTGAGAGAATAGCTAATAAAAGAGCACGCCATTGAATTTGTACAGCTGTAATTACATGCTTATGACGACGAGCAGGTGAAGTACCTGACATCGAACCCCGAGATAGTGATTGAGACATGTCTGATTGTACACCTTCTTGAATAGCAATTTTTGTAATATAAACAAATGTTGCAATATGAATAATAAAAGCAGGACATACAATAGCTGCCATAGGATAAAAGAATAATTCAAAGATTCTATCGACTGCCACTAGACATAAATTTGCAAATTCAAATTTAACTTGATGTAAACCAACTGAAACTGCCATAATAATAGCAGGATAACCCCAACATAAAATATTCAAAATTGCATAGCGATTTGTAAAGAAATTTGAATTCCAAACTGTATGTAAATGAAGGTTAAGAATCAGGGCAGCACTCCAACAACAAGTAGCCAAAGAAGCGAAGATTAAGATTGCACCTATTTGTACATGTTAATATGTATCAAGGAGTTTTTCTATAGCAACTCCTTACCTTGTGTTGCACACAATGCATTATTATCTTGTGTACTAACAGTAACCGCATTAGCGCATTGAAGGCGTTGAGGATTGCCGATAGAGAAATAAACTACAAAACTGAATAAAAAAATACTGGCAGATACATTCAAAATAAGCAATGAAGGATGTCTTCTTTTATCAGGTAAAACAAGATAACTGACAAGCATAAAGAAAGACACAATTGATGAGATGAAACGAAGGATATCTGTAGCCAAAAATCCGTGCACGGTCCAACCTTCAGGATAAAACTAAAATTACACGAAAAAAGTTAGATCAAACATCAATTAAAGTGTAAATTATATCTTACATAATTTTGCGCAGGACAAGGGATACAACAACCAGCACGACAGTAAATATTGTTGTTTTCATCAGTGATCCCTGGCTTTGCATTTGGATCTTTCAAGAAAGGAGATGGACATGCGTCCATAATAAAACCAGGCGTAACAGCAGACAAATTATAGAAAACATGGGGATCTTCAATCTGTGGTTCCAACACATTGCAACTGGCAGCATCTGATGAAAGGGGTTGGCCAGTAAGAGGAGACTTTTTATTGCAGTCTGGCGCAGCGCCCTTACCAGTCAACATGAAGATATTTGTGCATTCATAGTGAACATCTTGGCAGGCTTGTTGGCAACCCATTTTGGGTGGTGATCCATTTTCACCACATTTTGGATAAGCAAGAGAACAAGAATAACGATAGTATGCATCAACGCAAGAAGGAGCAACAGCACCAAGTAATTTACTCATATTTACCAATGCACCTAATTGCTGTTCAATCATTGCTACAGGTGCACCTTTTGTGAAAACAGAATAGTTGATGAAACCCTAATTTATAAATGTTAGCATCTAATTGACATTGCTTTAAAGTTTGGTATACTAACATGGCAGATACCATTACTAGGATACGAAGTACATAAGCCTAGAAAATAATAATAATAGTTAGTATATATAATGACATAAATGCTATAAATCAATCATTACTTGGTGGAGGATTAGGGCTTGTGTTGTTAATATTATTATTATTATTATTATTGTCATTAGTACTGATATTATTAATTTCTGTTTTGTTGCTTGTTGGTTTTTGAGCAATAGATACACTGATTAGTGTAAATAGTATAACATAAATGTCAAAAATAAACTTCATTTCAAATCTATTTCTTTTTTTTTTAATAGATTATATATATATACTGATTAAAATGCTTAATATGATAAATGTATATATATATATATATATATTTATATATATTTATATATGTATAAAATGAAACAAGAAATAAAGAGGAAGAATCCAGTAAATGTTTGTCGAAAATCACCTTAATTTATACAACATGTCGAGAACGACAGAAATCAAATTTTCCATTAAGCCCCTGACAGAATAGAAAGGCCATTTGTTATTGTAGGTAAGGCTCTTTTTTGGGTAAATCGTATTTTAGGGAAACCTTAAAATCATATGCGTCTTGTGAGTTTCTGCTTCTACTGTTTATATGTTACTGTATACTTATGCTGATTAATGCTGCTAGATGCTGTTTGTTATTATTGTTGCTCCTTTCTTTATTGTACCCTCCTTTAATAGATGGTTTCTGAATTATAGACTACAATGACTACAAGATATGACATGAAAAAGGATAGAGGAGTGAAACAGAAATGAGGGTTAAAATCAAAGGAGATTCTATACATGTATATATGCAACCACATTAACCATTCAGGATTGCTTCCGTTTATTCTTATTAATAATTTGTATAATTAGTTGATCCTTACCATTTACTTGAATATTTTTCGGTTGATTTCAAAATGAGTGTATTCAAGGATCTACATAATGTATACATTTTACTATTGTATATAGTACAACACATGGATTTTATTATCTATAACATAGTATTCTCAGGATAAGCTCAAACGATAAAGTAGCCGAGATTCATACTATATACTATCTTGTCTATTTTATAAAATAATGGTATATATAATTAATCAAAATGATTTTATCACTAGAGCAATATCTTCAGGTTGTTGTAATAAAGAAGATACTACAATTTGTCTTTTTCTTTTCAATTGTCTATAGCAAGCTGACATGATTATATATGAAAATATCACTATGGATAAAACCCAAATAAACAATCTATTTGATTCTTGTTGAATAATGGTTCCTGGTTCATGCTCTACCTCAATAACATGTGTTGGTGTTGCATTGATTTGATTAATTGTCGTTGTTGGTATTATTTTTCTTTTCAATGTAAACTCTGTTTCTGGCAAAAGGTGAAAGTTATCATAATCAATCTATATGTAAATATGGTTAATACCAACATTTAATATACAACATGAAAAAAAAAACCCATTTAAACTTACCACTATCATGCCTTGCAGTTTCAAATCAGTAACTGGCTTTGTGGCAATCATATTCCAGCCTACATTAACAGGCCATTCTTTTGGCTTAGGATCAATATGGCCCAATACAGCCATAGAATCAGGTTCTATTTGATCTTGCTCATCTTCGTCATCATCACAAGCAACAGAAGTAAACAAGTTTTCATCAAAACCTTGAAATTCACCTAGTGTTTTATTGGTATATCTATCTTTGACTAATAAAACAATGCCTTGATACGCAAATCTTCCTGTTAAATGAATATTCACTAATGAAGGTGTATCTGTTGATATTTTAACACCATAACAATCTTTACAGGTTGATTTTGATGGACCATGACCGATTGTTGCCATTTTATTCATATTACACTATGTTTTTAAAGAATTTTTTAACAACTAAAACTACACGCAAACACCACTAAAAACCACAACTTACTGTGCCTGGTGCACTTGGGTATGCAACAATAATTTTTAAACATATTAATATCAATGTAAATAATTTCATAAGAAAGAAAAGAGGAAGAGAAGAACGATTACTTTTTTACTATGTGTAACCCCATGCATTTATTTAAAATTTTTTTAGATGAAATTTATTGGCGTAAACCCATTCTATTCTTTTCTGATTCAAGTCTAGAATACAAAAGATAGAGTGCCATTTGATTACTTTCAGGTGAACCTGTAATTGTAACTAATCGTTCATTTGTATCGCCATGAGGATCAGCAATCTTAATATGGCTTCCACTTAATTGTCTAATTTCATTAATCTTGCTACCACCTTTACCAATAATGCAACCAACCTAATGATATTGTTAAGCATCCATTATTCTTTAAAATATACACAGTTTACTTACCATTTCGTTTGGAATAAATATTTGTTGCGCTTGAGATGAACCAGCCATACCTGACATGCCAGACATATTACCCATAGCTCCCATAGCCCCCATAGCTCCCATATTTCCCATACCACTCATGGCGCCGATGCCATAATCATTTTGTCTTGAGTTTGGCATACCACCATATCCACCTACAGCAGCAGAACCTGATCCACCAGGTCCTCCACCTCCTCCGCCACCATAATAAAACTGACTCGAGTTATTCATGGGCATACCTCCCATTGGCATCATGCCGCCATATCCCATTGCAGCGGCAGCAGCAGCGGCGGCGGCAGCAGCAGCAGGGTTATTATTGGATCTCATATTCATATAGCCACCATTACTATTACCTCCACCTCCACTACCACGACTATTATGATGCATTGCAATAGGGCGATATTGTATAAGGTTAGAGGATGGTCGATCAGTATGTTCTAACAAAATTTTGGCTATGCGAGAAACAGCTTGTTCAACAGATGAAGGAGTTCCTTGAACAGATACAGTACGCTCAGTTGACATAGGCAGTGGTTCTTCAGAAGCATTTAAACGAGCACCACTATCATCTTGAATAGATTTAATAACTACACCGCCTTTACCAATCAAAGTTCCCATTTTGCTATCAGGGACAAGTAATTTAATGACAATTGTTTGTTCTCCATTAGCATTGCTTTCTTCAGGTTGTGCGTGTTCGGATATAATTTTCTCTCCAACTAAAGCATATGCCTATTTTATAGAAGAAATAAATATCCAAGTCTATGTATGCAGTGTCTTTTTTTATTATTTATTTATCTACCTTTGCTACTGCAGCCATAGGACCAGATACTGTCAAAATTCTTTCATATGCACCAGGTATAATTTCAGAAATTGTAACACGAGCATTCGAAGATTCACGAATGTCACTAACGTTCTTTCCGCCACGTCCAATGATCACACCCGCATCTTTAGTACCAACTAATGAACGAATTGCAATAGTTTCAGCTTGATCCTCCTGTTGTTGTTGTTGTTGTTGTTGTTGTTGTTGTTGTTGTTGTTGATTATTATTCGATTGGCCACCACTGACAGAAGCAGATGAAGATGAATCAGGACGTATTTTTTCATCTACTTCATCTTCAGAATCGTGCTCTTCCCATTTCTTTCTTCTACTACTCTTTTCTGAAGAATCTTTGGTATTATTATTAGTATCATCTGATGAAGGAATGAAATGAGGTGCTTTGGTTTCTGGGTCAGGAACTGCTAATCTCTTGGGATGACGGTCTTCATGACCATCTCTCTCATAATCTGAATCCCATTCTTCGTCCTCGAAACGAGGTCTTTTAGATCTATCAATAGGAGAACCACTGTTATTTTCGTTATCTGACATCTATCAAATTTAATAAAAGTTAATTTCATAACTCTTTATATAGAATATATATAAATATTTACCTTGAAATGAGAAATAGCTTTTTGATATTTGTTTTTTTTTTAACAATCAAATGTTATAAAGAAAAAGTAGGGTAATAATGAGAGATAAAAAAAAAGAGAGATAGAATTTATGCTTTTATGAGAGGATTGTGTTGTGGGTGCTCTGGGAAGTAATAGAAAAAAGAAAAATGATTGTGTAAGGATTTTGATGTAACAAAATTATTTTAATATAATAAAACGCAAGTTTGAAAGGATTCTTTATGGTAAAATCTACCAGTAAACAATCTTTTCATACGAGCTCATATGTATAAAAAAAAAAAAAAAAAAAAAGAAAAAAAATAAAATAAATACCAGTGAGTTTTTGAATAAAAATGCCTTTAGGGATTAGCTTATAAAAGTAAATTTATCCAACTGTTGTTATGTTGAGTGTATCCAAGCTTTTTTAATTTCGTTTGATATAAGTGATATATACCAATTTGAAGGAAGAAAGAAAGAAGGAAACGAAAAATGATATGTTCGTCAGCCTTCTTCTTCTATCACCTACTTTACCGAGGACTGCTTTACCACTCCAATTTTAACAATATCTGTACACATACTCGTGCTTTTACTATTAGGTAATAGCTACATTACATGGTAGACAATGTAGTTTTCTAATATAAACAATTTTTATTCCTACAAGTCTTCAAACTACTTGAAAAAAAGACATCCTGAATGTGTTTCCATGGTTCAAAGTCGCGACACTTTTAGGGCTACGCCTTTTTAAACAATTTTTAATGACGTTAAATCTGCTTATATCCTTGCCCACATTTCACGTATACATTTCTGCACATATTCAAAACATATGAGGATTTTTTATTTGAAGAAATGTCGTGTATTCAAGCTTCAATCATGAGATTAAGAAAGGTGTATACATGATTTATACATTTTTGCATTTTCATATACCGTTAAAAATATGACATTCTATAGTTAAATCTGGATTTTTTTCTTCAGAAATATCAAATCTTCAATTTCCACACCAAAAGACACATTAAATTTTAAGGTAGTTATGGTTCTGATATATTCAAGAATTAGAGAATTTCAGGTACTGTTTTTATTTTTTGTGCTCTTCACCTTTTTGTAGTAGATTACAAAATATTCGTTATATTGACCAGCACTTTTTTCACTTTTGTACCATAGATCTGGTGGAGCTCTATTGGACGCAATTTAATTCTTTTCAAAATATTAATTTTTCGTGGAGATATCTTCAAAAATGTGTACAAAAAAAATATCCTCACTTCTAGCTTCAATTTTTCCCTTGTATACCCTCATCCCAAATTCTGAATTTGAATTTTTTTGGACAAAAACTTTGTTTTCTCTACGAAAAATGTATCTAAAAGGTTCAGTAATGGCTCGGTCGATAGATAATTTTGTTTCGCACTATTTCCATTACTTGTATTTAAAACCTCTTTATAAAAAGTGATGTGTATCCTCAAAAAACCTCCCAAATTCCAATCGTATTTTGCGCAAAATTTAATGTAAAACATTTTTTTAAATTTTGTTTAGATGGATATAGAATCTAAAACTGTACATAAACCATTTAATACACTAGTTCACCTTACTTTGCAGTTCATGAAATATTAAATGATTTTGTTTTTTGAACCATTTTTTGAACATTTTTGGATGATTTTTTCAAACCGATTTTGGAACTCAGTTACCATAGGATTTAAGCTGTAATGTTGTTTAATATACATAATAAATAACTAGAGAATAAAGTTAAAACTAGATATATTTATTGAGTATATTGTAGGTAACAAAGATAATGAATCCCTCTCGAAAGACATCAGGATTCAGAGTATTTATATGTTTTGGAAGCGCGGATATAGAGTCTACAATACAGAATGTATAAAAGAATAATTTCATAATTTTGAGGAACTAGTTGATTACAGCATGATGATATAATAGATTGGCCAGAGCAAGTTTAGTAGGATACGACCAAGTTAATAAGTATATAGAATATTCATACTTGATTAACTTTAGACAGTGAATATTTATACTGTACAAATGGAATAGCTGAATTCCATTTCCAGGAACGAGTTCATGATTGGCTCAACTTCAGGGTTTCAGGCTACATCATTTCATAATAGACTAAATGTAACATAACTTGCAGTAAAATATGGGTGTAAAAAGCGATAAAGAATACTGTTAAAATCCTTCTTTATTAAAATATGGATAATGTGCAATAAAATGGTTATTCTACGTCTCTGTTTATATTATTTGGTAGTTATTTACTATCTTGCAATTGTATTGCAATTGTCAACGATTCCATTAATTTTAAGTATAAATGTTCGGTTGTTTGGTTATTGATTTGATGGATCAAGAACGGTGTTTTAAATATAGTTTGTCAATCATGCTTTCAGAACAGCCCTTACTTGTTCTACTTGATAAGCATGTGCTTTTTGTATTTTCTATTTGGGATATCCCATATTACTTTAGTATTTCAGCATATCTTATTTGAGTATTATACCCTTGCTATCTTCATGAAATTGTCTATTTACTATATAGTTTTAGCTTTGATAGCATGGCTTCAATGAGATGACATTTAATTTAGGTATTTTATGATGGGAATCTAGCTTAGTTCACTTCATAACTAAATGAAATAAAATTGCAATACATCATTATTACCTCATACTCATCATTCTATGCTAAGAATCATGTCTAAATAACCGTTTGATCAATACTACTAGTAATACATGTACCCAGTCTAGTCTATGTCCTAAACAAATGTAAACTATTATTGTGATTATCTCGACTAAAAACTAACATTCTTTGCTGAAACAAAAAATGCAGAGGACAGCTATCAGTTAGATCTATCTTGTGAATACGAAAAATTAATCTCTATGTTGTGTTCCACCAAGTACTATACTTTATTACCTTTTACAGTATCAATAATATATCTTACAATCTATTAACTACGACATGCATTGAAGTACAAAGTCTTGATATTGGATATAAGAAACTTCTAGTGTACTAAGTTTATCCAGTAACCAACAAAAACCCTTAGACCTCAATTATGGCACCATATTATTTCATCCCAGCGATTAATCAATCAAGTAGCTATCAAATCAACATCCAAGCACATTTAGCGCAGCATTGAAACAAGGCAACTCACAAGCCCTTCAGGAACGATTAAATTATGATTGATCCATTTCAACCCATAATAGATTACTATCAAACAGATCTTATGGCTTGAATAGTGCCTTGAATTACATCTCAGGTTCTCAATGTCAAATCAATATACAATAAAAGGCCACACTTTTATATCTAAATAAATGATATCTTGTTTTTATTATACAGTTAAAGAACTGATTCATTACTCATTCTTTTTTAATTGTATTCTTTTTTATGTATGATTTATCAAACCTGAAAATATACTACAATTTATAGTGATTTTCAGAACTTGGATACCATCAGACTTGAATGGATTTATATTTTTTTTAGTAATCTTCTAGTTTTGCGTATTATATTTCTATTAATTTAATATTTTATGGGGCAAATCATGTAGAGCATTGACCATAAGGGACTGATGTCAAGTGTGGCAATGTCGCCCTTTTGTGAAATAGTTGTTTATTATTATATCTATTTTATGTAACCTTGAATTAAGGGGTAATCTTTATATGCTTGAACCTTATTTATATTAATAGTGCAAATTCAATATAGATGAGTAGTTGACTAAATTGATATTTTTGTTTATTATTATTAGTGACTTGGACAGAATCCTATTTTGATATGTATGTCATTTGTGTAAATGATTGCGCCGTGGTGAAGGGTACTATCATCTACTATACGACATGTATGGTTCAAAAAAGGTATTTCATATTTTTTAGTATGCGTATATTATTGTGTTCAATTGAAGCGTTTGTTTATTATTGTCGTTCACATTTCAAATCACATTATCAAGCATTTTTAGTATGTAATCCCACTCCATCTATATCATTTAAAATTTTATCACTTTTCTAGAACATTTCGTGGGTTCGTAGCCAGTTCTAGCTTTTCATTGAGTAGATATAGATATTATTTCCTTCGACTTGATCTGGTAATAATCAAGAATACGTACAATAATACAGCAGTAAATAATGCTATTTGACCTTAGAATGCAGTTAAATGAAAGTATCAGTTTCTAATATAGACTGCTAACTATATTAAAAATATTAGTCCCTTATGTTAGCATGCGTATTCAGATAAAAGAAAAGAATACCAGCTTGATAGTCTGACATACCTTATCAAACGGTGAATATATCCTTGGAATATAAAAACAACACACGTAAAAAAGGATTTCCAAGGCTTTACATTATTTAGCGCAATTAAAACCCTGCTAAAATGCACATTTCAGCCAATGTAAAAGCAGAATTACAGCGCATAAACCATAAACTATAAACTAAACAAAATAAGCAATATCTGTATCATAGAAGCATGCATTTTTCTAACAGAAAAGCCGTCTGTCATATCATACATTCATTAAAAAATTGCAAAAGCGAGCCCGCAGAGCGACGATGTAATTGAGCATAGCAAGATTGAATGGCTAAGTCTTTTACATTATGGTATATCTAAGTTTTAAATAAAAAAGCGTTTCTTTTTTTTAGCTTTTCATATATTTAACCATGTACAGTCTGAAAATTCAGATTTTGTAGCGGACATTTTCGAGACTCATTGTATCCTTACCAACACTCATGATTTTGATGAAAAAACAGAAAAATCAAATTTTGATACCAAAATCAACGTTTAAATATATTACATTTTGAGAGAAAATTGTAGCCATGACTAATACACATTTTATAAACGCTTGAAATTAAATGTTAAGTAATGAAAATTTGTACTTTTGCCCCAAAAACGGATTTTTGGTTAAAGGATTTTCATGTGATATTTTTCAATAAAAATATTGTATATTTTTTATTGAGCAAATAAAGCGTTGAATTCTGTATATGTGTATATTTTTTGTTTTTATAATTGGTAGTATAATTAACTCTAGATTTGCAAAATCAGAAAAAAAAAATTAAAAAACGTTAAAATTGATGTTCTGGACAAAAATAATTTTCTAAATTAATATTCCGCTTATAAGCCTTGTAAGTCTTAAAAATAAGAGATTTCATAATATTTGAGAACTTTTTCAAGGATTTACGATGCTGTACCCACTTGATTCAAGCTTATTGCTGTAAATCTTTATACATTTTAATATTGTGTGGTAGTTTATTTGATGATAATATAGTCTTACTTTATAATTATTGCGCTAGAGGTGATTTACATTAAGTTTTTTTAGTCTTACCCCTCCAACATCATAAACATAAACATGGCCATCACTGGGACCTATTGCCACCTTTTTATCCTCTTTGTCCCAAGCTAATTTATTCAATGCTTTACCAGAATAAACTTACTTTTGACCTATACAAATTGATTTATTAGTAAAATCAATTATTAATAATAACAAGCTAATAAGTGGTAATTATTATGTATCTTTGATAGTTGGTAGTGGTATACAAGACAACACCTTATTTTCCTCTTCTTAGCTGTTTGCCACTAAATAGAAATAAATACTTTTTGGGAAATAAATAGACGACTAACATGAGTTCATCCATTCATTCAAACCAAGTCAATACTATACATACTTTTATAGATCACCAGTTTTTCTCCAGGTAAATATCAAGATATCGACTTTAGACCAAAAAAGCACTGATTATAACGTAGATAGACGGTTATTTTGATTTTAAAAGTTGTTCAGAATTTATAATTTTTATTTATATTTATTTTGAATAATTGTAGTTTTTGAAAATTTAAACTAGTTATTTAAATTTATATTACATATAACAAGTAAGCAACCCGTTGGTTATGCATGAAGAAGCAACACTACGTTTATGCTTTTTTTACATTATTTGTTTTAATTCATTATATTTCAGATTATCCGTCATAATGGAACAAAATGATTACGTCCTGGATGCTTTTTTTGTTCGAAAAAGATATTATAATGCGCCCTAACATTAGAAGTTAATAATTTATTTTCAAATAAACAATAGGAAAAGCATGTACTTGTACCTGCTACTTGATTTCAGTTTATAAAAAAATATTAATCTTTTTGTTGTAGTTTTAAACGTAAATAAAAGAGCTGAGGAAAGCGTAGAGAAGAAAAAATATTTCGTGTGTTACAAACAGGAATTTACAAAGACATAAATACTTTTATTGTTACCAAACAGGTTGTTGTCATTGTTTCCATTTGGCCCCCGAAAGAAGAACATGGACAGAAATCTTTCAAATCCCAAATTTCAAATTGATATATCTCGTCAATAAGGCAATAATGCTGTTGAATCAGAGTAACTCACATCTTCTTTGAACCATTCAAATTAATCTTCGTTATTAATTATATTATGATTGATATACTTTAGTAAATTGACTAAAAAACCTCGATCTCATTGCTCTGCTCATCTGGGCTGCCTGTTCTGCACAAAAATTTTTATTCTGTCCATCTGTCCAGATCATTATGCCCATGGGAACCATAGTTCGACCGTAGTGATCAAGAAATACGTCCAACAATACAGTAGTAAGTAGTAAATAATGATATTTGATCTTTGAATGCGGTTAAATGAAGATATCAGCCTCTAATATAGGATGCTACCTATATTAAATACATTAGTCCCTTATGCTAGCATGCGTATTTAGATACAAGAAAAGAATATCACCTTGATAGTCTGATATGCCATATCAAACGGTGAATATACCCTTGGAATATGAAAATAAAACGAGAGAAACAACACACGTAGAAAAGGATTTTCAAGCCTTTACATTATTTAGCGCAATTAAACCCTGCTAAATTGCACATTTCAGCCAATGTAAATGCAATATTACTGCACATGAACCTTAAACTAAACAAAATAGACAATATCTATTATCATAGAAACATAAAAATTTTTACTAAAAAAACTGACTGTCATATCATAGATTCATTAAAAAATTGCAAAAACGATCCCGTAGAGCGACGATGTAATTGGGCATAGCAAGATCGAACGGCTAAGTCTCTTATACTATGGTATATCTAAGTTTTAAATAAAAAAGCGTTTCTTTTTTTTAGCTTTTCATATATTTAACCATGTACAGTCTGAAAATTCAGATTTTGTAGCGGACATTTTCGAGACTCATTGTATCCTTACCAACACTCATGATTTTGATGAAAAAACAGAAAAATCAAATTTTGATACAAAAATCAACGTTTGAATATACTACATTGTGAGAGAAAATTGTAGCCATGACTAATACACATTTTATAAACGCTTGAAATTAAATGTTAAGTAATGAAAATTTGTACTTTTGCCCCAAAAACGGATTTTTGGTTAAAGGATTTTCATGTGATATTTTTCAATAAAAATATTGTATATTTTTTATTGAGCAAATAAAGCGTTAAATTCTGTATATGTGTATATTTTTTGTTTTTATAATTGGTAGTATAATTAACTCTAGATTTGCAAAATCAGAAAAAAAAAATTAAAAAACGTTAAAATTGATGATCTGAACAAAAATAATTTTCTAAATTAATATTCCGCTTATAAGCTTTGTAAGTCTTAAAAATAAAAGATTTCATAATACTTGAGAACTTTTTCAAGGATTTACGATGCTGTACCCACTTGATTCAAGCTTATTACTGTAAATTTTTATACATACGTTTATAACCTGTTGTATTTGGATATATAAATGTACCTTAAATCGTAGTTTAAATATGACAATAAACTATGCCTTAACATATTTAGCATATGTGTCATATAAACACTGTAAATGATTACCCTGATAATCACATAAGCTAAGTTCTGATAATTTAGACTTACAATAAAAAATAGAAAGTAAAGAAGATTAATAATTAGTGTTGCCAAGAGCAACTAAAGACTTTAGACTGATCATCTATATCTACATATAATTACATTAGCATAAGTGAGGATTGACACTAAATTTTAGTATGAGAACACTGTTCTAGACAGGTGTGTAAGCAATCCTTAAATCAAATATAAATAGCAGTAGACATTCACACTTCATTTGGATTTCCCCATCTCGTTTTTATATTTAATAAAGATTGACCAATTCTCACGTACTTATCTTTCTTTATTACATACATTTACAACATAACCACCACCAATTTCTCTGCAGGTAGATATCGACTTTAGACCAAAAAAGTATTGATTAAAACGTAGATGATAGAACAAAATGATTAAGTCTTGGATGCTTTTTTTTGTTCGAGGAAAATATCATAACGTGCCCTACTAAAATTAACAGTTAATAATTCATTTTCAAATAAACAATAGGAAAAGCATGTACTTGTACCTGATACTTGATTTCAGTTTATAAAAAACATTAGTCTTTTTTGTTGTAATTTTAAACATAAATATAAGAGCTGAGGAAGAGTGGGGAAGAAAACAGAAAAATAATCCTAAATCAGTCGTTTTTGTGTGTTACAAACAGGAATTTACAAAGGCATAAATACTTTTAACGTTGTTGCCAAACAGGTTGCTGTCGCTGTTCCCATTATTTTGTCTTCGAGAGAAGAACATGGGTAGAACTCTTTCAAACCCCAAATTTCAAATTGATGTATCTCGTCAATAAGGCAATTCTGTTGAATCAGAGTAACTCACATCTTCTTTAAACCATTCAAATTAATCTTCGTTATTAATTATATTGTGATTGATATACTTTAGTAAATTGACTAAAAAACCTCGATCTCATTTCTCTGCTCGTCTGGGCTGCCTGTTCTGCACAAAATGTTTTATTCTGTCCATCTGTCCAGATCATTATGCCCATGGGAAACATAGTTCGGACCTAGTGTTTGCCAGCCAAATTTACTAGTATTAGCTGGGCTCGACAGCACTACGACCAAACTGATCTATCAGGATTAGGAATTACCAATTTAGAGCATCTGTCAAACCATGATGTTCAACATGCGAATCAAGCAAAGTTACATTTCATGGTTCCAATATTACCACTGAAACATAACATATTATATCCATACACATTAATAATAATTTCTAGTGCCACATTTAATGGACAGGGGTCCATTAGATCTTATCGCACAATCCCAATAACTATATAAGCCCATATTTAATTCATTCTAATAAGCAGTACTTTTTACGTTGATTTTAATTGACAAAGTCTCGATAAATTACAAACTATGCTTCCCATGGGCATAATGATCTGGACAGATGGACAGAATAAAACATTTTGTGCAGAACAGGCAGCCCAGACGAGCAGAGAAATGAGATCGAGGTTTTTTAGTCAATTTACTAAAGTATATCAATCACAATATAATTAATAACGAAGATTAATTTGAATGGTTTAAAGAAGATGTGAGTTACTCTGATTCAACAGAATTGCCTTATTGACGAGATACATCAATTTGAAATTTGGGGTTTGAAAGAGTTCTACCCATGTTCTTCTCTCGAAGACAAAATAATGGGAACAGCGACAGCAACCTGTTTGGCAACAACGTTAAAAGTATTTATGCCTTTGTAAATTCCTGTTTGTAACACACAAAAACGACTGATTTAGGATTATTTTTCTGTTTTCTTCCCCACTCTTCCTCAGCTCTTATATTTATGTTTAAAATTACAACAAAAAAGACTAATGTTTTTTATAAACTGAAATCAAGTATCAGGTACAAGTACATGCTTTTCCTATTGTTTATTTGAAAATGAATTATTAACTGTTAATTTTAGTAGGGCACGTTATGATATTTTCCTCGAACAAAAAAAAGCATCCAAGACTTAATCATTTTGTTCTATCATCTACGTTTTAATCAATACTTTTTTGGTCTAAAGTCGATATCTACCTGCAGAGAAATTGGTGGTGGTTATGTTGTAAATGTATGTAATAAAGAAAGATAAGTACGTGAGAATTGGTCAATCTTTATTAAATATAAAAACGAGATGGGGAAATCCAAATGAAGTGTGAATGTCTACTGCTATTTATATTTGATTTAAGGATTGCTTACACACCTGTCTAGAACAGTGTTCTCATACTAAAATTTAGTGTCAATCCTCACTTATGCTAATGTAATTATATGTAGATATAGATGATCAGTCTAAAGTCTTTAGTTGCTCTTGGCAACACTAATTATTAATCTTCTTTACTTTCTATTTTTTATTGTAAGTCTAAATTATCAGAACTTAGCTTATGTGATTATCAGGGTAATCATTTACAGTGTTTATATGACACATATGCTAAATATGTTAAGGCATAGTTTATTGTCATATTTAAACTACGATTTAAGGTACATTTATATATCCAAATACAACAGGTTATAAACGTATGTATAAAAATTTACAGTAATAAGCTTGAATCAAGTGGGTACAGCATCGTAAATCCTTGAAAAAGTTCTCAAGTATTATGAAATCTTTTATTTTTAAGACTTACAAAGCTTATAAGCGGAATATTAATTTAGAAAATTATTTTTGTTCAGATCATCAATTTTGACATTTTTTAATTTTTTTTTTCTGATTTTGCAAATCTAGAGTTAATTATACTACCAATTATAAAAACAAAAAATATAACGTGCCAACAGCTTTAAACCTGCACAAATTTTAACTTTATTTAAGAGCTATCAACTCACCCAAAACTAACGATACAATAAAAAAAATCCATAACAATCATTATTTAAACCTTTGTAAACAATTGTTATGGCTCGTATACTTAATTTTACTATAAAATCATTCTGTTGATAGCCCTTGAAAATAGACGGTATTTCAAAATTTAAGCTGTGTGCTCTTAGGTGAGGGTAACTTTTGAAACAAGGATACTCTGTGACACATAACCTCCTTACCTTAAACCCAGCTTACGTAAGCAATGCGTGAAATCACCATTTTCGCTATCAACTTTCCGAAAAATAAAGATATAATAAATCAGAGCCATAACAATCATTATTTAAACCTTTGTGAACAATTGTTATGACTTTAATAGTTATTTTTATTATAAAATCATTTTACTGATACCCAAAGTATCATTGCGAATGCAATTGGATCAAAATGTACTGTGGTGCTGCCAAGAGGAAAGCTCGTTTGCGATGTGACTATACATTCAAGTCTCTGGAGAAAAACATCCATTCTTTTCTGGATACCTCTGGTAACCTGACTCAAATCAGACATTATTTCAGAAGGTCGATGGACTACATCGAAGCGTATAGCAAATGTAGAGAAGTTGTCCAAGAAGTTAAGAAATTTGTTGAAAAAAATATTTATCTCATAGAAAATTTAGAATTCCTAACGATTTGTTATAAAAATAAAATGTTTGTTTAAACTTATTATACTTCTCAATCTCTCAAATAACAAATGAGCTACATTACCTGCCATGAGATGCCTCCAAAAAAAAATACATATTCAAATAGCGGAGTTCCAAAATAAATAAAAATTGAAACAAAATCAAAGTTTACACAGATTTAAAGCTGGTGGCACGTTACACATATACAGAATTTAACGCTTTATTTGCTCAATAAAAAATATACAATATTTTTATTGAAAAATATCACATGAAAATCCTTTAACCAAAAATCCGTTTTTGGGGCAAAAGTACAAATTTTCATTACTTAACATTTAATTTCAAGCGTTTATAAAATGTGTATTAGTCATGGCTACAATTTTCTCTCAAAATGTAATATATTTAAACGTTGATTTTGGTATCAAAATTTGATTTTTCTGTTTTTTCATCAAAATCATGAGTGTTGGTAAGGATACAATGAGTCTCGAAAATGTCCGCTACAAAATCTGAATTTTCAGACTGTACATGGTTAAATATATGAAAAGCTAAAAAAAAGAAACGCTTTTTTATTTAAAACTTAGATATACCATAATGTAAAAGACTTAGCCATTCAATCTTGCTATGCTCAATTACATCATCGTCGCTCTGCGGGCTCGCTTTTGCAATTTTTTAATGAATGTATGATATGACAGACGGCTTTTCTGTTAGAAAAATACATGTTTCTATGATAACAGATATTGCTTATTTTGTTTAGTTTATAGTTTATGGTTCATGCGCTGTAATTCTGCTTTTACATTGGCTGAAATGTGCATTTTAGCAGGATTTTAATTGCGCTAAATAATTTAAAGCCTTGGAAATCCTTTTTTACGTGCGTTGTTTTCATATTCCAAGGATATATTCACCGTTTGATAAGGTATGTCAGACTATCAAGCTGGTATTCTTTTCTTTTATCTGAATACGCATGCTAACATAAGGGACTAATATCTTTATTAATATAATTAGCAATCTATATTAGAGATTGATATTTTCATTTAACTGCATTCTAAGGTCAAATAGCATTATTTACTGCTGTATTATTGTACGTATTCTTGATTACCAGATCAAATCAAAGGAAATAATATCTATATCTACTCAATGAAAAGCTAGAACTGGCTACGAACCCACGAAATGTTCCAGAAAAGTGATAAAATTTCAAATGATACAGTATACAAACACAAAAAAAGAATAATCTGATGTCTTGCCTAATAATAATCATAGTTTTGATCGTAGCTGACTGTATAATTGAAAACAAATTTTTTTACAACTGACAATCGTAATAAACTGAAATAGTAAGTTTAAAGAAGATTAATTTGTTGAATTCTATGAGTGTTAAAGTAACATTTATAACCTTATATTTGGCTTGCATGTAAATTTAAGCAGTAAGTGTTATTTAAGTTTATGCCCGGGCAAAAACCGTTGTTGCTGTAAACGTTAATAGCTATAAACATATTATATTTACAAATGATGATAATCGTAAATATATTGGCTCTTGCATGTATTGCTCTACATCAACAACGTACTGAATTGTATTGTATATAATCTATATTAATAAAAATAAATGTAATTTAAAAACCCATTCCAGTAAAAAATGCAATGGAATTTTGAGAACGGCACGATGCTCATTGCTCATGTACGAACCAATTTGTGCCCATACAATCAGCTCAATATGGTGCTCATGGCCAGATTTTATTATTATGCACAAATAAGGGTAGCGATGTGCTTTTGGGCAATTCTACTATTATGCACATATGGGATTAATGTCATGCATATCGACAGAATCTATAATTCTGCACATAGAGGCTTAGCGTTGTGCTCGTGGGCAGTTTCTCTTGTTATGCCCATGTGCATCTTGTTATTGTTTTAGCCATATTCAGTGGAAACAACAGCTCAGGCTATAGCGTGCATTCCACTTGGGCACAATGAAATCATCTTGTGAGGCACAGGTCAGCCGTAGTGCAGCATCCCTAGTTTTTACACAATCAGTCAATCAATACGCATATATTTATGTGATATAAACACATCAAATCATTTGATTAGTACAAAAAAATTTATTCAATATTGTCACAGCTACAAATAACGCTTAATTGACCAAGGCTGGTTACTATAGCAACTGTTGTTAAGTTTGAAAAAGGTGATCAATGCACAGCTTAAAAATTTAATGTCAATTTTTAACAGCATATATCTCGAGAAAATATTAAGCTAAAGTAATGTCAGTAGAGCTTAAAGAACATTTGGTTTTTTATTCTCTACCACATAATGAAGTTTCAAATGATTTGGAGAAATTTTTTTTTCAAATGTCAAAAATAGGCATATTTTGGCATAATTTTCATTAAATAAAATAGGATAAAGGCGAGACTGATTTGCAAGTTTAATAAGATGTAGTAGTGCTTATGCGCGTCTATCTAACACATTTTGCCTTGTCAAGAAACATTGATTTTTCGTCGAGAAAATTGAGATTGCATTCTTGAATGGTTTGATAAAGAAATATCCTAGACTTTTCCTCTATGAATATGCATCCAAAAATCGGCCGCCAAAAAAAAAGTGATGAAAAAATTAAATATTTCCACAGAAAATAGCCCTACAAATGCAAATAAATACTCAATCGGTAGATAATTTTGTTGTGCATTATTCAAAAATAAAATATTTGAGGAATACATTTGAAGGATGTATAGTGTTTGGCCAAAAACAGTTAAAATTTGATATCGAATTTACTAGAAATTTTCTGAGAAAAATATTTTTAAAAACTATATGGGTCAATTTAAAATCAAAAGCTAAACCTAAAATATTTAGCACGCAAAGGCGAATTGCTATGTATTTTCGTTAGTTATTAAACATTTGCATATTTTTGATTGATTTTAGATTGGAAAAACATTTTTGAATTCAAGCACAGCTGAATGTGAATACGGTATCTGCTTACATTATAGGATATATGGTCAGATTCAAATTCGGGAGATGTACTCATTTCTATAGAAAATCATGAAAAAAAAAAAAAATACAAGACTATACTGGAGATGCTACAAAATATTTTTAAAAGGCACATTGTAGTTCATCTTGAATTTATGAGTGAGTATAAATGTGTCAAATTTGCGATATTGATTTTCGCCTGCTTAAAATTCCAATGCGCCATCATTTCTCCCTTAATAATGCGCACATACTAATGCATCTCACTATTCATGAATTAGAAACAATTATGATTCATACATTTAGTTAAATATTACTATATAGATATTTAATCAAAAAAAAATCATAAACGATTCTACGGTAAATTCTCTACGTAATATGTTATTTATATAAACTCGTCAGTTTTTACATAAAGTTCATGCTGTATATGATAGTTTGCACCGTAAGTACTTGTCTAGTTCCTGAGATGAACACGCCGCATGTATATACATATATAATGCATTTGTATACACCTATAGCCTAATACAATGTCAAGATTACTGCAAAGAAAACAAACAATTGTCAAAATACACAAGATGTACGTATCCTGTACATTCGATTTAATTTATAAATGTGGTACAAGAATGCTATGGATGAGTATTAGATTTTTGTAGAAAAAAATGCGCTGTATGGGGTAGTATATATGTATATTTAAGAGTCTTGGCATTCTTTGCCATTTGATTCTGAGAAAGTCTTGAAGCAAACCCTATTTTCTCCAAATATATGAAATTCAGGAGTTTTGCGTTTGAAAAGAAGTATATGTGAATATACACACATTATACCAGTGAAGACTATAATTCTAAAGATTTCTATTCGTAATATTTATACAGCCGAAACGTTAAAATATGCATTCAAGTATGCAATTCAAGCGTTTATATATAAATATATATACAAATGCAACGCACTGTACATGGACATTTAATGAATCATTGCTTCTTATTTTCACCCCTTTATTTATTAATAGATATAATCTTGATGACCAAAAAAAGAAAAAAAAATAAACTACTTCTATCATTTGTAATATGTGTGATATGTTGTGATGTATTAATGAGTAAATTATCCTGTGGTATAAATATTTATATGATATTGTGTTGTATAGATATGGCAAATAAATAAACCAAATTTATAACTAATGATGTACTCCTTGTTGATGAATAGATGTTGATTGTTTTTTGTATAATTCTTTTCTGTAGATCGCCAGCGACAAAATAAAGGTACATAAACAAGCCGACAAAATACCAATGAAGAAAGTAGTTTGATAACAAGCTGATCCATAACAAGCACCTGATGTGCCTTGACGTTTCGATTCCTTTTCATAAAATGTTCCAAAAATAACATTGAATAATTGACTTCCGATAGCTGGAGCACACAATAACCAACCCCAATTACGAGCAAACGTCTAATAGATGTGAAAATGATCAACAAATCAGTGAAATGTGTAGCACAAACATCGTACATATTAAATACAAACCTTTGTTCCGAATTCACTAATAATTGCCGGTGCACAACCGAATGCAATGCCTATAAGGTGATATTAATGTGAATTTTTCTAAATTTTGATTATCAAAGAGCTTACCGTATACAATGGCCGTCATGATTGTACATGAGATTAGCTCAGCTGAAGTTGATACAGAAGTAATAAGATAAGTCATGGACATCACAAGACCTATTGCTGCACTCCAAAAGAACCACAAACGATGGACCCCGGCCCTTCTTTGCAGAATATCACTCAGTGTACCAAATACAGCTCTGGCACCACAATTAGCAATACTAAAGATCGAAACATGTACATTACGAAGGTGTTGTGCTTGTCCTAATGATATGTCTGCTGGTGAAACTGATAAAATCAATTGTCCTAAATTTGCCAAATAAACATAACCTAAACCCAAAATAACGAGTAAAGCAAAAGCGAGTGAAAATCCAACTGGGTCAGTGAAAAATGCAATACCGGAAATGCTAGGTTCTTCTTCAATTCTAACATCTGGACATTGATTTGCCATTTTTTTAATCATTGAAATGTTATCAGCAGATACAATGACATTTTTAGATAACAATGGTCTTTCTTCTTCTTCTTCTCCATCTTGATCATCTTCTTCCTCATAACGTGTAGATGAAGTGCTAAAACTGCTGATGCTTTGAGTATAAGTATGGTAATTTAGATTGTGTGTTACTTCATCTTGTTGTTGCACAAGGTCATTGGAAATTGATATCTTTTCGGATTTGTCAATAGGGCCCAAAATAAATGAACCAAATAATGTCACAGCAAATATACAACAGCCTACAAATATCAAGAAATCAAATGTGCTATTATCTTCTTCATGATTTTCCGCTTGTGATTTAAAAAAATGATCATTGATTTGCGAAAAGATCAATCCGCTGATGCCCAAGGAGGCACTAGTAAGCCCCATACTCATTCCTCGATGAGATTTAAAGTTATGAGCCTATCAGTTAACGATGATGAGATTTAATACATCATAAAAAGAAGTATTTTCTTTACCTGCGAATCAAGGGCGCAAAGATATGAAGCAGCACCGGCAGCACCAGTGCATGCCAAATAAACAGAGCACAGCATATAATTATTTGATAAGTATCCTGCATATGTCTGAGCTAATAAAAATAATCCCGTAAATGCTGTGAAAGAAGAGATAGCCAAGGTTCTATAAAAAAGCACAATTAATGAGATATATTTAATCTGCATTGATTTAAAATATATACTTTTGAAATCCCAAAGTTTCCAACATCCAAGCGCATAAAGGACCCGAGAAAGATACACCAACAAATGTAGCTGTACTGACCATACTATTTTCCACACCATTCCAGTGAAAGCGGTTCTTTAATGAGGTACCGTATGTGGGATAAATGTATTGAGGCCCTGATACATTAGCTACAGCCAATGCAGTAATGAATGAAATTACAAGCAGTTTCTTTGAGGAATCAAATGTAATAAGAGTCATATTTTAAAGGAAAAAAAAAAAAAAAAAAAAAAAAAAAAAAGGAAAGATAAAAGAGAAGCAGAGAAAAGTTTCCTTTAGTAGTAGATTTATAGGGTGTTTCTAAGCGCATGATTGGTTTACCCCTTTTATATGGTTAATCATTTATAATGCAGTTTATTCATGTAAAATATGTATATGTAGCAAATTGTACTCCTCGCCTTTCCATGTCATCAAACATCATTGCCCTTCGTTGATCTTCTTGACGTTGCAAAATTCGTTGATAATGCATAATGTCACCTCGAAGACGACCCATTGCATTTCCATACGGTGGATGATATGAGATGACGCTTCCATTTAGATACTGTACTGAATAAGTTCCAGTTTGTGCCCGTTCTATTCTCAAAGATTCCGAATCTAATGCAAATAACGGTATTCCATATATTACATCTTTTGTAACGGGAATAACAAATGAAAGTAAATGACAGGGGATTGCAATCAAGTTCAAGAATGGGGATAATGGATTTAAGCTTGTGAGAGGAAATATACAAATAACCAAGCAAAACACGAACAAAGCATACATTAAAATGCTACCGAAAATGTTAAAGGGAACATGACCAATAAACAAACTCTTTGTGAATGGCCAAAGGATGAATTTGAGGGAATAGCAGATTATTGCAGGTTTCGATCTATCAAGGATTATATTGTATATACCAACAATAATATCGATCAAATTAAAATTCGTTCTATGCACCTTGACCAGTATCGCAAAACTTATCAATGAAATTGTAGAAATGAATATCTGATAGATTAAGAAGATCCAAAGCCATTTTTGCGATTTGTTTTTATCTGTAAACAGTATTTGATTTGAAAATACACACATAATATGTAATGCAATAATTATCAAGGATCCTAGTTTTATAAATTGCTATACTATGTTCTAGATTTTACAACAGATTAATGTTTATATTCAATACATACTGCGGCCATCTCTTTAAACTCTTCTCGACGATAATACATTTTGTTTTGTTAAAATTCGCTTATAATAGATCGAAAATAGATTTCCAATCTACCAAGCTTTATATATATATATATATCCTGTTTGCTTGGTTGTACAAAAGAATTACTCTCACACCGTTTGATTAAACATTAGACATTGCAAATTGACCAAACTAGTTCAATGTATTTGTCCTATGCCTAAATGTATGTTTGTGTGCCCGATAATCATTCGCAAAAAGCTGCGCCATCTAGGTCATACGAAAAAATTTCTATTGTAATACGATGCTATTAATGCTTTTAAAATAAGCAATTTTGTTATCTAATCGTGAAACGCCAAGAAGTTTGGATGATGAACAAGGTTGATTTGACACAAAAAGTCACCAATATATAATTGACTTTCATATCATATAATAATAGCTTTTTATGACTGATATATAATAAAATGTGCTACTATATTTTCCTTCACCTTAGCATTCAGTTTGGATTGATGAAAATCCTTTAATAAACCAAAATATGCATAAAATTTTGTTACTGAGAAAATAATTCACAACCCGCCAACAATGCACTTTTGGTACGTAAAGATTTTAATCTTGCTTAAAAACGTTTGTAGTTAGTAATTCCATCTTGGAACCTATTTTTAAGCATATCAAGTATACATAAGCCTCAACAACATTATCCAACATGCAATATGTAACAAATGTTTTTCATTTTTTTATTCATTATAATATTATTTCATTTTTTTTTATAATTTAAGCAGCATCTTCCCAATCACGATGTACTCTCTTTCTACCATTATTTGCACCATATAGCATTTCAGTTTCATCACCTGTAGGAGTACCACTAGCTTGTGGTTGTTGTTGCTGTTGTTGTTGATATGGGAAATTAGAAATTCCAGCATTATTATAAAGCAAAGCACTCATTGTAGCAGGATCCATATTCATAGAACCAAACAAATTAGTTGGGTCAAAATTAGCAGGCGTATTAGTAGAGTAAGGCTGTTGTTGTTGCTGCTGCTGTTGCTGTTGCTGTTGTTGTTGTTGTTGTTGTTGTTGTTGTTGTTGAACTGTAGTTGTAGTAGTTGAAGAAATCCCAAATAATTCTGTATTATTCAAAAAGTTGGGGTATGCATTTGTATTGTTTGATGAATTATTGGAAGTATCTGTAGTAGGTGTAAAGTTGGTTTGCGTATTAGTATAAGAACCTGTAAAAGATTCAGTAAAAGGTGCTGATGTGCCACTGGGATAATTTGTATTGGTATTTGGTGCATTACTTGTACTATTATCAAACATATTATACATTCTATTATCAGTTGCACCAGGGGTTGTAGGATTGTTTAAATCGAATCCCATGTTTCTCAATAATAATTGATCCATATCTCCACCTTGTGTTGGCATATTGAATCCCATTAAACTAGTAGGATCATTCAAAAACATACTGGGTTCCACCATCATGCCTGAATTATTATACACTTGTTGTTGTGATTGCTGTCCTGCAGCATTGGCTGGCGAAGGTTGTTGTTGTTGAGATAAATTTTGTTGGAACATTCCAGAAGATAATTGTGATGGAACACGAATTGTGGAAGATGAATGTTGAGATTGAGGTGAATTTATCATTGTATGCTGAGATTTTACAGAAGGTGATAAAGAGCCAGCATAAGACAGATTTTGTGGTTGCTGTTGCTGATGATGATGCTGCTGCTGCTGTTGCTGCTGCTGCTGCTGCTGTTGCTGTGGATGATGATGATGTTGTTGTTGTAGAGGTTGTTGTGTATGATGTTGATGTTGTTGCTGTTGCTGTTGTTGCTGTTGTTGCTGTTGTTGTTGTTGCTGTTGAGGCATCATATGCTGTGATTCGAAAACAGCAGGATGGAAAACAGAAGAAATAGATTGTTGATTGATAGAATCTTCATTAACAGCAGGCAAATCACCCAATTCAGATGAAAGACCATTCTTTTTCAAGAAACCTTCAATACTCTCAATAATTTCACAAACCTTTACCATATACATTAATGGTGATTCCTTTAAAACACTAGCAGTAATAATCAAATTACGTTGAGCTAAATAGGAAACTTCTTTTTCATTTGATAAAGCATTGACTTGATGAATTGTAACACTTGCAATGATTCCATCCATAGCATAAAAGAATTGGCACCAATTCAAATTAGAAGCATAAATACTAAGCATACGCGTAATAAGGTTAGCAGACTTTGTACAAATATTGAGAGACAATAAAGCAACAGGTGTAGCAGTTTGATCTTGCTTTGGTAAAAAGAATTTGTGCAACATGATCCAAGTCGTTTGGTACTGAATATTCAAAATTAAGCTCGCTTCATCTCTAAATGAACCAGTCTTTTGGAATACAGTGGATTGATCATCAAAATGTAAATCTTGTGGCAATTCACTCAACCAATTGGTCAGAGCATTTTCTAGTCTTGAAATTGCAGAGAGTAATGATTGACCAGATTGTTCAGAAGGTAAATGCTTTGTAATATCCTTACGAATACGCATTAATTTGATAGAATATACAGTAAAATGAATACGATAACCAGTTTCTTCATCTTCATGCTCTAAACGCATAGGATAATCTAAATCGCAATCTTTATCGTCAACCATAGTAGGACGGTTTGATTCAAGAGCAGCACATAAATCAAGCCAGTAAGCAGACCACCACAATCTTTTGTTAGTCTCACGTTGATTCAAATCAGCCGACATATGTTCTTTCTTGTGAAACTTTAGATCTTGAGCCATACGGATAGCTAAACCAATATACAGATAAGCTAAACTTGATCTTTCACTACTCAATTGATACATGTATAAATTTAAAAGAGCATGAATTGTAGTTGGACTACTGATATCAAAGCATTTCTTGAGCAATTGACGAGCATTCTTAAAGTAGACTTCACCCATAGTTGTTTGGGAGTTACCACCGTTAGCATTGTGATAGATACAACCATGTTTAGACACCCAAGCATTGATGGAATTTGTTAAAAGAGGGTCCAGTCCTTCATCTGACAAGTATTGTTGCATAAAATGATCTTTATCAACTACTTGATAAGCCAAAAAGCAAGTATGATAACATGTATGCATTAAATTATCAATAACTTCCTTGGGTAAAGTATCTTCATTTGATTTCTTTTCTTGAAGAATCTTTCTAGCTTCATTATCATCAACTTCCCATAAACGGCCCCCTTTATCGTTATTATCCATCATGCCTGAATCCAAATAACTAGAAGTGGCTCTTCTACCTAAATTTGCTTTTGCTGGTTGTTTACGAGTACCACCAACGAATTGATTTGCAGATGAAGGTGAAGTGGAAGATGAACTCTCAGGATTGAATAAACTTGTTGTTGAGTCATTATTAATATTTAGCTGACTAATACCATTCAACAAGATACGATAAAGGTCAGCCACACTAGCAATATTAGTATCAATTCTTAAACCAGAAGGAGAGAGAGATAGTTTCCAAGTAACGGATTGTTCAGAAGAAGAAGAAGTAGCTAAGGCCATGTTATTTTGATTACCATCTGTCATCATCATATTAGGAGTTGAATGACCTGAGTCCATATCATCAGGGTTTGCAGTTGCTGAAGTTGAGGCAAATGGATGTAAATTATTCTTCATCATGGCAAGTTCTGATTGCATTTTCTGCATTCTTTCTTTAAGTTCTTCTACGTGATTACCAAGTTGATCGAAAGCGTGTCCGTCTACTCTGCGAGGAGGTGTAGCATAACTACAAGGTAAACCTGCAATAGCACAACGTCCACAAGTTGGCTGGACGAAATCGCACTTTACTTTCTTCTTGCGACAACGAATACACTAAAACAATTTTTATTTATAAGAAATATTTTCTTTTTTTTTTTATATATATATATATATCTAATACGAATACTTACAGCTAGACTTGATCTTGGTCTTTTGGGTCTTGCTTGCTCGGGTTGTTTTTGTTGTTGTGCTGAACCACTATTTTCGGGCACAAATACAGACGACATTGGTTTTTGACGTTGAAAATGGAATTATTCTTAAAAAAAAGGGGGGGGGGATATTCTGTAGATGATTTTATTTTTAAACTTTTTTTTCAATATAAACAGGTTTATATATCCTGTAAAAGTATTTCTATATTATATATGGTCTGTACAGAAGTGAAAGATAGAGAGAGAGAGAAGATGAAGGAAAGATTTAAAATGGGAGGGTTGGTGTGCGTGTATTTTTTTTTTTTTTTTTTTTTTTTTTTTTCATCAACAACAACGTTTACATTTGAAACGACGATGCAGCAAACATCAACATTGCTCATTTTTGGTGATTGTGAAATTTGCGTTTGACTTACGATACAATAGTGGTTGAGAGAGAGAGAGAGAGAGAGAGAGAGAGAGTCATTAGGTAAAGCATTGGTCGAGTTTTTCTTGTTGGAACAAGTCGGTATATTACTCAATTCTTTTGATATTTTAGCTTGTTGGTTGGTAACATTACATAAAAAAAGTCCTTTTAAGGTTCAACTAATGAACGCCAAGGTACTTTTTTGCTATAAATTCCTGTATAACGTTATAGATAATAGAACCAATAACATGAATAAAAGTAAAAATAAACAAAAAACGAAATTATTATAGTCATTTTTAGTGGCATTGAAGCAATTTTTAATCTTGATTTATAAACTATCATGTTGTGTTCAATTGATAGCTATAATCACATGGTTAATCTTGAACTATGAATAGCATATTATTTTATTAAATGTATAGATGTTTTGTATGGATATCTTATTATAATTTCACTGTACATTTTCAGTTTATCTCACGCTTTTTTTTTGTGATGCACACATTCATAACAAATGTTTCTTCTAGTCTTTTCTTCGAGAACTTCATTACGTAAAATTACATTACCGAATGCCCGTTATGCAGTAATACAATTGTGTCGCTTTTGTAACAAAAATGATATCTTGATACAATACAGCAACTCTTTTGATTTATTATTAACCATTGTTTGTTTACATTGATATATATATATATATATATATATCAATGATTACATGGTGTGACCAAGTGATTAATTGCAAATTAACCCTTGTCTCCAGAAACAAAGCCATTCAGATTGAGCCACTTTAATTATGATGTATGCCTCAAAATTCCACAAATTTGTAGAAGAAAAAAAAAAAAAATACTATCATAACAGACATACAGTATGTCTACAATAATATACAATCTAATTTAAAGCTATTGCATATACATTGTTACCAAAAAAAAAAAAAAAAAAAAAAAAAAAAAAAAAAACTCATTAAAAGTTGAATTTGACATATCTCGGGCTTTTCCGGATATATATTAGTCAACTACATTGACTCATAAAATACAATTGAGCACAGATCTTTCATGATTCAAGACTAGATGCACTAGCAAGTTATAGTAAAAAGCACTGCATGCTTGTTCAATCACTTCAAACCTATTGAAGGTAAGCGTTATATATACAAAAAACCTTGATTTCTTTCATTTGTAATGAAAATATTACTTGAAACCCTGCTAATTATTGCTCAATCCGTTCGAAATAGACAGTGAAACGCATATCAATAATGAGTATATCATAAATTACTAGGGCATTATTAAGTTTACCATCAAGATAAACTTTAAATACAGTGCAGGAGGCAAAATCTAGAAAGAGATATGTGATTCATTGCTATTGACCAAGTTATTATAGTTTATAAAAAAAAATATAAACATCTTCAAGGTAAGGCTATGTTTCTCAAGAATAGTTTTCATTAAAGTAGCGCAGTAATACATCAAGTTTAAAGGATTCTTTGAAGTTTGTGTCCCACGGTGATCTTTCATTATTCTGAGAAACCTTGTACAACGTGAAATTACAGAAAAGCTTAATATAAGCTGTAATAAACGAAAGAAAAAATGCAAATATTTTATTTTACCACAGATTAAGCTACTTGATTAAAAGGGATTTAATTTTCTAAAACGAATCTAAATCTTGGTTTTCCCTCTCTAAAGTCTTCAAGAGCTTTGTTAACTTCATCCATTGGATATGTAGTAATCCATGGACGAACATTCTTTTCAGCAGCAAAGGCAAGCATCTCTTCAATTTCCTTGGGGCTACCAATCGCAGAGCCATGGATAAAAACTTGACTTAAAAGTAAGGTCAAAGGTTTCATTGTGGGCAAATCCCAATCAGGTGCCATAACATTAATAAAGTGGCCATTGCCTTTAAGAAGAGCAAAATAAGTATTCCATTGAAAACTTGGGCTAGTACCAGTGCAAAGAATATGTGTTAATTTGTTCTCGTATTTAGCCATTTGGTCTTGATTGCTAGTATTAAGATACTCATCACATCCAAGTTCCAATGCAACATCATGTTTCTTTTCATTATGAGACATACCGACAACCTTGGCACCCATAGCCTTGGCCCAGAGGATACCATAATGGCCCAGACCACCTAATCATAAAGTTAACCATCTTATATTGTAAATATATCGACTATATTTTACGTACCAATACCCATAACACCTACAACAGATTCCGAGTTGACATTTGTACGTTTCAAAGGAGCATAAGTGGTTACACCAGCACAAAAGAAAGTAGCAGCAATCTCGCTAGATAACTCATCGGGGACCCTAAAGACAAATCGATAATCACCACGCCATTTATCAGCATAACCACCATAACTTTTATCGCCATTGGGCCATGTACCAGCATAAGTATAGACATTGCTTCTAGTACAAACGTTTTCGTTGCCTTCCAAGCAGTTTTCACATTCATGACATGAACCGGATTGAGCACCAACACCAGCCCTGTCACCAACCCGGACGTTGTTTACGTTCTTGCCGATTTTTGTAACTTTACCGACGATTTCATGACCAACAACACAAGGACGAGGAGCAGGAAACCAAGCGTCATTAAGAGTATGCTCATCACTACCACAAATACCGCAATGAGTTACCTCCATCTCTACACTATTTTCATCCCAAGTCTTGAGAGGTAGTTCCATCTTTTTGAGGGCTTCGCCTGTATATCAAATGTGTCAATATTCAAATGTCAAAACTTTTTAAATTTGATTTTACCCTTAGTAACACCAGCCCAGCCAGTAAAAGTATCATTAGAAGTAGACATTATAAATATGTTTTTAAGTGAGAAATAGATATATGAATAAAGAATTGAAAACCATTTACCCTTTATATACAAAATATATGCAGGAAAGAAACTTTTTCACTTACGTTTACTATGATCATAATTTTCAAGTTTCACTAATCAAATCTCCTCCCTTTTTTTTTTAAGCTAAACTATGTTTTACTGTCATCACGTTTGATGGCTCTGCATAGTGAAACACCAACGGTATTGAAACCATTATCGAAAAACTATAACATGCATTACGTCTTAAAGGGCTTTTTCAAAGGATTCAACATAACAAATAATATCGATCGTTACATAAAGTCTCCTTAATTATGTATTCAAAATTTCGGCCAATTCATTATAATACATTGTACATTCAAGACTTCTAATGCAGCAGATAATTTTCACTACCATTTTCAATCGCATTATCTGGAGTTTCCGATCCTAAAGCCTTCAAAAATTGGAGCGTGCCCATCTAATATAATACTTGATTGATGAAATAAAGACCAAGTAAGATCAATTAACCTTGGTTTTAAAATTGATAAAGCTTATCTCAAAATAGAGGTTGGTTTGCGATAATCGCTATTGTTTAACTTAATGACTACAGATGGAATAAAAAAACAGATGCAAAAACCTGAGATGTTGTGATTAAATCAGCTATTAATAAATTCTGTTTAAACATGCGTCGTTATCAAGTTTAAATCCTTTGAATATCTGGTTTTGGGTTTTCACTGCTTAAAAGTCGGGGCTTTATCGCAGTGCATCTTGACAAGAAATCAAGTTACAGCACTGGTTCTACAACGAGACTTTCTGTTCTAAGATGCTCTTTGACATGCTTGAGAATCTATGCAATATTTAAAGTAAATACAAATATTTTTTTTTGCCATAATTTTATATCAGAATGTCAACAAAAAAATATTCCAAACGCAGAATATTAGTATTTAGATGAACTCGATGAAAAAAAGCATGAAAATGTTGCCGGTAGTTGTTGGAATATTATTCATATTTTAGACAATATATATTGATTATAAATATTAATAAAAATGCTCAAAACCTTGCACCAGGGCAAAATAAATCGTTGATTTCAAAAACCAACAAGAAATCAAAGTAGATTAGTTTACATACAGTCGGGGTTACTAATGTTTCATCCATTCCCTATTTTTTCTATTTTTTTTTGTTATACTTTTCTTTCAAACTCTTTCTTTATTAATAAAACAATGTCCAAAACTTTTGAAATTAACATCAAAAAATTGCAAGACCCAACAGGAACCAAGCAAGATGTAAAAAAAAATGAAGCTTGGCGCAATTTTTTATTTAAAACAGCTTGGATTTAGCCAATATGACATTTCTACTATGATTGACATAAAGCGTCCTACAGTCCAAAGTATCATATCCAGAGGAGATCAAACTGGTACTACTTTAACAGGAAAAAGTACTGGAAGGCCATCTACCTTTGATGATTATACACAACGCCATTTGGAGCGATCAATAAGGAGAGATCCCTTTCAAACATTAGAGACCATTACGGGGCAACTCAGAATGATGGGAAAAAATGTCTCTCGCTCGACAACAAGAAAATGGATAAGAAAGTTGGGCTTCAAGTACTATAAACCTGCTGTTAAACCCAAGTTAACAGAGGAACATAAAAAAAATAGACTGGAATGGGCACAATTTCATATCAATTGGTCTAATGAACAATGGAGACAAGTGGTTTGGTCTGATGAGTCAAGATTTCGTATTTGTGGCAATGATGGTACACCATTAGTTCTAAGAAAACAAGGTGAAAGGTATGAGAGTTGCCATATATTACGTTCGGTAAAATTTGGTGGTGGTAGTGTGATGGTTTGGTCTTGTTTTTGGGCTGGGGGTTTTGGACCTTTGGTCTTTATTGACGGAAATATGAATCAAGAATCATATATTGATGTATTGTCGCAACACTACATTCCATGGGTTCAAGACTTACATCAAAATGAAGGTACTAATTTTGTGTTTCAGGAGGATAATGCTACCTGTCATACAGGTGCATATGCAAAATGGTGGAAGAGATCACATTCAATGAATGTTATGGAGGACTGGCCATCACAAAGTCCTGATCTCAACCCCATTGAACATGTTTGGAGCGAGCTCGCTCGTAAATTACGTAGCCGTAAACATCTAATTAATAATACCGAAGACCTTCGACGGGAACTTCTCGTCGCTTGGGAGAATATTGATGTTGAGTTCGCTGCCAAGTTAATTGAAAGTATGCCCAAAAGATGCAAGGCAATTATAGATAGCAAGGGAGAAGCAACAAAATATTAGTTTTATTATTTTATTTTTACTTTCAAGTAATAAACATATATATCTTATTTTTGACGAAGTATAGAATTATCAGAGACTTGCAATAAAGAGCAAACCAAATTTGAAAATAGGTGTTCATTATATTTTCATTTTCTTAATTTTTTTTGGATGAAACATTAGTAACCCCGACTGTATAAGCAAAATTGGTTAAATCATAAGCGTCAAATTCAACTTTTAGTCTTTCAAATACCTCAAAACCAATACATGGTAAATATTCAAGTTTAATAGATACAAATTTAATTTTCCAAAACAAATCTAAATCTTGGCTTTCCCTCTCTAAAGTCTTCAAGGGCTTTGTTGGCTTCAGACATTGGATATGTAGTAATCCATGGACGCACGTTCTTCTCAACAGCAAAGGCAAGCATCTCTTCAATTTCCTTGGGGCTACCAATAGCAGAGCCATGAATAAAAACTTGATTCATAAGTAAGGCCATAGGGTTCATTTTGGGCAAATCCCAATCCTGAGCCATTACATTTATGAAATGACCATTGGCTAAATTGATTGATAATTAGCATAAATATAAGAGAATAGCAAAATATAAATTGTTTACCTTTCAAAAGTGTGAAATAAGTATTCCATTGAAAACTTGGGCTAGTACCAGTGCAAAGAATATGTGTTAATTTGTTCTTGTATTTAGCCATTTCATCTTGATTGCTGGTATTAAGATATTCATCACATCCAAGTTCCAATGCAACATCATGTTTCTTTTCATTATGAGACATACCGACAACCTTGGCACCCATAGCCTTGGCCCAGAGGATACCATAATGGCCCAGACCACCTAATCATAAAGTTAACCATCTTATATTGTAAATATATCGACTATATTTTACGTACCAATACCCATAACACCTACAACAGATTCCGAGTTGACATTTGTACGTTTCAAAGGAGCATAAGTGGTTACACCAGCACAAAAGAAAGTAGCAGCAATCTCGCTAGATAACTCATCAGGAATCTTAAAGACAAATCGATAATCACCACGCCATTTATCAGCATAACCACCATAACTGTTATCACCAGAAGGCCATTTACTGCAATAAGTACCGGTTCTGATACCAATACAAAGGTTCTCATTTCCTGTCAAGCAGTTCTCACATTGATGACAAGATCCTGATTGAGCTCCAACACCAATTCGATCACCAATTTTAAAGTTTTTTGCATTCTTGCCTAGTCTTGTTACTTTTCCAACAATCTCGTGACCTACAACTATTGGCCATGGAGACTTCCCCCAGGATTCACATAATCTGTGTTCATCGCTGCCACAAATACCACAATGGGTTACGTCAATTTCAACACTATCTTCGTCCCAAGTTTTCAATTTCAATTGCAGTTGCTTGAGAGGTTCATCTATGTCCACAAATTAGTACAAAATCAGATGTATGATTATCCAATAATTCATACCTTTAGCAATACCAGCCCATCCTGTAAATGTATCAGTATTAGTAGTCATCTTTTAGTTTTGTTTTCTGTACAAAATAAAGGAAAAAAAAACGTGAATGAAAAAGTGCTTTATATAGTTTTTTTTTATCTTTTCGTCGATAATATCTCTTGTTATCGTGGTTACATAAAATTCGGATAAATCTTTAGCTAAATTGAAATTGGCAACCAAGCAACGTAATCGTACAAAAAAGGCGAAATGATTGTAAATTCTGGATCAAACTCAAAACTTAAAACTGATATGGAACAATTACGTTTGCAATTTCCTTTTTCAAAAGCATCCTAAATCCAAGACAGTTATTCTGATATATCTATAAATATGCTGTCATTACATGAAGTACTTCTCTTTTTAGTTTTTTCATAAACAATCTATTACAAATGTCTAATAACACTACTGCTTCAACCGAGTTTCCGAAAATGGAATATGTTCGTCTTGGAAATACAGGCATGAGAGTAAGTCGTCTTTGCCTCGGCTGTATGTCTTATGGTAGCTCTAAATGGTCTCCTTGGATCAAAGATGAAAAAGAAGGTATCGAATTTATCGAAGAAGCTTACAGGCTTGGTATCAACTTTTTCGACACTGCTGACACTTATTCTAACGGTGAAAGTGAAAAGGTTTTGGGTAAGGCTTTAAAGAAGCTTGGTGCACCCAGATCTCGTGTTGTAGTTGCAACCAAGGTCAATTTCCCCGTTCATAAGGATATTGGTACTTTTAATACCAATATTCAAGATGACCCCGAACATGTTAATGGATTTGGTCTTTCTCGTAAGCACATTTTGGATGCGGTTGATGCCTCATTAGAGAGACTTGATACAGATTATATTGATCTTTACATTATTCATCGTTTTGATCCCGTAAGTTCTTTGTGTTTATTCAACACTAGTAATTGTAAAGACTAAAATTATCTGTTAATTAGAATACTCCCATTGAAGAAACTATGGAAGCTCTTAATGACGTTGTTCGATCAGGCAAGGTTAGATACATTGGCGCTTCTTCTATGGCTACATGGCAATTCCAAAAGATGAATTACACTGCTGAAAAGAACGGATGGGCCAAATTTGTCTCTATGCAAAACTTGTATAACTTGCTCTACCGTGAAGAAGAACGTGAGATGGTTCCTTACTGTAAAGATGCTGGCATTGGTATGACTCCATGGTCTCCTCTTAGCGGTGGTGAACTTGCTGGAAAGAAGAGAAACACTACTCGTGAAAGTTCGGCTTTCGTTATTAAGAAGCTTCATCCCGAAACACAAGATAAAACAAATGACATTATTATTGATAGAGTTGGAGAACTCGCAAAGAAGTATAATGCTACCTATGCTCAAATTGCTATCGCTTGGGAATTCACAAAACCTTTTGTCACCTCTCCCATTATTGGAGCTTCTAAAATGGAGCAACTCCATGATTTGGTTCGCGCATTGAATGTCAAGTTATCAGAGGAAGATGTAAAATACCTTGAAGAACCATATGCTCCTAGAAATGCCATTTAAGCTCCATAAAAGTATGAACATGTGAATACTGTATATATACATATATATATATACCGGTATATGTTGTCGTAAAATTTTAAATATTAACTATAGATACTTTTCTTGAATAAATTTTCTATTTTAATACAATTGTAGGAAAACAATTATCTTTTTTTTTTTTTTTTCAATGTTTGCAAAATTTAGACGATCATTTGTATTTGAATATGATTTTCTTAGTCATTGCTTCCGAAAAGGGTTGACTTTTATCCCTGCCCAACTTTTTTTTTCACTAAATAACAGCAAAATAAAATTATATAAACATCTACTTGAGATGTTCAACTTTAATCCAAAAATGAGTATTTAAAAATATCCTATTTTTTGCAGTTAGTATAACTTTTGCAGTGTTAATGTTTCAGATTTTTTACGTGTATTTCACTGCTAATGGATTGAAAACTTTGAGGCTTCATATCTCTAGAAAAAATTAAGCTATACTAACTTCTTTTAATAATAAAACTAACTTGTTTTGAAGTGCTCTATAACATATTTAAGTATGAAAAAATTATGAGCACTTTTATATTTTTTTCATTTTTTTGGCATTTCTATAGTAGGTTTCAAAATATTGATTAAATTGAGCAACATTTTTTTTTGCATTCATGTCATTACGCTCGTTGAGCTCTCTCGGATCCAATTTAGTTTTTTTTTAAATATTAATTTTTCGTGGAGATATCCTTAAAAATGTGTACAAAAAGATACCTTCGTTTCTAGCTTCCATTTTCCCCTTGTATACCCTCATCCTAAATTCTGAATCTGAAAAAATTTGGACAAAAATCTCGTTTTCTCTACGAAAAATGCAGCTAGAAGACTTTGCAATAGCTTGATCGATAGATAATGTTTTTGCGCATCATTTCAATTAGTTATATTTTAAATATGTTTATAAAAAGTGATGTGTATCTTCAAAAAACCTCCAAAATTTCGATTGTATTTTACGCAAAATTTAATGTGGAATGTTTTTCTGATTTTTGTTTAGAGGTATGCAGAATTCAAAACTGTACAAAAGCTATTTAATACACTAGGTCGACTTACTTTGCAGTTCATGAGCCATTAAACGATTTTGGTTTTTTGAATCATTTTTCATTGATTTCAACAAATCAATTTGGAACCCCGTGATGATAGGTTTTAAGCTGTGATAAAAACTATTATTTTGATTATCTCGACGAAAAATCAATATTTTTTGCTAAAACAAAAAATTCAGAGTAGCAATTAATTGGATCTATCTTGTGAACACAGAAGTTAAACCCTGGATAATGTGTTTTAAGTTTACAAAATAATAAACTAATATTTACAACTGCAGAAAACAAAGAAAAAAAAAACCCCATCCTTATGAATATTGATCCAATTAATCCCCAATTATACATGATGGTAGATTTAAATATATCTTATATAAAAATTTATATCTCTACATTCACAAATCACTGTGAATTGAGAAAACCATCAACAAAACATGCTATTTCTGTCCAATAAAACTACCTGTTGTTGTGTCCTATATTTTCATGTTTTTTGATAAATAATACTTAAAAAAGAATACAATTAAAGAAGAATGAGTAACTAATCAGTTGTTCTTCAACTGTATAATAAAATCAAAACATTGTTTATTTAGATATAAAAGTATGGCCTTTTATATTGATTTGACATTGAGATCCTGAGATGTAATTTAATAAGGCACTATTCAACCATTAGATCTGTTTGATAGTAATCTATGGATTGAAATGTATCAATCATAATTTAACCGTTCTTGCAGAGCTTGTGCGTTGCCTTGTTTCAATGCTGCGCTAAATGTGTTTGGATGTTGATTTGATAACTTCTTGATTGATTAACCGCTGGAATGAAAGAATATAATGTTATAATTGAGGTCTGCAGGCGTTCTTTGTTGTAAATGTAGATAATAAAGAAAGATGAGTACGTGATAATTGGTCAATCTTTATTAAATATAAAAACGAGATGGAGAAATCAAATTAAGGATGAATATCTACTGCTATTTATATTTGATTTAAGGATTGCTTGCACACCTGTCTAGAACAGTGTTCTCATACTAAAATTTAGTGTTAATCCTCACCTATGCTAATGTAATTACATTCAGATATAGATGATCAGTCTAAAGTCTTTAGTTGCTCTTGGCAACACTAATTATTAATATTCTTTATTTTCTATCTTTTATTGTAAGTCTAGTTTATCAGAACTTAGCTTATGTGATTATCAGGGTAATCATTTACAGTGTTTATATGACACATATGCTAAATATGATAAGGCATAGTTTATTGTCATATTTAAACTACGATTTCAGGTACATTTATATATGCAAATACAACATTACTCTTGGTAATTGCTGGATTAAAGCTAGTATGCTAGGAGTTTCTTATATCCGATATCAAGACTTTGCACTTTAATATATGTCGTAGTCAATAGATTTTAATAAGATGTATTGATACTGTAGAAGGTTATAACGTATGGTACTTGGAGGCATACAACAACGATTACCATCATTTGTAAATATGTTTATACTGTAGCTATAATGTTTACAGCTGCAAAAATAGTTTTTGCTCGAGCATAAACTTAATTTATATGCAAGCCAAATCTGATATTATAGATGTTATTTTATCACTGATCTATCAGAATTAGGAATTAACAAATTACCAATTTAGAATATATGTCAAAACATGATGTTCAACATGCAAATCAAGCAAGGTCATATTTCATACGTCTATCATCATGCTACTATTGAATCATAGAAGCATGACTCCAATATTACCACTGAAACATAACATATTATATCCATACACATTAATAATAATTTCTAGTGTCACATCTAATAGAGCCCTGTCCATTATATCATATCGCACAATCCCAATAACTATATAAATCCATATTTAATTCATTCTAATAAACTGTAATAGATCAATGGATTGTCAAACTGGATATATAATATAGAGGATTATATGTCTGACTTTGATTCTATGATTGGATATGAGAGGTTGGTGTTACTAATTGTAATTGCTATTACTAGTATACGATTATTACCTATGATTGATTATATGCAGTTATATAATAATTGGTTATAAGTAACAATGATAAATAAGTAATAATATATATTTATTTGGATTGTGGTTATAAATATAATAAGGGAAAGGAAAGAACAGATAAATTCACTAATGTGCAAATGATCCGTTCTTGGTTGTTATTAATATGTGCAATTTGCTTATGTAATGTAACTGGATCATTACATAAACCGTACTTTTTACGTTAATTTTAATTTACAAAGTCTCGATAAATCAATTACCACACATAAAATTTAAACAAATTAACCTTCTTTAAACTTACTATTTTAGTTGATGAGTGTCAGCTGCAAAAATATTTGTTTTCCAGTATGGCTACAATCAAAGCTATGGTTATTATACAAGACATTAGATTATTCTTTTTTTGTGTTCCTACAATATCATTTGAAATTTCATCACTTTTTTGGAACATTTCGTGAGTTTGTAGCCTGTTCTAGCTTTTCATTGAGTAGATATAAATATTATTGCCTTTGATTTGATCTGGTATTCACGAAATACGTCCAAAAATACAATAGTAAATAATGATATTTGATCTTAGAATTCGGTTAATAAATGAAAGTATCAGTCTCTAATATAGACTGCTACCTATATTTAAAACATTAGTCCCTTATGTTAGCATGCGTATTCAGATAAAAGAAAAGAATATCAGCTTGATAATAGTCTGATATGCTTTATCAAACAATGGATATATCCTTGGAATATGAAAACAAAAAGAGAGAAACAACGCACGTAGAAAAGGATTTTCAAGCCTTTACATTATTTAGCGCAATTAAACCTTGCTGAATTGCTTTTTCCGTCAATGTAAAAGCAGTATTACAGCACATGAACATCAAACTAAACAAAATAGACAATATCTGTTATCATAGAAACATACATTTTCTTTACCAGAAAAACCGTTTTTCATATCATACAATCATTGAAAAATTGCAAAAGCGAGCCCGTAGAGCGACGCCGTAATTGAGCATAGTGCAGCAAAATAAGGGTGTAAAAAAGCGATAAAAAATACTGTTAAAATCCTTCTTTATTAAAATATGGATAATGTGCAATAAAATGGTTATTCTACGTCTGTATTATTTATATTATTTGGTAATTATTTACTATCTGGAAATTGTATTCCAATTGCCAACGATTCCTTTAATTTTGAATATAAATGTTGGGTTGTTTGGTTGTTGATTTGGTGGATGAAAAACGGTGTTTAAATACATTTTGTCAATCATGCTTTTAGAACAGCCCTTACTTGTTCTACTTGATAATAAGTATGTATTTTTTGTATTTTTTATTTGGGATATCCCTCATTACTTTAGTATTTTAACATCTCTTATTCGAGTGTTATACCCTTGCTATCTTCATGCAATAATTGTCTATTTACTATACAGTCTTATCTTTGATAGCATGGTTTCAATGAGATAACATTTAATTTAGGTGTTTTATGATGGGAATCTAGCTTAGTTCACTTCACATAGCAAGATTAAATTTTTAAGTCTCATATACTATGGTATATCTAAGTTTTAAGTAAAAAAGTGCTTCTTTTTTTAACTTTTTTTATATTTAATCATGTACGGTCTGAAAATTCAGTTTTTGTAGCGGACATTTTCGGGACTCATTTTATCCTTACCAACACTCATGATTTTGATCAAAAAACAAAAAAATCAAATTTTGATACCAAAATCAACCTTTAAATATACTACATTATGAGAGAAAATTGTAGCCATAGTCAATACATATTTTATAAAAGCTTAATATTAAATGTTAATTAATAAAACTTTGTACTTTTGTCCCAAAAACGGAATTTTGGTTAAAGGATTTTCATGTAATATTTTGCAATAAAAATGTTTGTAATTTTTTATTGAGCGAATAGAGTGCTAAATTCTGCATATGTGTATATTTTTTGTTTTTATAATTGGTAGTATAATTAACTCTAGATTTGCAAAATCAGAAAAAAAAATTTGAAAAATGTCAAAATTGATGGTCTGGACAAAAATAATTTTCTAAATTAATATTCCGCTTATAAGCCCTGTAAGTCTTAAAAATAAGAGATTTTATAATACTTGAGAACTTTTTCAAGAATTTACGATGCTGTACCCACTTGATTCGAGCTTATACTGTAAATATTTATACATATTTTTGTAATCGCCAATTTTACTGTAGGTAGATATCGACCTTAGATCAAAAAAGTATTGATTATAACGTTGATGATGGAACAAAATGACCAAGTCTTGGATATTTTTTTTATTCGAGAAAAATATTATAACGCGCCCTAACATTAACAGTTAATAATTCATTTCCAAATAAACAATATGAAAAACATGTACTTGCACCTGATACTTGATTTCAGTATATAAAAAATATTGGTCTTTTTGTTGTAGTTTTAAATATAAAGAAAAGAGCTGAGGAAAGAGTGAGGAAGAAAACAGAAAAATATTCACTACGGCCGAACTATGCTTCCCATGGGCGTAGTGATCTGCACATGCAGTGGAATTTCATACTAAAAACGCTTGATAATAATAAAATAACTTAAATTCCAAGTGTCGCTCATGAAATATGATGCCACTTGAAATGTGAACATCAATAATAAACAAACGCTTCAATTGAACACAATAACAAACGCATGCTAAAAATATGAAATACCTGTTTGAACCATACATGTCGTGTAGATGATAGCACCCTTGATCACGGCGCAATCAATTACACAAATGACATATATATCAAAATAGGATTCTAGCCAAATAAATAATAATAATTGATTTATCGAGACTTTATAAATTAAAATCATCGTAAAAAGTACCGTTTATTAGAATGAATTAAATATGGGTTTATATAGTTATTGGAATTGTGTGATAAGATCTAATGGATCCCTGTCCATTAGATGTGACAATAGATATTATTATTAATGTGTATGGATATAACATGTTATGTTTCAGTGGTAATATTGCTATAAGTTATGTTTCATTATTAGTTCCTGGGTGACAGGAACCAGTTTCTGGATAGATAAGATCTGCTAGATTTGTCGGAGATCTTCTATATATCGAATGTTGTAATTCTGATAGATCAATAATACACAAAGATATCAATTTAGTCAACTGCTCATCTATATTGAAGTTGCACTATCAATATAATACAGTAAATAAGATTCAAGCATATAAAAACTACCCCTTAAAAATCAAGGTTACATAAAACAGATATAACAAAAATAAACAAAGCAACCATTTCCCAAAAGGTCGATATTGTTACACTTGACTTACAATCCCTTATGGTCAATGCTCTACACAATTTACCCTTAAAATATCAAATCAATAACAATGTACTCAAAACTGGAAGATTACTAAATATACATCCATTCAAGTCTGATGGTATCCAAGTTCTCCAAATTACTATACAGTAGATACCCTCATACTTTTTTAATTATTTTAAATCTTCAGAAATCTTTTGTAATAAAAACTTTAGCTGATTGTAATTGTATTTCTACTGCTTTTATTTTATATTTTTTTTATTTTAGTACATAATTTCGTCATTTACTGCACAATATATATAATAAATAATGATTTTTAAATTTTTTTTTCTATGTAGAAGCTGAACAATCAGACTCTGATATTTATGTAATTATTTTTCTTATTAATTAATTAATCAATAAAAAAAAATACAATTTATTTTCTTCACGACCTATTTTGATTTGCTGTAGTACACAAAAAAAAAACTACACTCGATAAGTTAAAATGAATTCTAATATTAAATCTGAATTTTCAAAAAAATTGATAGTTTCAATCTTCAAAATCGGAGTATGTCTTCTTTCTATAACTAGCCTCATGATAAACATTTTTTAAAATATACCCTAGACACTACTAAATAGAAATAAATTGATCACATTATGCTACCTATTCCTAAATTTATTTTATATCTCACGAAAGACTCAAAAACGCGTAAAATTCACTGCTTTTTCCTTGAAAACTGGGTCTCATTTTTCATCCCTGCTCTACTTTTTGTTTTCACTAAATAACACTAAGAAAAAATTGTATGCCAATGTACCTGAGAAGTTCAGTTTCAATGCAAAAATAAGTGTCCGGAAATATCCTATTTTTTGCAATTGGTATTAATTTTTCAATGCTAATGTTTCAGATTTTTTACGCGTATTTTACTGTAGGGATGTTGTCGAGCCCAGCTTATATTAGTAAATTTGGCTGGCAAAACCCGGCTCGACACCAATACTAATTTCACTGCTAAAAGATTGAAAACTTTGAGGCTTCATATCTCTAGAAGAAATTAAGCTACACTAACACTTTCTAATAATAAAACTTACTTGTTTTGGAGTGCTCTATAACATATGTTAATATAAAAAAATTCTGAGCACTTTTTTTTTTTTCTTTTTTTTGGCATTTCTATAATAGGTTTCAGAATATTGGTTAAATTGAGCAACATTTTTTTAGCATTCGTGTCATTAAGCTCGTTAAGCTCTCTCGGATCCAATTTAGGGTTTTTCAAAATATTGATTTTTCGTGGAGATATTCTCAAAAATGTGTACAAAAATATACCTTCATTTCTAGCTTCCATTTTCCCCTTGTATACCCTCATCCCAAATTCTGAATCTGAAAAAAATTGGATTAAAATCTTGTTTTCTCTGCGAAAAATACAGTTAGAAAGCTTTACAATAGCTCGATCGATAGATAATGTTTTTGCGCATTATTTTCATTAATTATACTTTAAATATGCTTATAAAAAGTGATGTGTATTCTCAAAAAACCTTTAAAAGTTCAATTGTATTTTGCGCAAAATTTAGTATAAAACATTTGTCTTAATTTTATTTAAATGGGTGCAGAATCTAAAACTGTACAAATACCATTTAATACTTTATGTCTACTTAGTTTGCAGTTTATAAGTTATTAAAAGATATTGTTTTTTGAATCATTTTCTGGTCGATTTGTTATTAAATCGATTTTGGAACTCAGTTAGCATGTTAGCATTGAATATAAGCTGTACAGTGAACTATTATTTTGAATATCTCGACGAAAAACCAATATTTTTCGCTGAAATAAAAAATGCCGAGTTGTTTTCAGTTTCAAGTTAAATCTGCCTTGTAAATATAAAAGATAAATACATCAATTTAGACACCACATAAGCAATTGATTACCTACTATTATTTACAACACCTGAATTTGAACTAATAAGTTCAAATGCTCACTATTTATTGCCAAATATATCGATTGGCAGACCATTTTAAATCAGAAATAATAACGCTAAATCAATCACATTTAGCATATATGGCAATGAAAATTACCGAAATTAAAAGTAAACATTTTTTGTACGCCTAGTCAAAGCTGTAGTACAATGTGTTTTACGCCTATTTTTTTTAATGTCGAATCTTGGATATTTATTTAAGCAGCTTTAAGCAAATAAATTCCAGAAAATTGTAAATTTTTGTATTTTGACAGTTTTAAAGAGTTATTTTATGCTTTTTGCAGCAAAATTGTATGTCAGATTAAACTGATGACGATTATAAGGCTATTTGATACTAGCAACTAAAATGAGAATGAATATGTAGTATACTTTAGATACTACATGTCATTATATTCTAACTTTTGTAATGACAATCATTGTGCAGTCAATGAGAAGAATTCTTAGATCCGAACAAAATGTGATACGAGTTAAACTATTATAGGTTGCACCATTTATGTTGTACATTGTGGCTCGTCGAAATTCTATAAAATGATTGTAAATAATACACACCGTAATCATTTCTCCCTTTTTTTAAAATAATAAATCGTTAAACTTTATATTCTTAAAGCTTGGAATGAAAACGAAATTTGATTCTTATAATTATATTATTAGTATAGGTACGATGAAATAATCTCTCATTTAGTATATATTATTAATGCATTGCTTAAACCATAGACTTGGGAACCACCTTTTCTGGAAGTTGCTATGCTTGTACCAACGACAAAGATACTATTGTTCATGTTACCAAATGGTAAAGTAATTTTTGAAAAAGAAAACATTAACTAATATCTCTTAAAATAGGCCTGAACAACAAGATTCGTTTGAAAAAACGCCTACTGTATGTCTCTATGATATAACTAAATCACCGCCTGAAATGATCAAATGGGGTAAAGCAGCAGTGGATCATGCTACACTTTTCCCAAATGATGAAAATACGTTACTCATTTCAGAGTTTAAATTAAAGTTATTCCACCAACAGCCTGCTGAACTTGACAACTTACTAGTTTCTTACCGTACTGCGGCCATTGATTATTTACACGCTATTCATACTTACACAATACTGCAATTCTTGCAAAATAACCCAGAAGCAAATGTAGATCAGGTTCGTTATGTCTTGACTATTCCTGCAGCATGGGTTCAAGAAGATTCTGAAGCTTTACGTGAAATTGCGATTGAAGCTGGCTTGGTGAGTGCAGCTGAAGATGAAATAGTGCAGAAAACTAGAATATCTGTGCTAAGCGAAGCTCATGCTGCGTCGTTATTTTGTGAACGAGAATATTGTAACACCTCTGCCACACGTTTGTTTGAGGGCCAGCGGTATCTAGTATGCGATGCTGGTGGTGGAACTATTGACCTGGCTGTCTTTGAACAAACAACTAATGATCAAGGCCATTGTCAATTAGCACTAGAGTCCGGTGGTACATGCGGTTCAACTATTTTAGATCAAAATATGGAGGTATATTTAAGAGATAAAATGTTTTTTGGGTGCGCTGATGAACGCATAATCAAATTGTTGGTAGATCAGTTTAAAAAGGAGATAAAGGTATACTCAATGCAATTTTATTTTAATGAATAACATTTAAAATGTTTAAAAAAATAGCACCATTTCGGCGAGGATAGCAATGAACACAACAATTATATTCCCCCAATAGCAAAAGTGGTAAAAAAAGATACCGGTAGAAGCACTATTGTTACAGTGGAAGAAACAAAGGTACCAACAAACATGGTTGACTTTAAGCAAGACGACTATGACTATGACATGGAATATAACGAGTTTTATGAGTCTGATGATTTTATGGAAGATATCCCTGAGGATTACAGCGATCATTTTGAGAATGATGAAAGCGAAGAAGATGATCAAGGTGTTGCAAGCAATTTCTATAGAGATCATGACAGAGAGAATAATACTGAAATGAAAGGAGAGTTTATATACTTAACCTTGCCATCCGAATTTAAAAACCTCATTGAGCCCTTGATTATCGAAAACCTGTTATTAAGACAAGATTTGACATCATCAAATCAAATTCGTATAAGTCATAGTGAAGTTTGCAAGAATGTGTTTGATCCTGTTGTCAGTAAAGTAATATCTTTGATTCGCAAGCAAATCAATAAATCGTACACTACTATTGGTACCTTATTTTTGCTGGGTGGTTTCGGCCAATCACCTTATTTGCATAAAAAGCTTCATGAAGAGTTTATTACTGGCACCAATTCCGTAAATAGATTGATTGTACCAGAGGAAGGATATCGTGCATCAATGCGAGGTGGAGTTCATTATGGCTTGGACTGTGCGAAAGCAATTCCAGAGTTTTTCCTTAAAGATAGATGCGGAAATATCTTGGCAAATGCATTGCCTTATAGTAAATACGACACATTGGTGACAATAGGTATATATAGACGCACAATTTAAATCATGATATTTACGTGATATTGATCTCTCTAATAGATTTTAACTTTCATGAATTGACTGCAGTATATTCTATTGTAGAGTTGGATGGCAACGGTCGATTAACTCGACGAAATCTGAATACACTTATTGAAGAACGGTAAGTTTTATATATTGTCATCTTGGTGAAATCAAAACTAAATATATATATATATATATATATATATATATTATAGATTGTCAAGCGAAACTTCAGCATATAAAAATTTCTTGTTTGATCCAAGCAGATTTATTGACGAATATTACAGGTTTTTTGAAGATGTTCTTTCATTGAATCGATTAGTTCTCCTATCCAACGATGATGATATAGTTTCTCAATGGAGAATAAGAGATAGACTTTACTTTGATTTCATTATAGATGGGTTTATACAGCAGCTTTTACAACAAATCCAGATAGATGAGGATATCTATTTACCAAACATTCGATATTGTGCATCTGTATCCTCTACCACCTCTTTAGAACAAGCTAGCACAGCATTTGATGTTCCCAAAGAGAGATTGAAACAGCATCTTTTATCTAAAATGATGAAATCAACACGACTCCCGAATGGACTAAAGTGCGATTTACATGATGCTGTTTGCGATATATTAGATGAATATTCAATTATCTACGGAAGAGTTATGCCGAAATTGAAGAAAAAAGTACAAGAAATAGCTATATTTTTGGGTACGCTAGAAGCCGGAGACAGTGAAGCTCGTTTTGCATGGACTTCAAATGCTAGAAATTCATTTTACAGAATGAAGTATGCTTCAAATAATTTTCATAACTACGAATCAAGCAAAATTTTTGTATTTGATTTGTCTTGTGAATCCTCAAATTATCCAGCAAGAGCACGCTTAGGTACAAGATCAAGCAGAACAGCAGTCATTCCGCTAAACAGAGGTAAAGTGCAAGTATGCAACATGACCAGAGGAAGCATGATATTCCGTGATGAAGAAATGTTTTTTGAAAAGTTGGATTTTGTTTCAAGTTTAACCCAAAAACCCGAGACAAATTTTATCAATCCAGTAGAGATACTTGAACTCGTTACTGCTAGAAACTTTAACATTGATCAATTGTTAACCTTCCTTGGTACAGAAACTGATTTTATGGCTAGTGAACATGTTAGAAACTACATCAAACACAACATAGATCTCTCTGAACCAAATGAGCAACACAGCGTAAGGGATTTTTTCTTGATGCCAAACACTGAAAACGTTGTTGCAATGAACTATCAAAAAAAAAGCGAGTCTATGAAGAAGACAGTTGAACATGTTATTCGACTATTCAAGCATAAAACATTTACTACTAGAAATGTTGAAGGATTATTACTAATTCCATGGATCAAACGGATCTTGGTACCTGCAATCTTGAAAATCTATGCTGATAACCATGAACAATCTCTCTCACGTTTGCCAGGTTTTAATGTCAAAAATAGAGTATCGTATCTAATATTTACAGATCAAATCATTGAAACAAAGCACCAAGGCCGGAAGCAAAAAACCCCAGGCAGTAATAGACAAACATGTGCTGCTTTTCTTTTTGACATGCTGTATCAGGAAATAGAGTTTCTCAGACTTTCTTCTTCAGTTTCAAGCGACATTGAAGTATATAATGAAGTAGCGGATATTGATTTATGTAGACGTATTGGGGGTATTGTTGATGGAGCTGGCATGCCTCGTAAGAAAGAGATGACTAGAATTGCAAGAAAAACATATGCTGTCCACTTTCTCAAATATCTAGTTAAAAAGTCAACTAAAATTATTGTGGATGAAGTTGAGGTAAAAGATCAACAAGAAACAAGTGAAGGCAATGATCAAGACAAAAAGGAAAACAAGGAAAAAAATAGTAGTGAAACACCTACTACTGTACAAATAGATATTGATTTACAAGATCATCTCACATTACATCCATTAATTCGACAAGATGCAGATCTGACACTTGAGTGTAACAAATTGAATTATAATCAGTATTGCATTGGAGATCAGTGTTCGGTTGCAGCAGGTAATCTTTAATTTAAATACAAAGACAATAATTAGAAATTCATTTTACATGGTATTTATACAGTTTTATATGCTTCCGATGAAATGCCACATCTTGGTGATCACTACATTTCAAATACTAGCTTCAAAAAGCTGCATCGATTCATTATTCCCGTTGATGATCCTACCAAACCCATTTGTATTCAATGTAAACCCGAAGATTATTCAATTATATTTAGAATCAGTCAAGGCGATGATTATAAAGCTGATTTTAGGTGTAATGATCTCATGTATTACTGTTAAATCAGTTTTACACATTAAAACTGGGGCTTAAATTATATTGAGATTTTTTTCTTTTTTTGGCCAAATATTTGAAAATTTGAAAAAAAAAATCTTTTTTTGACAAATAAACCCACTTTTTACTATAAAATTGTTTAATATTAAAATTATACAGCATATAAAAAATATAAAAAATGTTATACAATTAATTTTACTTGGTGCTGTAAATACGAATGTTTTCCAAAAATTCTTTAACTGCATTTTTATTTTTTATGCAAAAGTCTAAATTTCGACTAAATAAGTTATAATTAAATGGTAAAATAATTTTGTTTACATTTATAGCTACATTAAGTTCTCATATTGTATGGGATTTGAAGCTCAATTTTACTGTGAAAACGTCGATAATCTGATTTCATCCCATTTTCATGAGGGTCTATAAGCGATTTTGGGCGAATGCAAAATCAGGCCTGAGATTGAAAAAATAATAATGAGGTTTGCATTGATTTTGTCTCCATCTTTTACACTTTTATATAAATTAACGTACCTCAACTAATGCGAATTATCACGACATACCAATTTGATTATGCTACTACATTTGTTTTTGAGAACTTTTGCTTATATTGCGTTAAGTAACATGTTTTTCAATTTGTTGTGGTGATAATTTGAAAATTCATGCTTTCATACATTTATAACATACCAAGTAACCAATAGCGTATTTTCTATCGTGTAAATGTTTCAACATCATGATCAAGTCAGTAAATATTCACCTACATTGTACTTTTTTTTTCGATTAGCCATTTGCAATTGGGGTTTTAATGAAACTCATCAACTAACATCCATGATACTGTCATTTTGGACATTTGTCTCAAATCAAATCAAATCAATTATGATCAACATGGGTTCTTGAAGGTCTCAGAGAGCAAGAAGATTATGTTGCAGTACTATTCATCAAGGTATCGGAGGAAAATCAATGCAAAAAATGTTATAAAAGGAAGGCAATTGAGAAAAAGTTTTTCAAAATTTATTGATAACAAATCACCTATTAATAAATACAAAATGAACCCTAAATTGTTGATCGCTCTTACTGTTATCCTTGCTCTTGCTCAAGTCAATGCTCAAGGTATACATAAACTTTAACTTTAATTTCTCTGTTTGACTCTAACGACGCATATTTGATATTAGTTCCTGCTCTCACTTCTCTTTCTAGCAAGTAAGTTTTTCGTTTAATAGATATTCTTGATATTGGTGTTAATATATATTATATATATAATAGGATCGAATCAATTGAGACTTCTGTCACTGGTACCAACAAAACTCCCTTGTTGAGCTCTGCTTCATCTGCTTACAGCCGTATCTCTGCTGGAATTGCTTCTTCTGCCGCTGGTGCTGCTTCTGCCACTGATTCTGCATCTTCTTCTGCCACTGATTCTGCATCTTCTTCTGCCACTGATTCTAGTTCCGTTGCTTCTGAGTCTTCATCTGCTTCATCAGTCTCAAGCTCTGCTTCCTCTGCTCAAGGCTCTGCTTCTGATGCCCAAGGCTCTGCCAGCAGTATCCTCAGTTCCGTCACTTCCTCTGCTGAAAGCAACGCTTCTAATGCTGCCAACACTTTGGTTGGAGGAAACAACTACATTCTTCAATTGTCTGCTTTGGCTGCTGTCTTTATTGCCAGCTTTATTGCCATGCTTGCTTAAATTTGATAATCAAAGCAGCCTTTTTCGTTTAATTGATTGAATTTATTAATTCAATTTGGCATTTTAACTTTTTATGTAAATAATATAATAATAATAAAAAATTCTATATATATAATCACCTGGCTAAAATCAATCAAGCCATCTTGAAAATGAATCAGAGAGCAAAGCGGCACGCAAGAAATTAGGCAAACATGTATTATCTGCGTCTATCTAGAAACTAGAAAAAAGCAAAAAACGTACGAGATCTCTCACAAATAAACCGAGTTTCCGCCTTAATCCCCCGGTTTCATGTTTCTAAAACATTTCAACATGACACATTTTGTTACGAAATCCCGGAACTATTGTTCTCTCATCTCTTTTTCTTTGCTTTGTTTAACAATCCCTCCATCATGGATACCGAACAGGAACGTGAATGGGAAAGACTTTCAATCAAACGAAGAAAATCAGTTGCCTCATTGGCTGCAAGTGCAAAACCACCACCAGTTCATTTTTATGCACTTCGAATGGCAGATAATCAAATTGCCGCTATTAAAAATAAATCTGTGCGAGAATTTTACAAGGTCTTGTATGAAATGTTGAAATCAGAATTGTGAGATATTTATAAATATATAATATAGCATCAAAATGAAATGATCGATCGATTTGAGGAGGTAGATGTGATCATTGAACGTATACAAAATTCCCCTGAAGCTCTTAATTATGGATCGGTTTCTACTACAAGCTCCACTGTATCGGTACAGAATTTGGATACGAATTTTGCACAAGATGTAGATGAAGAATTAAATGTAGGAGCACCGCTTTTAAAGAAACCAACTACAAGAAATTCTATTGAAAATCGACCTTCACCTACATGGCTTGTTCATTTAGCCATCAACATTTCTATGGTAGCAAATATCGCCTTGTTTGCTACAAAAGTATTTTTAGCCATTTTATCTGGATCAATGGCTATTTTAGCTTCTGCATTTGAGAGTTTCTTGGATATTCTTAGTAATGGTATTATTTTCTTTACCATTCGTGTAATTAGGCAAAAGAATTTGTATGATTATCCAGTAGGAAAGGTAAGAAAAAAAAATGCTTCAAGGATTTTCATGGTATTCCTGTCTAATGCAAGAGTATGCAAATTAGGCTAGAATGGAACCCTTGGGTATCATAGTATTCGCTGTTGTTATTACAACTTCATTTTCTCAAGTTTTACTCTCGTCAATTAAACGTTTGACCGAAGATTCTCCAACATCTGAATCTATTGATTTAGGTCCTATAGTGATGATTTTACTTATTGCAAACATCGTTATCAAGGGTATTTTATGGTTATGGTGTTTAACTGTGAAAGGCAGTTCTAGCGTGCAAGCGCTGGCTCAAGATCATGAAAATGATGTTGTATTTAACATTGCTAGTACAATTTTCCCGGTCATTGGTAATTTAGAAAGCTCCCAAAAGAAAAAGCCATTTTAAAATTGTACTAAATATACACAACTAGCTGTTTGGGCAAAACTTCCATGGTTGGATCCTGTTGGTGCTATTTTACTGTCGCTATATATTATTTATGAATGGGTTATTGTGTTATTAGGTATGTGGATTACTAATCGACCCATCTAAAAAAAGTATTTAAATCTGATTTTCTATTTTACAGAAAATATTCGAAGATTGACAGGTCAAGCTGCTAGTGTAGATGACATTAAGCAATTAACTTATATGGCTTATCGATTCTCTACTAAAATTGTAGCAATTGAAACTGTACGTGCTTATTATAATGGAGATCGTTGTATAGTAGAAGTTGATATTGTTTTACCTCCTGAATGTCCATTAAGAGAAGCTCATGATGTCGGCGAGGCATTGCAAGATGCATTAGAGTTACTGGATAATGTAGAGCGAGCTTTTGTTCATCTAGATTTCACGTCTGAGCATCAAATTGAGCATAGACGTGTAGTAGACGATATTGGTTTTGGACAGTAATTGCATTTTTAGACATTCCCCACATTCTTACATTATCTCATTAGTAACAACATCTAGTTTTCTAGCTCATTTTTTTTTACCCTCTATTACAAATAAAATTTAATGATTGATTCAAGGATTTTTTCCTTGGCGACCAAGAACATTTCATACTTTCTGGTTTCAGGTTGTCATGGAATTTGAAATAATTAGCGTATGACAAATTCTACATCAAAAGGGTCAAACAACTTGAGAAAACATGGCGAAATTTCTCAATTTTTTTAGTCTTTCAAATGTGATTACTAACATCCAAGTTGAATCATGTCTTTATTAAACATTTCCTCGAGTTTGCTACAGGTAATTGTCGTTCAATCCATGACAGTATGAAGCGATATTTGAGTGACGTAGATCGAATAATGAACATCCGACTATGTTCGGTGTGTTTTGGCTGCTGCTGCTCCTTTTTTTGATATGGAAAATTGCACTGCAAAAGAGTACGAGACTCAGGGAAATCAATAACTAGACCTTCTTTTTTCTCTTTCCTCTTTTTTGGTATTTCTTTCTCTAGTTTTTCTATAAAAAAATTAGTTGAATATATCAAAAATCAAAAAGATATTCCTAATTTATTTCAGTTCTGCTTGTTTCAACATTCGAACGAAATAAAAGCTAAAAAAAACACCTAAAAAACGGAAAAAAAAAGAGGCTCTATATACATATATATAACGAAACAACACTAATTATAAAAAAAGAGAACCCCTTGAACTTTTTTGTCTTCTTTTTTCTATTTGACAAATTCAATATGGCTCAGTCGCAAAACAGGAGAAACACTTGGGAAGGGTAAATATCATTTATTATTATTATTATTATTATTATTATTTTTTTTTTTTTTTTTTTTTTTTTTTTTTTTTTGGTTGCTATGCAACAACAATGGGGAGGAACATTCAAAGCAATAACAACAACAATGCTCAAAATGATGAAATTTCTTTACAGAAATATAATGAAAATTCATCATTTTGGGGTGTTTTTTTTATCTTTATTTTTTGTGTGTATTGATTATTATTATTATTATTATTATTATTATTATATTAAATAAGGAGTAAAACTATACAATCCATTTATATTGACAAACATCCCATTTTTTATTTTTTAGACCAAATGGACGTCCAGCTGAGGCAAAAGCAACTGAACTTTTACATCTATACATATATGATTACTGCAAGAAAAAGAAATTCGTTCAAGCCGCTCGAGCATTTTCATCAGAAGCAAACGTGCCAACAGATCAACCCCCTCCCTTTGATGTCTCGACAGGTTTTTTAGCTGATTGGTGGAATGTTTTCTGGGATATTTATTTTGCTAAATCAAAGGAAGCTGAAGCAAGTAAAGAAGCTAATGTTATGGATGAGGTAAAGAGTTAATTGATATCTAGAAAGAATGTCTATTTAAAAATCTAAATTTAGTATCATAATTTTCTTCGAGCTAAAAGAGAAGAGGTATTACAACAACAAAGATCATTTAATTTACAGCAAGCACAACAGCAAGCACAACAAGCTCAAGCCCAACAACAAGCTCAACAACAAGCTCAACAACAAGCTCAACGTAGAGCTTCTGAAGCTCAAAGAGTAGCTCAATCTCCTCAATTATCTGTTCACCAACAACAACAAGCTCAACAGGAACAACAACAGCAGCAACAACAGCAGCAACAAACCCCTCATTTACAGCAACAAAGTGTTCCTTCACAACAACAGCAACAACAGCAGCAGTTATCACGAGATCCGCGACCATCACCTGCAAGTAGTACGGCTTCGTTACCGAATAATAATGGGATGCCACCACCTCCTAATAATAATAATAATAATAACAATATTGTAAATACGCCCCAAAGCATGCCTGCAAATTTGCCTCAACAACATATACCGGGAAGACATACTGCATCTCCTTCTTTTTCACCTCAACAAATGCAAAGAGGTGTTGAAGTTGTGCCTGGTAGTGGTAGTATTGGACCTCATCCACCTGGAGGACCTCCTGATGGGATGATGACTTCTCCAATGGTTGGTCAACAAATGTCAATGCAACAACCAATGATGACTGCAGCTCATAGAGCTCAACAACAAAACGCGCTTGTAAATGCTGCTATGACCTCTGTAGGTCTTGGTGGTCGTGATCAACAATCATTAACTCCTGAAGAAAAGGTAAAATTTTGAGATTAATTACAAAGAATTGATAAACTAACCGTCAAATGTGGGTGGCATAACATAGATGATTTTACAAAATCAAATACGAAAGATTCAGATGAGTCAACAAGTGAATATGATGAGAAATAATCCGTAAGTAAAGAAAGAAAGAAGATATAGAATCGTGTAATAATCAAGTATTTTAGTATGTTGGCAAATAATCCACAAGCTCAAGCTAGACTTCAAATGCAACAACAAGCTATTTTGCAACAACAACAACAACAACAACAACAACAACAGCAGCAGCAGCAGCAGCAACAACAACAAGCTATGCTTCAACAACAGCATTTACAACAGCAGCAGCAACACCAACAACATCAACAGCAACAACAAGGAATTCCTCCACAACATCCTCAACAACAACAACAACAACAACAACAACAACAACCTCAAGGTACACCTCAACAACAGCATCAAATGCAGCAACAACAAGGAACACCTCAACAACAACAAGCACAATTACCCCCTCATACACCTCAACAACACCCAATGGGTCAAAGTCCTCAAGTTGATCCTGCCCAACGTATGGGACCAGTTGGTCCACCTGGTAATATTTATTTGTTTATTTATTTGTTATATACTAACAAAAAAAATGTATTTAGTAAATGGACAACCGAGGCCACATATGGTAGGTCCTGGAGGTCAAATGGGTATGAATCCTAACATGCAAAGCCCAAATTTAATGAATGGTGGAATACCATTTAATGGTGATGGTAAGTATATTATTGATTAGTATGATTTGTATTACTTAATTTGATGTTACACATTTTAGTGAATCTTATGCTTGCTCAACAAATGATGAATAAAGGTCAATTGCCAGCTGGATTAACGCCTCAACAGCAACAACAACAACAACAGGTAAGTTATAGTGTGATTTTGTATTTGTGATTATATATTGATTGATTTTTTTATAAAAAAAAAAGATGTTGGCTGCTCAACAACAACGTATGATAATGAATCAACGTCGTATGATGCAGCAACAACAAGCACAACAAGCGCAACAAGCACAGCAACAAAATCAAGGTGGTCCACCACTACCGCCGCCATCACAGCAACAACAACCACAACAACAACCACCTAACCAACAACCACCTAACCAACAACAGCAACAGCAACAGCAACAACAACAACAACAACAACAACAACAACAACAACAACAACAACAACAACAACAACAACAACAGCAAGTTCCACCACAATCACAAACTCCAGGACAACCTCGTTCTCAACAACCTACACCACAACAACAAACCCAACAACTTCCACCTGGACAACAACAAGGTGGTAACGTAGGTGGTCCACAAACATCACCTAATATGAATACAATGGGTAGTCCAAGTCCTGCTATACCCGGTAGTGGATCTCCAGAAGGTGGAGATAAAAAGAAGAATATTGCAGTTGCATTATATCAACGCCGTCAAGTACATCATGCAATGCAGCAACAGCAACAAGCTCAACAGCAAGCTCAATTTGCTCACCCTCCACCTCAAAAAAGACAACGTACTACAAATAATGCTGATGAGAATTCTGCTACAACACCTCAACAAATGCAACAATCTCCTCAATTACAACATAAAATGAGCCCTCATGTCATGAATACTCAACAAAATCCAAATGAATCTCCTGTCATGGCAATGCAGCAAAGATTAGCTGCTCAACAAAGAAGTCAATTTGAACAACAACATAATTCTCCTCAACTAACTCGTAATAGCATTTCTGGTACTCCACAACAACAACAACAGCAATTACAACAACAACGTATGTCTTGGAATCCAGATATGGATTCACCAATGAACGATTTACAATCTCCTGCTGCTATGAATAATCCAGGTGGAATGGCCGCTGCTGCTAATGCTGCTGCTGCGGCTGCTGCTGCCAACGTTGCTGCAAATAATAACAATATGAACAATAGCAATGTACTTTCATTTGATTTAGAACGCTTCATGATGGGAGATAGTGGAGATTTTGGTGAAATGTTTGCTTCTGGAGATGAAAACCCAGACCAAGCTTTAATGATGGGAGGTGATGGAGCAGATTTGGATCCATTTGGAGGTGGATTTCTTGCCAGTATGGGAGGAGGCCTTGATTTAGATAATGGTATGGGAGGTGGTAATGGTAATGGAGCACCTTCTTCTCATGCTGTAAATATGAATGCCAATTCTTCTGCATTACAACCTTATGCTGAATTATCAGGACACACCAATAAAGTATCTACTACTGCTTTTTCCGTTGATGGTCAATGGTTAGCTAGTGCTGGTCATGATCGTAAAGTAATGATTTGGAGTGTACAAGATAAAAAGACTTTATATACTTTAGATGGACATACCGGCAACATTACTTGCGCTAGATGGAGTTCAGACAATCGAAATTTAGTTGCTACTACATCATATGATAAAACATTGAGAATTTGGGATGTTGGCTCTGCTTTAGCGGTAAATTCAGATAAAGACAAGAAGATTAAGGAAGAGGAAGACACAAAAAGTGATATTTCAAGCTTAAATCCTAAACAATTGGCTAAATGGGATTGTAGAGCTCAAGTTACTGCTGTCGATTTTGCTCCTGATAGACCAGACACAATTTGTTCTCTTGATGCTGAAGGTGAATTAAAGGTTTGGAATTTGAATACTTCCAACTGTGAGAAATCACTAAAAATGGTAAGCCTTTTTTTTTTATGAGGAATAAGAGGTTATTAATGATATGAATAGACACAATCAAAGTCAGGTTTTGCACCAAATCCTATGAGATTTCATCCTCGAACAACCACAGTTCTTGCATGTGCAGTAGGCAATCAAATCAACATCATTGATATCACTTCTTCTGGCAAAAACAATAACAGTAATAGCGGCAGTAGTGGTAACAATACCATCAATGCGGATAATATGGGTGTACGAACTATTGCAACAGATCATGGCAAGAACATTTGTTCATTTGATTGGTCTCCAGATGGTAATTTCCTTGTCGCTTCTTCTGAAGATAAGATCTGTGTTTATGAAACTTCTCATTGGAAGTGTGTCATGAACCATATTCCCCAATCAAAGATTTCAGGCTGTGCATTTGTGAATGGAGGTAATGAAAAACTTCGTTTACTGTATGGTGGATATCAAGATATTTTCTTATGGCAATGTGGAATTCCAGGTGCCCAACCAAAGAAAGTGGGATCACAGTCTGGTATGGTGGTGAGTATTGCTTGTTGTTCGGTTGCCACAGGCCAAACACTAGTTGCTTCTGCCAGTCATCATCAAAAAGAAAAGAATCTTATGTTATGGACAATATAAAAAATTTCAACATTATACGATTCAACATTTTATTTTTTACTATTACGTTTCCTTTTACTCCCTTTTTCATATTTGTCTTTTTAATATTGATGCTTTCATTATCTCTCTCTCTCTCATTATATATTTCTCTCTGTCCTCCTACTCCCTCCCTCTCTCCCTCTCTCTCTCTCTCTCTCTCTCTCTCTTTCTTTCTTTCAATCTCTTGTTTCTATATGAAACTGCCAAAAAACTCTTTTTTATATCTTTTTCCTCTTATATATATATATATATAATAATAATAATCAAACAATCAAAAAAAAACTGTCTTCTTTATAATATACATTATTTACAGTAGGTTATTTACTCATGTATTCGAATAAATGATTTAAATTTTCATATTTCATGCTAGAATATTGATTCCGAGTTTATTTTTATATACCCCATAAAAGGCATGAAAACAAGTAATATTTAGTGCTTTACCTTAAAAACAGGTCCGACTTTTCATCCCTGCCCAACTTTTTTTCACTAATTAACAGCAAAATAAAATCATATAAACATGTACCTGAGATGTTCAACTTTAATCTAAAAACAAGTATCCAAAAATATCCGATCTCTAACAATTGGTATAACTTTTGTAGTATTAATGTTTCAGATTTTTACAAGTACTTCACTGCTAAAATTAAAAACTTTGAGCTTGAATATCTCTGCAAAACATTAAGCTATGCGAATATTTTTTAATAATAAAACTTATTTGTTTTGAAGTGAACTATAACATAGTTTAGTATAAAAAAATTCTAATCACTTTTTCATTTATTTTTTAAAATTTTTGTAGTATACAGATTTCAAAATAGTTGTTAAATTGAGTAGCAATTTTTTTTTATATTATGCTATAATAGGCTTAAACTACTTAGTATGCTAGGAGATTCTTATATCCGATATCAAGACTTTATACTTCAATACATGTCGTAGTCAATAGATTGTAAGATGTATTGGTATTGTAGAAGGTAATAAAGTATGGTACTTGGTGGAATACAACGTGGACAATTCATACAGTGAGTTCCAAAACCCTTTCAATGTTTTGAAATTTTGAATGAGACTAGCCATATCTTTCGCAATTTCAATCGGAGATACTTTAAATTTCTATTATAAGTAATGTGAAATATTTCCAATAATTTGCAAACAGTCCGACCTAATTATTTAAAGTTCCGCAAAAAATATGTCAATTCAAAAACGGGTACATCATTGAAAGGGTTTTGGAAGCATAGGATAAAAATTACAATTTAGTAGCCCACAGCTTGTACATTAACGCTGGATATCTTATAAAACAGAGAAATATGCGGAAAATATATGAGATGTTTTTCAACTTTTACCTTACCTTTTTTACTAGTAGTTTCAAGCAAAATCATCAAGATGAAAACTGTATCAGATGCCAAACGTAATGATGTTATCTCTCTGTTAAATTCAGGCCATACCGTTTCGAAAATTGCTCGTCGTGTGGATGTTAGTCAAGCCACAGTACGTCGTATTGGAAAAAAGGCCTGTCCTGACCGAGAAAAACTTAAAGGAGGCCAACCATCTAAGCTGACTACTGTGGATAAGAGATATTGTGTCCATGAAATCACCAAAGGTGGCTTGGATAATGCGGTACAAGCCAAAAAAGAGTTTCGTCGTAATCTACACGTTAATGTCAGTGCGAATACTGTACGTAGGACTCTTCCGGATAATGGTTTAGGCGCATTACCTAAGATAAAATAGCCAGAAATTAGTGATGAAAATGCGAAGGATCGCCTCCGCTGGTGCAAAAACAAAATTGATTGGACTTTGGAGGACTGGAAACGTGTTATATTTACCGATGAGGCTAGAATTAACCGTTTTAACTCTGATGATTGTATTTGGTGCTGGAAAAAAGACAACGAGGAGATAAAACCTAGGCATACCAAAAAAACAAGAAAGCATAGAGATGATCGCATCATGATTTGGAACACCATTTCTTGGTCTGGTGTTGGCTGGTTGTGCAAGATCAAAGGTAATATGAACTCTGAACTATACAAAACTATTGTTGATGACGATTTGGAGAAATCCATTGACGATATGTGCCAAAAATTGAAGTTACGTCGTAATCAAGTCATTCTTCAGCAAGACAATGATTCCAAACACACCTCGAAGTTAATGAAAAAACACTTCGAAACAAAAGAATATAGAGTAATGTCATGGCCAGCACAATCCACAGACCTCAATTCCATTGAAAATATGTGTAGGTTATTGAAAATCCGTTTAAATGAATATGATACACCTCCAGAAGGCATGAATGACATTTGGAAGAGAACACAAGAGATTTGGTAAGAAAAAATAACAGTTGAGGAATACCAAAGGGTTATTTCGAGTATGCCTAATCGTTTGAAAGCTTGCATCAAAGCAAAGGGTTACGGCATTGATTATTAACTGCGTTTAAATAAACTCCAATTTTTTTTTGATAATGCTTCCAAAACCCTTTCAATGATGTACCCGTTTTTGAATTGACATATTTTTTGCGGAACTTTAAATAATTAGGTCGGACTGTTTGCAAATTATTGGAAATATTTCACATTACTTATAATAGAAATTTAAAGTATCTCCGATTGAAATTGCGAAAGATATGGCTAGTCTCATTCAAAATTTCAAAACATTGAAAGGGTTTTGGAACTCACTGTAATAGCAATGAATAGGGGTCTGAGGAGGTAGTCTTTTTAATTTGAAAAGCATCACCTCGACAAAAAGGATAATTGGAGCAGAGCCTGGAGAAAAGACAATTACAATATTGATACCAATAATTATATTGAAACATGACATAGATATCTCAAGGAAGTTTAACATGGCAACGTAAAAAAACAAAGAGTGAATATTCTCACCTATCTCCTTTGAGATATTGTTCTTCCTAACATGATTCAGAATTATATTAGAACAACTTCTGGTATGCAACAAAGAAGCAGAATGCAGAAAGCTATTATGACCCTCAATGAACAGAAGCAGAGGCATTGATTTGGGAACAACAAAACGTTACAATATACAATCAAAGAAGTATTGTCTTTTACTTCTAACAACAAAAGTTATGAAATCATATCCTTGCATGGATTTTCAAATGAATAATGCATCTTTTAAACATGTTTATTTTGTAAGTAACGAACTAATAATCACAAAAGCATCCATCTTTACCTAGATTTTAATTAATAATTATAACACATTTAATGCTAGGTAAATAGTGTAGTAGTATACTACATATATCAAGTTTTTTTAGTAATCAATGTTATATCAATATTATATCTTAGGTCGCACATTCAATGTCTCAGTCAATATTCGGAGTTATAGTAAATCCACAGGTGTCCACGTTGATTCACATGCGTCTTAGTAAATTGGTGTAATGTTCTTAGATAGTAATTCTGTGTAATAGTTATAATGAAAAGTATATTAAATACATCCTCTGGATGTATTGTTAATAAAGAGTGTAATATTTTGGCAAGATTATTTCTTAAGACCGTTTTGACATTTCAATCAAGTTGATCTTAATTAACAGCTAAGATCTAATGACTTTTTGAAACCACAAAAACATTAAAATGTCAAATTATACCACTGGTACATCCAAACTAAGAACTAAACCACGAATATCTTGATTTAAAATCTTATTACTGTATTATATATACAATTAGAAAATAGTATATATTATATTGCAAAGGCTATGGTAATAATCCAGAAATCTTTGCTTTATGATATATCAGAAGTTTATCCAGATGTAGAAATCCAGGAACAACTATTAAAATCCAGCATGGCATGACATTTAATATGAGTTGATTTATCAAAATATGTTTAGGTTAAATAAAAACTAAAAATTTCATCAAGTAAAGAGATATCGTTTATTGGAATGAAATTAATAGGGTTTATATACTATTTGATTTGAGGAATTAATGATGTGATAAGGTAGTTTAGATGTTATTAAATAGTAATGTGTCATGTTGTCATGTTGTCATGTTGATATGTCATGTTGGAATATCGCACTGGAGTATCATGCTTCTATACCGTGCTTCTATACCATGCTTTTAGGAGCATTGTATAGTTAATATTTAATTAAGGAACTTCCGGTTCCGGATCTGTTATTGTTTACTTTTTTGGATTTGACATGATCCGGTTTAAGAATGATACATCATGAGTTACTAAATGTCATACATAACCACAAACATTAACAGCGAATATCAGGAACACTCAGAAACACTTGGAAACTATGAAACATAGGCAATCCTACATCTTATCCAAATGATACAATTACATATTCTCAATTCCACAAATTCCATTGTATATAATTTGGGAACAAATCATATTAAGTACCTCAATACCCGATAATTCATTAATAATATTAATAACCATATAACCATCTAAAAAACATATAAATACGAAGCATCAATAAATTAATAAAATGTATCTTTTAGCAGAGTATTTTTATATTAGTATCTCTTGATATAAATTTTTTACAGCTGGCAATTTTAAACTAATATAGTAAGTTTAAAGAAGGTTAATTTGTTTAAATTTTATGTGTGATAAAGTCACATCTATAATCTTAGATTTGGCTTGCATATAAATTTAAGCAGTAAGTGTTATTCAAGTTTATGCTCGAGCAAAAACCATTGTTGCTGCAAACATTATAGCTATAAACATTACTTACAAAAGATGATAATCGTAAATATTGGCTCTTGTATGCATTGCTCTACACCAACAACGTAATGAATTGTATTGTCTATAATATATATTAATAAAACCAAATGTAATTTAAAACCCAATTCCAGTAAAAAATGTAATGGGATTTTGAGAACGGCACGATGTTCATGTACCAACCAATTTGTGCCCATACGATCAGCTCATTATGCTATTATGCTCATGATCGGATTTTATTATTATGCACAAAAAGGAATAATGATATGCTTATGGGTAGTTGTACTACTATTATGCACACATGGAATTAATGTCATGCACATGGATAGAATCTATAATTCTGTACATACAGGCTCATTATTAGCTTTGTGCGCATGTGCATCTTGTTATCTTTTTAGCCATATTCAGTGGGCACAACAGCTCAGGCTATAGTTTGCAGTCTGTTATATCAGAATCTATATATGGCATTACCGATGTCTATTTTCATAGTCTCAGTCTTGGGTATACCCATATCATCATTGTATTACCCGAGATTGCCGTCTATTACATATATCCTCACATTGTATATCGAATAAACTCCACCTTTTACTCTTGTTCAATTCTTATTGTTATTAATAAAACACAGCCCACCTGGGCACAACAAAATCATATTGTGCAGCACAAGTCGGCCGTAGTGCTTTTATATATAAATTTTATAAATTTGTAATTTTATGGACTTTTTTTGAATCCGGTTGTATCACCTTATATTTTTCAATTTAAATCCGTTATTAGGCTAATAATGTTATAGGTTGTGTTTATGCTTTATTTAAAATAAGCCTTTGAATAATTAATAGCAATACAGTTGAACTTTAATTTTTGTATGAAGTTTTGATACCTTCATCTGATAGCTGCTTGGAATATTTAAACAACCGCGTCCGGGCTATCCGGTGATTTGTTTTAGAGATTTAAAGGTTAGAAATATCATTAGTAGATGGCCGTTTCCGGAGATTGTTCGGCTTTTTTTTTTGGAAGAGTGACCATTGGCAAAAATATAAATCATAGACTATGCTGCATCTGTCGGTTTTCGCACTTTTATTTAGTTTCAATTCCTATTAGAACTGACATTTAATAGAAATTGTAGTATAAATATCTTCAGGAACCGAGACCTAACAGTTCTTGGTTCCCTTTTCATTTTAAAATAAAGACCCTACGTTCTCCGTGATTGAATCACTACCTAGTCTCTTTATTACTTTTCTCTTTATAAAAATAAGATCTATTTCACAATAACTCTCAGCATCCCACCAAGTATCATATGTTATCATCCTCTACAGCATCAATATATCTTACAATCTATTGACTATAATATGTATTGAAGTTGAAAGTCTTCATATCGGATATAAGAAACTGCTAGCGTAATACGTTTAATCCAGTAATTACCAAGAACGCTTCTTGGACCTCAATTATGACACCATATTATTTTATCCCAGCGGTTAATCAATCAAGTAGCTATCAAATCAACATCCAAGCATATTTAGCGCAGCATTGAAACAAGACAACTCACAAGCTCTGCAAAGAACCGTTAAATTATGATTGATCCATTTCAATCCATAGATTACTATCAAACAGATGTAATGGTTCAATAATGCCTTAAATTACATCTCAGGATCTCAATGTCAAATCAATATAAAAGGCCGTACTTTTACATCTAAATAAACGATATCTTGTTTTTATTATACAACAGTTGAAGAACTGATTCATTACTCTCTCTTTTTTAATTGTATTCTTTTTTAAGTATTATTCGTCAAACCTGAAAGTATACGAGAAGGCTAAACCTTTTGCAATTCTGCGGATCAGCGCTAGAAGTACTTGCCATTGCAACGGGATGTCATTTGGATTCATATTCGTGCAGAAGAACTGATGGGCTTGCTGATCTTAGTAGGTGTAGATAGCAGGTAATCGACTTGCTGCCCAAACTGGCTCAACATACAATGACCCATGGATGCTGGTATTGTTACAATTGATGTCGTATATTTTCAGGATTGATAAATAGTACTTAAAAAAGAATACAATTATAAAAGAATGAGTAATTAATCAGTTCTTCAACTGTATAATAAAAACAAGATATCGTTTATTTAGATGTAAAAGTATGGCCTTTTATATTGATTTGACATTGAGATCCTGAGATGTAATTTAAGGCACTATTGAACCATTGGATCTGTTTGATAGTAATCTATGGATTGAAATGGATCAATCATAATTTAGCCGTTCTTGCAGAGCTTGTGAGTTGTGTTGTTTCAATGCTGCGCTAAATATGCTTGGATGTTGATTTGATAACTACTTGATTGGTTAACTGCCGAGATGAAATAATGTGGTGTCATAATTGAGGTCAAAGCGTTCTTGGTAATGACTGGATTAAACTTGATACGCTAGGAGTTTCTTATATCCGATATCAAGACTTGCACTTCAATACATGTCGTAGTCAATAGATTGTAAGATGTATTGATACTGTAGAAGGTGATAATGTATGATACTAGTAGGTGGAATACAACAATTGAGATTGTAGTAAAGTGAATAAGAAATGAAGAATAAGAGAATAGAATATAGCCAATGCAGTTATATCTATTAAATGAGCACCAGGTTTTAAGTTGTCCAACTATAATAAATGTTTTATATAAATATATAAAACGAAATGAATAAATAAAAATAAGAAATGTACAATGAAATATGTAGAAAATAGTTCAAGGGATCTTATAAAATAGTAAATGTAAAGTAAGGAATATCAAAAATGATATGAAGAATAATATATAATCAAAATATAGGTAAGAAATAAGATATCTTTATTAATTGTTCTTTTTAAATGTTGCTATTTATACTAATGTTTGTCTGTTAGAACATCCTTGATGTTGATAATGTTATTTGAATTTGATAATAAAATGTCTTTACTGACATCTAAAGAAAAAGTTGAGTTTGTAGATTATAATGATATGAGATGTTGTTACATCCGTATATTTCCATGAATATGTGTTGATTTATAATCACTGAGTAAAGATTTGGAAAGATTAGACAAAGATTTCAGATATTGATCCTATCAATATTCGGTTATGTTGTATTTATGGTAATTAAATCTGTTGTTCTTTTGTATGAGTTGTAAAATAATACAATGGGAGATTAAATCAATAGTATATAAGGTTTGGTGAATTTCGTGTATGATTTGTGTTACTTCTGAACTAGAATCTGGAAGTATAATATACCTTTTGGGGATCCAGATTGTTTGTTTATTTTTGACAGATAATTTATGTAAGAAAAAAAAGAAGAGTTGCTGTTCGATTTGCAACAGTATTATTAGTGTCGAGTCGGGCTTTGCCAGCCAAATTCACTAATATTATACATATCATATGCATTAATGAAAAAGGAAAAAATTGCCACACTTATGCAGAACTTACTAAGAAAAAAAAAGGAGGATCATATTCGATGAGAAGCAAGGTCATCGGAGATTTTCTTTCGAAATTCATATCATCCTAATACCAAAGGGCTTCCCCTTTGGCGGGTTTGAACTCACAAATATGTGTGTCGCACTCAATTTGTAGCGCATGCGCTACCCATTAAGCTTATCACTCTCCTTTGGTCCACAATTTTAACTCCCATACTTGTGAACATGTATTTGTCAGTTTTTCACTGCAAATAAATTCCGTATAACCTCGTTTTCCCTGCAGGTACTACGCCCATACGTTTTTTAGTGTAGAGAAAATTGTGTAAGCAATAAACAAAAATTGAGAACATGGTAATATTTTCAAAATAACCAATTAAAAAAGGATTCATGAATATAGAGAACCCATATAAAGTATAGAATTTTGAATAAAACGTTATAGTATGCATGGGAAATGTGAGTTTCGCCATTGTAATATGAGCGTATTACTACACCACCGTATTCCGCCGTAAGGTAATATGTTTGTTTTACCATCATGCGTATTCCCTGCTGCGTATTCAGTAAAAATTAGTTGCAGTGTTTCACTATTTTCGTGAATGCAGCAAATTAAGGTGTATCTTTTCTTTTTGGAGATAATAGTAGAGCTTTTCAGAAATTGTTAGCCAATTTTTTCTAAATGTTGTATTCCACCTACTAGTATCATACATTATCACCTTCTACAGTAGTATCAATACATCTTACAATCTATAGACTACGACATGTATTGAAGTGTAAGTCTTGATATCGGATATAAGAAACTCCTTGTGTATCAAGTTTAATCCAGTCCTTACCAAGAACGCTTGGACCTCATGACCTCAATTATGACACCATACTATTTTATCCCAGCGGTTAATCAATCAATTAGCTATCAAATCAACATCCAAGCATATTTAGCGCAGCATTGAAACAAGACAACTCACAAGCTCTGCAAGAACGGTTAAATTATGATTGATCCATTTCAATCCATAGATTACTATCAAACAGATCCAATGGTTCAATAGTGCCTTAAATTACATCTCAGGATATCAATGTCAAATCAATATAAAAGACCATACTTTTACATCTAAATAAACGATATCTTGTTTTTATTATACAGTTGAAGAACTGATTAATTACTCATTCTTTTATAATTGTATTCTTTTTTAAGTACTATTTATCAATCCTAAAAATATACGACACTAGAGAATGCGTATCTTTGATGGAGATATAAACAGAACTCAATATTAGTACATTAATATTAAGATGTATAAAAGAAAAATTGAATATGGATGAATGCAAAGGAATCTTTACTAAAATGGGAATTAGTATAACATCAGCTACAACGCATAGAAACGCAAGTGATATTCAACAGATACAGTTGCAATTGGAAAGTCACTTTTTAGAAGTACAGTATAAACACCTATAATTATACTGGAAAATCAAAGTAAGCACTATTAATCAAACTAAAAACAAGCATCAACTTTTTAATCCACCCGTGTTGAATACAGATATCAATTGTATAAATTTTACCAATAATGCGAAATGGTAATATGATATACTGTACCAATTAGTTTGACGACTATTATAATTAATGATAATAATAATATATAGGATCAAGTTTTTATAGTAACAATAACAAAAAATTACCAACAGTATAATAGCAAATCGTAATTTCATTCACTATTGTTCAATATGACTGGATATTAATGAATCAGAGAAAATACAATGCTAAAAAACTGATACCCAATGTATATCGAGGTCAAGATTGATGAAAGGCGCCATTCATCGTGTAGTTAAAATCGCAACATTTCGATGGACAGAAAATAGAAATTATAGGACCAAGATGTTGTGTTTCCCTCAGGGTTTTCAAAAGAATTTAAACCCATACTTCATCAAACCTACTTAGACGTTAAATACTCATTACATGCTATTAGTATCATCTTGTTTTTTATTTAATTGCTGTATTATTAAAAATCAATTAAGTTTTTCATAGCTTATAACAATGACAATCGGATGTTTCTGATTTTAGATTGACATTTATTATAAGACGGCCGATAATACGTTTGATACTACTGTAGGTAAAACCAGTCAATTTAATTTATGTTATCCGAATTCAAATACCGAGGACCCATTTGTAAGTACTTAAGTTGGTTCTGGTAAAGCATTCAATAAATTGGCTTAGGACAAAGAGGAGGGTAAAAAGGTGGTACTAGGTCCCTGTCGTATGTTTTCAGGATTGATAAATAGTACTTAAAAAAGAATACAATTATAAAAGAATGAGTAATTAATCAGTTCTTCAACTGTATAATAAAAACAAGATATCGTTTATTTAGATGTAAAAGTATGGTCTTTTATATTGATTTGACATTGAGATCCTGAGATGTAATTTAAGGCATTATTGAACCATTGGATCTGTTTGATAGTAATCTATGGATTGAAATGGATCAATCATAATTTAACCGTTCTTGCAGAGCTTGTGAGTTGTCTTGTTTCAATGCTGCGCTAAATATGCTTGGATGTTGATTTGATAGCTACTTGATTGGTTAACTGCCGAGATGAAATAATGTGGTGTCATAATTGAGGTCCAAGCGTTCTTGGTAATAATTACTCGATTAAACTTGGTACGCTAGGAGTTTCTTATATCCGATATCAAGACTTGCACTTCAATACATGTCGTAGTCAATAGATTGTAAGATGTATTGATACTGTAGAAGGTGATAACGTATGATACTAGTAGGTGGAATACAACAGTCCTAGTGATGGACATGTTTATGTTTATGATATTGGAGAGGCAAGACTAAAACTTAATGTAAATCATCTCTAGCGCAATAATTATAAAGTAAGACTATACTATTATCAAATAAACTACCATACAATATTAACATGTATAAAGGTTTACAGTAATAAGCTTGAATAAAGTAGTTACAGCGTCGTGAATTCTTGAAAGAGTTCTCAAGTATTATAAAATCTCTTATTTTTAAGATTTACAAGGCTTATAAGCGGAATATTAATCTAGACAATTATTTTTGTCCAGATCATCAATTTTGACATTTTTTAATTTTTTTTTTCTGTTTTTGCAAATTTAGAGTTAATTATACTACGAATTATAAAAACAAAAAATACACACAAATGCAAAATTTAGCGCTCTATTGGATCAATAAAAAATAACCAACATTTTTATTGCGAAATATTACATGAAAATCCTTTAATCAAAAAACCGTTTTTCGGACAAAAGTACAAATTTTCATTACTTAACATCTAATATTAAGCTTTTATAAATTGCGTATTAGTTATGCCTACAGTTTTCTCTCACAATGTAGTATGTTTAAACATTGATTTTGGTATCAAAATTTGATTTTTTTGTTTTTTGATCAAAATCATGAGTGTTGGTAAGGATAAAATGAGCCCCGAAAATGTCCGCTACAAAGTCTGAATTTTCAAACTGTATGTGGTTAAATATAAGAAAAGTTAAAAAAATAGAAATTCTTTTTTATTTAAAACTTAGATATACCATAGTATAAGAGATTTAAAAATTTAATCTTGCTATACTCAATTACGGCGTTGCTCTACGGGCTGGCTTTTGCAATCTTTAATGAATGTTGGATATGACAGACGATGTTTCTGGTAAATAAAATGTATGTTTCTATGATAACAGATATTGCCTATTATTTTGTTTAGTTTATGCATGATCTATGCGCTGTAATGCTTGTTTAGGGTATACACTAGATTGGTACATGTATTACTAGTAGCAGTGCTCAAAGGGTTAATTAGACATGATTCTTAGCATATAGTGATGAATATGAGGTTACATTATAATGATGTATTGCACTTTCAGTTCGTTTAGTTATATTATATATAGTCTATTATGATAAAATGGTATAGCCTGAAATCCTGAAGTTGATTCAATCATGAATGCATTCCTGGAAATGGAATTCATCTATTCTATTTGTATAAACATTTACTGTCTAATGTTAATCAAGCATAAATATTCTATATACTTATCATTGTTGTATCCTACTAAAACTGGCTCTGGGCAGCAGTCTAGTATATTATTATGTTGTAATCAGCAAGTTCTTCAAGATTATAAAATTATTCATCCATACACTCTGTATTGTTAAACTCTATATCCGTACTTTCAAAGCATATAAATACTACCCTAAACCCTGATGTCTTCCGAGACGGATTATTATCTTTTTTACGGACAATATACTCAATGAATAGATCTAGTTTTAACTTTATTTTCTAGTTAATCATTGTGTATATTAAAGTATATCTATAATAACGGTTTATTATTAGCTTATGATGTGAGAAGCTATTAAAAGGGGTGATTGTTCAATCTAAATTTTATCTGATTCAAATGCTAATGGTAAACTAGCATTAAATTAGTTGTGTTGACTCGTAATAAGCAAGGCATTTTATCGAGTACAGTGTTAGTGTCTAGTGTATTTCAGTTAAATGGAACAGATAGAGATATGGTTTATGCAGAGATCTATGAATGTGTGAGAGAGCTCAGATCTATGAACACAAAAAAATGATCCAAATTGTGATGCTTCGTCGACCTGTACGAGATTGTTTTGTGGCAATAACTAGTGGCTCCAGTGTAATTTAGGTACTTAATTGTCAAATATATCGAGTTAAGATGAATTTGGTTGATCGGTATAACGGATAATAAATGCAATGTTATTTATTGAATGAGTGAATGTAAATGTATAAAGCAAAGCTTAATTTTGAATGACAGTACTAATTATTTCGATCAACATTAACAGGTTTTTTAAAAAGCATAGTAAAGTGCAATCATTGCTACTAAATCGCATAATTGGATACAGTATGCGGAAAACTCTTGAAGCATTTATTCTTTTTTTTAATATCACTGAATATTAATGAATCAGAGAAAATACAACTGGCAACAAACTGATACCCAATGCACATCGAGGTCAAGATTGATAAAAGGTGTATTCATTGTATAGTAGAAATCGCAACATTTTGATGGATAGAAATTACAAAACCAAGGTGTTGTGTTTGCCTCAGGATTTTTAAAAGGGCTTAAAGGCATACTGTGGAATATGTACAAATTTATCCAATATATTGATCTCCATTTCATCTGATTTTCAATTAAAGTATAGCTGGTATGAATAGACATTACACTACTAAATGATATATGATATATGCTGATTTATACTAATACAGTATAAGCTTTCTATCGAGCTTCAATTCTAGCAGCATATAGTTAAAGACCAATCAACATAATGTGGAGGATCTAATCACACCACTATGACCAAGGACCCATGAACTCTATGAATACACCGATTGGTTACCATCAAGACTTATATCTGACAAGGGGTGGTATTATTGGCTATGTATGGACCTAGGAATGTTTACCTGACCTCTTTGATGAAAACTATATAAAGAGGACATTTGTTTACTACAAAAGTCCTCAAGTAGAATTTAACTTGATAATAAAACCCTAATAATGTTATTTAATCGAAATTCCTAATTGTTCTTTTATACTTTTTTTTCCGTGAATATCTCTACCTGTTCCACACATACTTCATCAAATTCTGCTGTTAAATACTCACCATATGCTATTAGTATCATCTTTGCAGTAAATTACAAAGTTATTTACTAAAATAAAAAAAATATAAAAAATAAAAGCAGTAGAGATACAATTATAATCAGCTAAAGTTTTTATTACAAAAGATTTCTGAAGAGTTAAAATAATTGAAAAGTATGAGGGTATTTATAGTGATTTGGAGAACTTGGATACCATCAGACTTGAATGGATGTATATTTAGTAATCTTCCAGTTTTGAGTACATTGTTATTGATTTGATATTTTAAGGGGTAAATTGTGTAGAGCATTGACCATAAGGGATTGTAAGTCAAGTGTGACAATATCGACCTTTTGGGAAATGGTTGTTTTGTTTATTTCTGTTATATCTATTTTATGTAACCTTGATTTTTAAGGGGTAGTTTTTTTATATGCTTGAATCTTATTTATATTGATAATGCAACTTCGATATAGATGAGTAGTTGACTAAATTAATATCTTTGTTTATTATCATTATTGATTTGGATAGAATCCTGTTTTGATATATATGTCATTTGTGTAATTGATTGCGCCGTGATCAAGGGTGCTATCATTTACACGACATGTATGGTTCAAAAAGGGTATTTCATATTTTTAGCATGCGTTTGTTATTGTGTTCAATTGAAGCGTTTGTTTATTATCGTTGTTCACATTTCAAGTGGCATCATATTTTATGAGCGACACTTGGAATTTCGGTTGTTTTATTTTTATCAAGCGTTTTTAGTATGTAATTCCACTGCAATCTTGGTTTTATTTAATTGCTGCATTATTAAAAATCAAGATTTTCATAGCTTATAACAATAACAATCGGATGTTTCTGATTTTAGATTGACATTTATTATAAGACGGCCGATAATACGTTTGATACTACTGTAGGTGGAACCAGTCAATTTAATTTATGTTATCCAAATGCAAATACCGAGGACCCATTTGTAAGTACTAAAGTTGGTTCTGGTAAAGCATTGAATAAATTGGCTTGGGACAAAGAGGAGGGTAAAAAGGTGGTAATAGGTCCCAGTGACGGACATGTTTATGTTTATGATATTGGAGAGGAGGTAAGACTGAAACTTAATGTAAATTACCTCTAGTGCAATAATTATAAAGTAAGACTATACTATTATCAAATAAACTACCACACAATATTAACATGTATAAAGGTTTACAGTAATAAGCTTGAATAAAGTGGTTACAGAATCGTAAATTCTTGAAAAAGTTCTCAAGTATTATAAAATCTCTTATTTTTAAGACTTACAAGGCTTATAAGTGGAATATTAATCTAGAAAATTATTCTTGTCCAGATCATCAATTTTGACATTTTTTAACTTTTTTTTTCTAATTTTTCAAATTTAGAGTTAATTATACTATCAATTATAAAAACAAAAAATATACACATATACAGAATTTGGCACTCTATTCGCTCAATAAAAAATAGCAAACCTTTTCATTGCAAAATACTACATGAAAATCCTTTAATCAAAAAACCGTTTTTCGGACAAAAATGTTAAGTTTCATTACTTAACATATAATATTAAGCTTTTATAAAATGTGTATTAGTTATGGCTACAATTTTCTCTCATAATGTAGTACATTTAAACGTCGATTTTGGTATCAAAATTTGATTTTTCTGTTTTTTGATCAAAATCATGAGTGTTGGTAAGGATAAAATGAGCTCCGAAAATGTCCGCTACAAAATCTGAATTTTCAGAATATACGTGGTTAAATATGAGAAAAGTTTAAAAAAAACGCTTTTTTACTTAAAACTTAAATATACCACAGTATAAAAGACTTAGCCGTTCAATCTTGCTACAGTATTATACTCAATTACGGTGTCGGTCTAAGGGCTCGCGTTCGCAATTTTTAATGAATGTATGGTATGACAGACGGTTTTTCTGGTAGAAAAATGCATGTTTCTATGATAGCAGACATTGTCTATTTTGTTTAGTTTATGGTTAATGCGCTATAATGCTGCTTTTACATTGGCTGAAATGTACAATTTAGCAGGGTCTTAATTGCGCTAAATAATGTAAAGCCTTAAAAATAATCCTTTTCTACATGCGTTGCTTCTTTCTTTTTGTTTTCATATTCCAAGGATATATTCACCGTTTGATAAGGCATATTAGACTATTAAGTGAGGGTTGATACTAAAATTTAGTATAAGAACACCGTACTAGGCCGGTGCATAAGTAATCCTTAAATCAAATATAAATAGCAGTAGACATTCACTCTTCATTTGATTTCTCCATCTCATTTTTATGTTTAATAAAGATTGACCAATTCTCACATACTTATCTTTCTTTATTATATACATCGACAACAATCCTGAGAGTCTATGCATACATACAATCTTATTTATAGAAAGAATAATAACAGTAAAGAATAATAACATTTATCATGGAGAACGTAGGCTTTATTACTAGAAAAACTAATGGTAAAAGAAAGAACCAAGAGCTGCTAGGTCTTGGTTTAAAAGACTATCTATAAGAATTACATTCTAATATGAAATATGAGCCAGAAATAGAATTGGTTTCAAAATTGGCAGTTTAATATCCTCGAAAACTGACACATTCAGTGTCATGAACCTGTCAAGCTTAATCTATTATCATATTATTATCCTAAACATATCACACGTTATTACCTTATCCGAATTGCATATCAATCTCCAGCTTATGCAAGACATTCTATTACTACCCGCATTGCCGCACAACCAATGACCACATTAAAATATCAACTTACTCGCATTCAAGGTATAGAGTAATTTAACAACACTGTGTCCCTGAAGTCTAGTTCATGAAGGGAACTAGACTCTTGAATAATTTACTATAAATAACCATCTTGTTTTCATAATTCCTTTTATTTCTTTGTCAGTTCTCCTCATCATTTCCCTTATTATATATTCTGAAATAAACCTAAACATAACAAATAAGTCTTTGTCCGTGTCTCTTGCCCCTTATATAATATAACCCTGATATCCAGTGTCGCTCCAGAGAATTGCAAAAGTTTCAGACTCCTCGGGTTGCTGTGAAAATGGAGAAATGAAAATACGTATTTTTTTCAATTATTTTGTATGGAGTGTTTCAGATATTTTCTGAAAACTTTTATAAAATCAAATAATGATTCGAAATTAAATTTTGAGGTTGCACTTAATGTGCAGTGGATATATGAATAACATGTCTTGACTTCACTAGCAAATAGCTGTTTTTCATGGGATTTTAACACAGTTTTTTTTATAAAAAAAACCCCCCTTTTCCTCTGCTTAAAGAAAGATAAAACAATTGGAAGTATACTTTTAATCAATGAATATTTACAGTGTTATCTACAAAACTTACTGGTTTTTATATAGTTAACGTGCCACCAGCTTTAAACCTGCACAAATTTTAACTTTTTTTAAGAGCTATCAACTCACCCAAAACTAACGATACAATAAAAAAAATCCATAACAATCATTATTTAAACCTTTGTAAACAATTGTTATGGCTCGAATACTTAATTTTACTATAAAATCATTCTGTTGATAGCCCTTGAAAATAGACGGTATTTCAAAATTTAAGCTGTGTGCTCTTAGGTGAGGGTAACTTTTGAAACAAGGATACTCTGTGACACATAACCTCCTTACCTTAAACCCAGCTTACGTAAGCAATGCGTGAAATCAGCATTTTCGCTATCAACTTTCCGAAAAATAAAGATATAATAAATCAGAGCCATAACAATCATTATTTAAACCTTTATGAACAATTATTATGACTTTAATAGTTATTTTTATTATAAAATCATTTTACTGATACCCAAAGTACCATTGCGAATGCAATTGGATCAAAATGTACTGTGGTGCTGCCAAGAGGGAAGCTCGTTTGCGATGTGACTATACATTCAAGTCTCTGGAGAAAAACATCCATTCTTTTCTGGATACCTCTGGTAACCTGACTCAAATCAGACATTATTTCAGAAGGTCGATGGACTACATCGAAGCTTATAGCAAATGTAGAGAAGTTGTCCAAGAAGTTAAGAAATTTGTCAAAAAAAATATTTATCTCACAGAAAATTTAGAATTCCTAAAGATTTGTTATAAAAATAAAATGTTTGTTTAAACTTATTATACTTCTCAATCTCTCAAATAACAAATGAGCTACATTATCTGCCATGAGATGCCTCCAAAAAAAATATATATATTGAAATGACGGAGTTCCAAAATAAATAAAAATTGAAACAAAATTAAAGTTTACACAGATTTAAAGCTGGTGGCACGTTATTAATTTTTGATGAAGTATATAATCGTTGGTAAAGGAAACCGTAAGCCAGATTATTGCCTTAAAACAAATGCATCTGAAAATGGCAGTGCTCATCGAGTTGAGTTCAAGCTGTGGTGACAGACTGCAACAGTTTAGAAATTATTTTTTGTGTATTTACATACATTTACTTTGATTTGAGTTTATTGACATTTTTCAGAATATTTAGTCCGATCGTTCCCCGGTATAAGATGCGAGCCCATATATTTGGTTGATGCATATACTTCGTGAAATTGATATACTTTCCTTACCCCCTATACCAATTATAGTGAAGAAAATATACGGATAAATTTTGTTTTGTTAGGCTTTGTAATTTCATTTACTTTTTGCTTTTTTTTTTTTTTTTTTTTTTTTTTTTTTTTTTGCTAATCGGCTGAAGGAATCATTTAAAAATTGTCATGACTGTAAATCAAAAGGCTTTTAGAGAGTTTCTCCAGTGTTTGATCCAGGCAAAAGTATTTCTCATTTCGCTCATTTACATACTTGTTATTAATATATATGGGGGTGAGTTAGATATGCAGAATTATAGTTTGCACTTGAAGAATTCTTGAGATTTGGAATGAGTTTTATATTTCTTGACGCTGCTACCTATATGATATAATTCCCCTATATGGATATAAAATCGATCATTTTATTTGTTTTATAAACATCCAAATAAACATATATAAATGCTATTAACAAAATATATGCATATTACTGTGTTATACATAATTCAATTATGCATGTTACCGAGAATTTTTTTAGAAAACCACCTCATCTGGATGAAAAAGTTATTCATTAGACAATCAACAGGGAATGATCCTTCCCCTCCCCCCTCCCTCTTCTGTCGAGGCCTACCACTACATCATCATTCCTTTTTATATAAATAAAATAACTCTTTATACACTCTCCTACCCCCTGAGACCTAACTGATAACTACAACAACAATAACGATCATCAATAAATACAATTCATAAAGAAGTGTCCGTTTTTTAAACATGTTGCATTAGAAATGTTTTTTTTTATTTCGACTGAAAAAATACACAAATAAAATGTACGATTAAATTATGTAATGAGAATTTGGTTATTTTTTAGCTTTCACAGAATATAAATGATGGTATACAATTGACTACAGTTTGTTGTTGTGGGAGGGAAAAGAGATATTATTGTCAAGTATATTTTTTCAAAAAAAAAAAAAAAAAAATGGCCTCCTTTTTTTCACGATTCATTCAATCTCCTTAATGATGCGAGAATTGAAGTGATATAAAGATATATATGTATAATACTTGTTATAAACATGTAAGTTATAGATTGATGTTATTGAATGAATGGTATTGCGGTATTAGTGGCATAAAAAAAAGATATTAAGGAGTCCAAAATAAGCGAATTATTTTGTTGATAGTGTAGTAAGCTGTTGTTGTTGTTGTTGTTGCTGTTGTTGTTGCTGTTGTTGCCAATAATACCATTGCTTTAGTTGATGTTGATATTGGTACCATTGATGATAAGCACTAGGTTTACGCACAAGGCAATTATTATGTTGATCAAAAGACCAACAACGAGTACAATAATCAGCATTGCTCAAGAAACGATTGCATGTTGAACATTTTGTATGACAATCTGAACAAAACCAATCGGAAGATAATGTTTTATTACAAGAACCACACATTACTTTATCATCAGAGGAAGATAATTGAGGTGAAGATGGAGGAGAAGGAAAATAGTTCATGGTTTTAAAAAAGAGCGTATATATTAAGGAAAGTAGATGTTAAGAAAGAAAAAGAAGAAGAAAACAAAAATGATTGACCATGGATTAATGAAATAACAAGTATTTATAACAAATAGCAATATAATAATAATTAATACATTACATTCGAAAAGACTTGATTTACACTGGCAAAAATACAATTTAAATTTATGCACAGACACCTTTTTGTTATTCTTTCACGTTTGAAATAATTACAAAAAACTTGAAAATGGTATTATTGTTTAATACATGTAGTAGAGCTCAATCAAGGAGAAACCCACCAGACAGCCAAGCAAGCAAGCAAGCAAGTAAAAAAAAAAAAAAAAAAAAAAAAAAAAAACCAGACTGATGTACATACATACATACATACATACATACATACATACATACGTTATGTAAGTACAAAAATACCACATGTATGATAAAGGCATGTACATTACATTTCATCCGATTCCCTCCTCTTTTTCTTTGTTTGTAAAACTGATTTCTTTCTTTCTTTCTTTCTTCTTGGTTAAATAATCAATATCTACATATATATATATATATATATATATTTAGTGTGCATTTTCATCGGATCAGAAATGATATTATATACTTGATCAATTGCTCTTCTCTCCTTATAATATTCTTTTTACACATATAATCAGAGTGAAATATGGATGTTACATTTAGTATTAAAAATTGTACATAATGCATCATGTAATCAAGAGGAATTTAACTATATCGTTTAGATTGTAATCATCGTATTCTATACAACTCCCCCCCCCTCCTTTTTTTTTTTTTTTTTTTTTTTTTTTTTTTTTTTTACTTTCTTTCTTTTAGTTGAGCGTAAGATGGCGCCAAGTTTTGTGTGAAACAAAATTGCTAGACAAAGTAGATCATCATGTATGATCACAGCATTATTTGAAGTATACAAGGAGATGATCAAGTATATTTATTACTGCTTGTGTATAGTATAAATAATTAAAGAGGGAGGGGGAGATTATTTAAATGCGAATAAAACTAGTTTTCTCGCTTGGGGGACTATTAGATAATCCAAATTCTGGACTCTGTTCTTACTGCTTGTTGTTTGCTTTTTTTACTCACAAATCCGTCCCCTTTTTTAATTTGATTAAAATACTCCTTTTATCATTCCAATGGATTTTGGACCCTAATGCGTTCAATATAATTTACAGCCACATGAGTTAAAGAAAAATTACTATACAAGATTTCTGTATTACATTTGTGTACAACAGTAAGATTGAAATGACATAAATGACGGGATGTCTTCCGGCCCTTTTTTTTTTTTTTCTTTTTCTTTTTTTCATATAGAACAAAACGGACCACTTGTAAATATATTTGTTGTCAGTTTGATTTAATTATTTACTTAATGTTACATTTCAACGAGAGAAATACACGTGCGACGTGTGTGTATTTCATCCCGTCGTACTACCATGTCTGTGCAGCAGGCATTTGAAATGTGGTTGCGTGTGTGCCTGATGATTATACGAAACGTTTGTTTTTATTAAATATAAAGGTTATTATCAAACAAAAAAAGGAGAAAAAGAGGTTTACAAAGTGAAAATGGGATATATGTATATTATATACAACAACAAAAAAAAAAAAAAAGAAGATATATGTTACTATTTAGAAAATTGGTTTACAATAAGAAGCAGATGGCTGCATCATATATTGATGATTACGAAGATCATCAACACTATAAGATCGAGGTCGTTTAGTTTCAGATGTCGATACTTGTAATTGAGAAACAGCTTGATGAAGAGGAATAAAACTTGAATCTTGTACGAGTGGATTGCCAGTACGAGCTATTTGCTGTTGCTGTTGCTGTTGTTGCTGCTGCTGTTGTTGTTGTTGCTGCTGCTGTTGTTGTTGAACATTGGATTGATATTGTAAAATTTGTTGAATTTCCATACAAGCATCTTGAACATCATCAAGATTTATTTTATCATAAAAACCAACCCAGCAATGATCTATTCTACTGTTTTTACCAGTAGATGATGGCTTTAATGGACAAGGAGCAACTACATTCATTTGACGTATATTTATAAATATATATAAAACAAGAAAAAAAAAAAAAAAAAAAAAAGTATGTACAAATAAAGTTAAAAAGAAAAAGAAAAAAAAGAAGACGCTGCCGCAACAAAATTTCAAGGGCTATTTATTTTAAATTGGTAGTGGTACAGATATCACAAAAACGGTGGGATCACACTAAAATACAACCACCTGTTTACCAGTGGCAAATCCAGATATTCCCTGGTCAACAGACTGTTTCATAGTTTCCTCATCCCATCTTACTTGCGTCCACTTTGGTTCAATGAGCTTATTTTGACTCATTAATTCTATAATGTCTTCCAACATGGCATAACGTTCTTCATGGGAATGAATATCAGCCCATTTAGAAACCCAAAAGCCATGGAAAGAAATATTCTTAAAGATAAGTAAAGATGCAGGTAAAGAAAGAGGCTTTCGGGACATTGCGCCATAAGTAACAAATTGACCGTTTGAGCTAGAAATTATTACAAATGTTTACTAACTTGTTCTTTCTCTTTTATCATCACTTATATATATAAATATTACCCTAGATAGCGAGCCATTTCAGTTGCACTTTTACCTCCAACACAATTCAAACCTAAAAGAGGTGGATTTTTACCAAACCAACCCTTGATTTCTTTTCTTGTTTCAAGACTACCCAGATTTTCATCAGTTACAACATGAGTAGCACCAAGTTCAGTTAATTCTTGAGCAAGTTGATCGATATCAGGTCTATTAGTTTAGTAAGATAATTAATCAAATGATCTTTATACATGTAGCAAGGGGGGAAGAGGGGGATTTATGTATGACCAAACCTATTTCGCACAACATTAATTGTTTTCAAGCCCCATGCTTTTGCAATCTGAATGACAGCTTGACCAACAGCACTATTACCACCATTCTGAATGACATAGGCGCCTAAAATTATATATAAAAATTGCTGAGGATAAATTATCGAGGATACACTACAAATTTTGATCGTTTACCTTGTTTTAAATCAACAAAATCCTTCAACATTCTATATGCAGTACAAGGATTCACCGTAATAGTTGCTTTCTGAATAGTAGATACATTATCTGCATGAGGTAATAATTGAAAATCCGAAACTGGACCGGCTGCATGTGTACGCCATGTACCATAACCTGTGTTTGCCATGACAACCTGATCTCCCACTTTGAGCGAATCAATACCATCACCAACGGCAATAACTTCTGCCACTCCTTCATTACCACCAACAGCTAATTTCTCATCGCCTAATTGTTGAAATGTGGGCTTGATAGGATATGCTCCTTGAATCATATTGACGTCAGCTGGATTAATAGGAGATGCTAAGAATTTGACATGGACTGTATCTGAAGTCAAGGCAGGAAGACGATACGAATGCCATCTATAAGAAAGAGTTAGATATACGGGCCAACTATACATATATTTAACCAAAATTGACTGACCTTAATACTTGAGATGGCTGTCCATATTCTGAATATACCATTGCATTAGCTGTAATGTCGGATTTTCCAGAATAACATCTACGAATGACCCATTTTACAGATGATACGGGTCGAACTTGTTGATGTGTTTTGAGAATTGAACGTAGTAAAAGTCCCATTTTGATAACAAAAAATATAGAAATGAAATGCAAAATGCCTAATATAAACAAATGTACCCTTTCTTACATTTTTTCGTTTTAGGTCCGTCATCAAACTTTATACATGTACTGTATACACCACCACCATTTCCATTGGCCAGGTATGGAAGAAGTGTAACATTGAATGAGGGGGGTTATTGAGCCTGGATACAATAATTCTGGCTACAATACATCACTTTTTCTTGTAGTCTCTAGATGTAGGATGTCGAAAAACCATAAAATTAGGTCATTAGATGCGAATATAACAGATATAATATATGTTATATTCGATAAATTTAGCAAGTCTGGGCCTACACCTATACTTGAATGCTTTATTTTATGGTTTTGAGACTATTTCTACCTTTCAAAAGCATATCAAACGAATACTACCGCTTCATAGTTTCATTCTGAAGCATTTCTGTAATTTTTTCTTGATAGTAGTTTCAGCTCAATTTTTACCTTACCATACCTCATCCAAAATCTCAATTTTCGTTAAATTCGATTTTTCGATTGAAAAATGCAACTTTTTACTAAGGTATTAACTGAGATTATATGACCAAAATAATGCTATCTTTGTAATAAAAAAGTTTATTTTACATTTGGAAACTAAAATAAGGCTTAAACCAAATTATCTTAAATTTTTGTACTAAAAATGTACAAAAATGAAATACTGAAATATAGCAAATGCAAATTTGCATATATCCACTTAATGAATAATTGAAGGTTTATTATCAACTTTTGGTTGTAAAAATCCTTTAAATGTCGATTTTTTTTTCTGAAATGTCAAATTGGACGAAAAATATCCTGGCTTGATGATCATGATATCCATTTGTAAACTCCGTCAAAATGCAATTTGTGCTATTTTTTGGTACCTTATAAAGATCAGCAATAACAAACCGTTTAGTATTAAATAACAAAAAAGCAAGGAGAACAACATGATTCCCCTTTTATATAAAATGTAAATTCTTTCCTTGGCATTATCTCTTTTTTTTTTTTTTTTTTTTTTTTTTTTCATCTCTTTTTATTCACACACATTGAAAATGATTCCTCAGACATTACCAATTTTACCATTATCAAATTATGTCTTATTGCCATCAATTATAACCACGTTGAATGTTTGTTCATCTGAGGGACAAGAACTATTAAGAATGTCGCCTGCCTCTTATTTTGTTTGTGTTCCGTTTAAAAAAGATAACATCAAGCAGAATGCTTCTTCTTGCGTTGATCTAAGTGAATTGTTTCATTATGGCTGTGTTGCTCAAGTCATTAGTTGCGATAAAACCATACCAGATCAATATTCAATCAAAGTAAAAGGTGTTTGCCGATCTCGTATTCGAGACATTTCCAATTCAGATGGTGGCAGCATTTATGAAGCGCTTTTGGAGCATTATTTTGACAAGGATTGCATTCAAAAGGAAGAAACCGTGATTTTCAATTCATTGTGTCAAATGTATATAACAAAATTGCGCTTAATTGGTATATCATGTCATGTATTGGATCAATTTAGCCAATTACTGGCAAAAAGTCAAATATCTCAAGTAGCAAATTTATTGCTGTACGTTATTGATTCTTCTCTTGGCGATAAATTGCGTACATTGGAGACTGTGGAAGTTAAACAAAGACTACATCAAGTGCATAATGCTGTGAGCAGTTATTTGCAGGTAGCTATATATACGCCATGCATATATTACATTAACTGGAATTCTATTTATGCATGAAAAAAACTAAATATTTATAATATAGACAATCAATACCAGCACAATAAAGAAAAAGGGCGATGAGATGATATTTGATAATTTAAGAAGAAAGTTTTATATACTTCAAGAGGTAAGGTTTGATTTATTTTGAAATGAATGTAATATTTATGTATTTTTATATATAGTTACACTCAATTGATATCAATGATACAAACATTGCTATTGTAGGCACAAAGGATCCTCATTTTGATATTTCCTCTGAAGATGATGATGAAATTATTGATCTCGTAACAAAACTAAATTCCAACAACTTACCAGACCATGCTATTATTTCAGTTCGACGTGACCTTAACAGATTAAGAAAGCTGCCGTCTAATTCTGCAGATTCAGCCATTTTAAGAACTTATCTTGAATATATAAGCGATTTACCTTGGTCCATGGAAAATACGCCACAATGCGAATTAAATTTAAATTGTGTAAGAGATCAACTTGATGCTGATCATTTTGGGTAAATATGTAGATCTTGCCCTCCCCCCTCCTTTATATATATATATATATATATATATATATACAAAACTAACTTATTTAATGCATATATAGCATTGATCAAGTAAAGAAAAGAATTTTGGAATATTTATCTGTACTCAAAGTAAAAAGAGATGCAACACCACCGATTATTTGCTTTGTTGGTCCTGTAAGAATGATATACAGTTGATACATGAATATTTATATGCATGGGGCTTTACTAAAAATACATTATAGCCTGGTGTAGGAAAGACGACATTAGGAAAATCAATCGCTTCTGCTTTAGATAGGAAGTTTCATCGCATGTCACTCGGTGGTGTTCGTGACGAAGCAGAAATTAGGTAATATGAGGGAAATTTATTGAAAAGGCTAAGGGTTCTCAATTATGTCGATATTTTAGAGGCCATCGTCGTACTTATGTAGGTGCTCTTCCTGGCTTATTGATTCATGGTATGCGTCAATGTGGTGTACAGAATCCTGTGTTCTTGTTAGGTAACACTATGATTTACTTTTGCATAATATATGTGTAATAATCATTCTTTAAAAGATGAAATCGACAAACTTGTTACAAATTCCAATCAAGGTGACCCAGGTATTTACTATTAAAACATATAATACCAACTCTACATTAACATTATTTGCTTTTTATTGATAAAGCTGCTGCATTGTTGGAAGTGCTTGACCCCGCGCAAAATGCTTCATTCGCAGATCATTTCATCAATATACCCTACGACTTATCTCAAGTACTCTTTATCGCCACAGCCAATTCATTAGATACAATTCCTCGCCCGTTACTAGACAGAATGGAAGTTATCCAACTTGACGGTTACACATTCAATGAAAAATTGCATATTGCAACCACGCATTTAATACCTAAACAAATCGATGCCCACGGAATGTCCTTTTTAGGATTGCAAATACCCGAGAATGTCGTTTTGTATTTAGCTGAAAAGTATACTAGAGAGAGTGGTGTTCGAGGATTGGAAAGGCTGATAGCGAATATTTGTCGATATAAATGTCGTGAATATGCTGATCTAGAAGAATCCAACAAAGCAGACCAATTTGATCGGATGGTTTATGTGCATGAATTGGAATCTATTTTGGGCGTAAGTTGAAACTTGTGTTCTATAGTAATATTAGAAAATTAATCTATAATAGGCTGAGCCATTTGATAATGATACTGTAGAGTCGGAGGAGATTCCCGGTGTGATTACAGGTTTGGCTTATTCTGGTAGCGGAAATGGGGGTATCATGATGATTGAAGCAAACTACATGCCGGGTACTGGTAAATTGAAATTAACAGGTTCTTTGGGTGATGTGATCAAAGAATCAGCACAGTTGGCTGTATCTTGGGTGAAAGCAAATGCATTTGCTCTTAAATTGACAAATTCTCCAAAACAAGATTTGTTGCAGGATATAGATCTTCATATCCATATGCCTAATGGAGCTGTACCAAAGGATGGGCCTTCAGCAGGCATCACCATGGTCACTTGCTTAGTGTCACTATTGTCGGGTAATTGTGTTCCCAATACAACAGCAATGACGGGAGAAGTTACATTAAGAGGTCAAGTACGTCCAGTAGGCGGTATTAAAGAAAAAGTCGTATCAGCTCATCGTGCTGGTATTAAAAAGATTATATTGCCTATTGCAAACAAACGAGATATTATCAAGGATATACCTATGGAAGTCAAAAAAGAAATGACGTTTATCTATTGTAAATCTATGTGGGATGTCATTGAATCTGCTTTTGATCAGACAAATGTGCGTTTTGAACCGAGATTTACTAGTAGTCTATAAAAGAATTTAAAAGGACTTTTATTCCTGCAATATTTTCGACTTTTTTTTTTTTTTTTCTTGCTTTATTATTAATCTACTGCATTCTAGTTTATGATTGCATTCAATACCCTTTCTATTTAATCACGTTATTTAAATTAATAAATCCATTATACATACTTTCAACAGAATACATACAAAAGACGAATGATTTACAGTTAAATGGCCGATGTATTATCGATGAATCCAAAAGTACAATTTGATTTTCTTTTTTCTACTACTGAAACAAAGCTATTCAGGTCACACCACACAACCAAAAAAGAACAGAAAAGAGGCATTGAAAGGTATAAAAAGCAGGTCATTTAAATTTGCGATTTCTTTCTTTTTCGAGCAGTTTTTCTCTCTCTTTTTTTTTTTTACTACACAATGCTTCAAGAATTACCATTAGAAGTTCTTACGCAAATTGCAGAATATATCCCATTAGAAGATGCCGGTGAATTTGGACGAACCTGTCAAAAATGCTATTTTGCAATATTACCGCATATTTGGCATAATTTAACTCTCAACAACACAATCGAATTAAATTTGGTAGCAAAGCGTTTGGAGTCAAATAGCATTTGGGCACAAAGAGCTATTAGGTTTGTACGAGATTTCTCATTGGCAAGTAGCGAACAAGACAACCATCATAAATTTTCATCTACATTGGCTGCATCTATGTTTGGTATTGCCACTTCACCTGATGAACAAGCTGCAGAAGAAGAACAAGAAGCGGCAGAGAATAAAAAAATCACTCCTCATGAGCGTATTGGTGCTTTTGGTAAAAGACTTTTGAAATTGTTTCCTCATCTTTCCAACCTTGTTTTCGATTTTACTGAGGCCGCTAGAAATTTCTATTCAATTCCATCTACAACATCGCCGGAAACAACAACAAACGAGCAACAGAAAAAAGAAAATGAGGGTGATGATGATGATGATGATAATGCAAGACTTCCTTTCTCTGGTTCAGTCTCGCTTATAAATTATAAATCTGATCATTCAAAATTTATGCATTATTTACTAGCTCCATTCCGTCGTACACATCATTTAAAAGTCGAGACCTTACCTGTGGTCTCACTCTGCGACGATATCGACGAATCTATTTTAACCAATGCTGACCTACAAGATATATCTACATTAGGTCTTACTCATTTAAGAAAACTCGAATTGTCATATCTTGATTCTGATATACGTTTGGAAACTATAAAGAACTTGATTGAAAGTATGCCTCATTTGGCCGATTTAGAATTGGAATGGATTTTCCCTCCAAATAAAGATAATTTCAAAAAGCTGTGTCAAGTTATTCAAAGCTGCGCACATTTGTATCCAAAGCAAATACATAAAGAAGCAAATATTTATCAAGTTCATTTTGCTCCTAAAGAAGAAGAAGAAGAGCACCGATGATTAGAATTTGAGCCTTATCTTTTTTATTATTATTACATTTATTGTATATATATTCTTGTCTTGTTTACTACGATTTATTCACTAATAGATATTCCCCTCTCAAATATCGCTGTAAAAATCAATAAAACTCCATGCAGCTGTGCTCTTCGAGTACAGTATGTTTATTTAAATAAATCGCCTTTCCTATAAAATACTTTGTTGAAAACATCTAAATCCATATTTTTAAATCTTTTGAATTTGACTAAATTTGAAACTAGAAAGCTTTCAAATGTAGTTACCAGTGTATGTACGTACTAGCCGTTCAATCTCTCTACGCTCAATTACGGCGTCGCCTTGCGGGCCCGCTTTTGCAATCTTTTTAATGGATGTATCGTATGGCTGGTAACCCTACTTCATTTCGCTCGATTACTGTCTCTCTAGTCGAAAAATGTACGTTTTTATAACATATATTAATTAGGTTTATAGACACCCTTTTATAAAAAAAATTACCTTTTGTAGTATATTATTAGAAAGCATCTGGTATCTTTTCTCTTTACTCATTTGAACACGCAGACGATTATGTGCATGATGCAAAATGGTCTCCGACACATCCCGCCTTGTTTAGTATTGTAGATGGAACTGGCCAATTTGATTTATGGAATTTGAATGCAGATACCCAGGAATCGTTTTTGAGTACTCAAGTTGGTTCTGGTAAAACATTGAATAAATTGGCTTGGGATAAAGAGGGTAAAAAGATAGCAATAGGTTCCCGTGATGTCCATTTTAATGTTTATGACATTGGAGAGGTAAGACTAAATATTAATGTAAATCAACTCTAGCACGATAATTAGAAAGTGAGACTATATCCTCATCAAATCAACTACCACACAACATCAAAGAGTGTAAATATTTACAGTAATAAACTTGAATCAAGTAGGTACAGTATCGTAGATTCTTGAAAAATTCTCAAATATCGTAAAATCTCTTATTTTTAAGACTTACAAGGCTTATAAGTGGAATATTAATTTCAAAAATTATTCTTGTCCAGATCATCAATTTTGACATTTTCCACTTTTTTTTTCTGGTTTTGCAAATTTAGAGTTAATTGTACTACTAATCATAAAAACAAAAAATACATCCATATACTTAATTTGATGCTTTATTTATTTCATAAATAAAAATAAATATTTTTATTACAAAATACTACATGAAAATCCTTTAATCAAAAAGCCGTTTTTGGGGCAAAAGTACAAATTTTCATTACTTAACATTTAATAATAAACCTTTATAAGATGCATATTAGTCATGGCTACAATTTTCTCTCATAATGTAGTATATTTAAACGTTGATTTTGGTATCAAAATTTGATTTTTCTTTTTTTTGATCAAAATCATGAGTGTTGGTAAGGATAAAATGAGCCCCGAAAATGTCCGCTACAAAAACTGAATTTTCAGATTTTACATAGTTAAATACAAGAAAAGTCGAAAAGAAATGGTTTTTTTCTTATTTAAAACTTGGATATATTATAATATAAAAGAGTTCGTAGTTCAGTCTCGCTACACTCTATAATGGTGTCGCCCTGCAGGCTCGCTTTTGCAATTTTTTTAATGAATGTATTATATGACTGGTAGCCCTACTTCGTTACGCTCGATTACTGTCTCTCTATTGTCGAAAAATGTATGTTTTTATGATGTTTATCTTCTAAAGCGTTCTTAAAATTAATCCATATTTTGTCGTTTTTTGAGCGAAAACTTTGAATGGTTATAGCATTCAATGCAACGTGGTTGAAGCTCAATACCCAATGTAAGTATAAGGAAATTTTTCATTGAAAAATCAAGATATAGCACCACTGATTAAATAAATTTGATTGCTTTTCAAGTGATCCTTTACATATTTGTGCATCAAAGAAATCAAAGCACTATTGGGTTTTGGTTTTGCTCATACCATAGCCCTAATCTATATTTATGTATCACACTTTTTCCCTCCCAAAAATATTTGATTTTAGCCAGATAAAAGCAGAAATATGGAAAATGTACGCTCAGTATGGAGTTAATCTCTATCAAAAATTATTAACAGGACATGGAAGTAAAATTTATTTATACTGGAAACCATGAACTTATCTCTATACCACAAAATTTCGATATTCCAAAGGCTCAGGATACCTAATGCAACCTTTTTTGGTTCATGCCTGCGACAGTCTTCAATTGAATTGAAATCATTCCTCTCCTGTCTGAATTTCAAGCTGAATAATTGCAGCGTACATCGCTCTTGATAATGCTTCAAATTACAACTGATACATGGATATAATTCATTATATCTAATTGGGGTATCTCACTATATCGCTACATTAAGATTGTAAAATGAATTCAGTAAATCTACATTCCAAATGATAGTAAAACGATGCTTCCTTTGAACATGATGCTTTGATAGATTTGATTTAAAAAGGTCACATTAAACAGTCTTGATTTTTTTTTCTTGTCAAAAGGATTAAAGCAATTTTTTCAAGGAAACCTTTCAACAAAAGCCCAAATTCATTCATAGGATTAATCAATTATGGAAGTTCACCGTTGTCGATTTGTTGAATACCAACCAGCATCTATCAATGCACTTGATTTTACACCTTCTACAGTAAAAAACACTAGACTTGCTGTTGGTCGTGCCAATGGAAATATCGAGATTTGGGATCCTACTCACAACTACCGACTGGAAAAGACTTTGCCTGGTGGTGAAGATCTTTCTGTTGAAAGTGTTGCTTGGGCTCACCAATCTGTTATCGCCAACCCAGATCCTGAGGATGAACCCGAGGACCTTGCCAAGGAATTGGAATTGTTATTGCAAAAGCCCCCCCGTCTTTTTTCATCTGGATTAAATCCATTTATCATTGAATGGGATACTACAACTATGACAGCAAAGGTAAGATAACCAACATTTTATCAAATGCTGAAACCCTAACTTTACTGTGGGGGTTTTTTTTTTCTTTTTTCAAATAGAAATCATGCGATTCAAATGGTGGTGCTGTTTGGTGTTTAGCTGTCAACAGTAAAGGTACTCGTTTAGCAGCTGGTTGTGAAGATGGTTGTATTCGTATGTTTGATATTGCTGATGGCAATCTCGAATACATTCGTAGTTTTGAACCTCAAAGAGGCCGTGTGCTTTCCGTTGCCTGGGCTCCTAATGATGAATATATTGTATCTGGTGGATCTGATTCCGCTATTCGTACATGGAACCCTCATACCGGTCGTACTATTCATCGTATGACAGTTGCAAAGAATCGTAAGGAACAAACCTTAGTCTGGGCTGTTGCTGCACTCAAGTAAGTATACAAATATTGATCCAAGAACACATTACTCATAATTCATTTCTTAATAGGGGTAACACTATTGTATCTGGTGATTCCCGCGGTGCTGTCACTTTCTGGGATAGCAAAATGGGTACAGTAAAGCAATCAATTCGTGCTCATGGAGCTGATGTTCTTTGTCTTGCTGCAACCAAAGATGGTAATCAGGTATTTTCTGCTGGTGTGGATCGTAAAATTACATCTTTCCGTCGTACAACAAAAAAGAAGAACAGTGAAAAGGGAGATACTGTAAATGACTGGATCAATGTCGGTAGTCGTAGATATCATTGGCACGATATTCGTGCACTTGCACTTGATGAAAGACCTAAAATCAACTCAATTGTATCTGGTGGTGTAGATGTTGAATTAGTTGCTTGTCCCGCTGTAGAATTTCCCAAGTTGATTCAAAACAGATTACCTCCTTTCCCTCATAAATATATCGTATCCATGTCAAAATCTCATAAATTGATCATGTCTGCATTTTTCAATTCTATTTCACTTTGGAGATTAGGTGAAGCTGCCAACGTCGATACCTCATCTAAACATCCTGCTCTTCCAGAAATGGTTCAACCCCATCAATTAGCTTTAGAACTCAAGTTGAAACCTGATTGTAACATCACTTCAAGTGCTTTATCTGAAGATGCCAATTGGATTGCTGTTTCTGATGTTGAGAATGTGAGATTATTTAGAGTAAATCAAGGTGTAAGTGTTATGAAAGAAATACGGAATTGAATCAAGTGTTGATATCTTCATTTTATAGTCTGAACCCGGTCAATTAGAAGTTAAGAAACAAAGATCTTTTGATAAGGAGTTATACGCTTATTTGGGCACACATAATGCTGCTCCTGGTGCTCATCATGTCTTATTCACCCCTGGATCAGATAAATTAATTATTGTTACAGTTGAATCTCGTATTCTTATTGTGGATCTTTCAAGTTGGGAAGAGGGGAATTTCGAAGTTTTGCGTGAGTTTGGACATCATCGTGGTTTGGATAGTGATGGAAATACTGCTGATGATCATGCTGTTGCTACTGTTGTATCATTAGATGTTAGCTCTGATGGTCAATGGTTAGCTACAGGTGATGATGAGAACCGTATTCATGTCTTTAACTTGGACAATTTAAAGGTAAATATTAGGTAATCTTAATAATCATGTCTTTGTACTCAATTTACGTTTAAATAGCACCATCTTAAACTTCCTCAAGGATCAATTCCTCACACAGCGTTATCATTTAATGATTTCCGACCAAATGAACTTTGTGTTGTTCAAGCAACAAACGCATTTTATATTTACGATGTTGAACACAAGAGATTAACAAATTGGTCAAGTACACATCAAGACATGTCAGAATCTCGACTTTTAGAGCAAAGAGATCGCATTCGCGGTGTCATGTATAATCCTGCAAACAAGAACAAGATGATTTTATACGGTAGTACATATATGTGTCAAGTAGATATTCAAGACAAACCAATTCCCAAAAAATTGGGTAAAAGAAAGAATAACAACAATGAAGTTGCTAAACCAGCATCAAAATCAGAGGATGAATTACATATTGCCATTTCATATCAATATCAACAAATTTTACATTGTGGATTCATTGATGAAAATCAAATGGTTATGATAGAAAGACCCAAGTTTAGTGTTCTTGAGAATTTACCACCTTCTTTCTACAAGGCTCATTTTGGTGCTTAAATTTCTTCTTTAGAGTAAAAATAATAAAATATTATAGAAAATTTGTAAAATACACATTTTTATATCTAATTACAAAGAAAGTTGTTCAATAAATTCTGGTTCTGCTTGTTCAAATGCAGTTTTTCCTTCAGAGTCAAGCAAGGTTTTATCACAACCACTGGAGATCAAAAATTTGGCTGTTTCAAGTTGATCTGATATACAAGCTACAAAATCACATTACTAATGGCAAACACACATATAAATTCATCAAAATTACCTAAATGAAGCGCTGTATCTTCATCGTCTGTCTTCATATCGATATCAGCTCCTGCGCTAATCAAAGCTTTCACAATATCCAAATAACCACGATCAGCAGCAATGTGAAGTGCTGTTAATCCATCTTGTTTGGTATTTATTAATTCTGGATGTGCATTCAATTCTGCAGATAATTTATCCAAGTCGCTTAATCTTGTATATCCAAAAATGTCTTCAGATTCTCTATTGATTTTTACAAATTAAATCAAAATCTACCCTTGTTTTATTTGTATTTATAACTTACAATTCATCATCTTCCTCAACAGCCATCGAACTCACTGCATTACTTGCAAGCCCTTCGCCATTCTATAATAAAATACAGCATTAGGATACCACCTTTGATTTAATTGCTATCCATACACACCTTAATGTCTTCGGCAGAGGGTATATATTCATATTCTCCTTGACGTGACCAACCAACCTTCAAATCCTCGACACTCTCAATATACAAATTTCTTGATTCTCGGAAACCAAGCCCCTTAAAGCTCTGCCATGCATCATACTTGGCTCGAGCTACAAAATCAAACAATCCTGGCTTATCTTTGTTACAGTCTCCAATAGTTGCTTGTTTGAAAAGGCCATAAAACTATTTAAACTTTTTAACAATTTATTCTTGATGATTAACGTTGGTTTTTTTTTTTTTTTTACGTGTAGCTTTTTATCATTTGGCAGAGGAATTTCATGTTTATTCATATAAGTAAATGCTTGTTCAAACCATTTATCATCTTGGCAAATATCGTCATCCATTGTTATTCTAAAATGATACAAGCGTAATAAAGATTCCTTCAATTGAAAATTTATAGTTTTAGGTAGCTGATGATCAAATTGTAGGTGGTTTAAATATTTGATGGAGCTATCTACTGCTCAAAAGGGAGTTTTTGATTTTCGACTCCTTCATTTGAATAACAATCTACAAATAAACTAGAATCATAATTCAATTAAAAACAAATTCTATACAACAGCATACAAGCATCAAAATACTTTAAATTTTATTAAATTAATTTACATCCAAAACTGATAGAGAAACAATTCTTGAAGACCATATTTTGATTACAAAAAAGGTAAACAAACCCCCCACACACAACAGATACATTAATATTATTATTCAGATGTTCAAAGAATTATATAATCATAAAACTAATTATCTAAAGATTAAAGCTAGCCGTTTGGCGGATATCTCTACTAGAAGCACCAATTTGAAGAGTGAATTTTCCAGAAGGAATGACCCAAGTTTGAGTTTTGGTGTCCCAGATACTGAGCTCAGTCTTTGTAAATTCGAATTTGACAGTAGAAGAATGACCCTTCTTAATAGAAACCTTTTCAAAACCACGCAAGAGCTTAGGAGGCTCATTAGCACTCTTGGGGAATGAAATATAAGCTTGAACAACTTCAGCACCATCAACCTTACCAGAGTTTTTGACAGAGACAGATGCAGTAACAGTAACAGATTCATTCTTCTTCTTAGCCTTGACCTTCAATCCACTGTATTTGAAGCTTGTGTAAGATAAACCGTGACCGAAGGGGAACAAGGGTTCAATGCCGGCTTGATCAAACCATTTATATCCCATTAATAACTTTTCAGAATAGACAACTTGATCAGCAGGATCAGGATGAACATTGTAATCATCGTTTTCTTTGGCGATGGTATAAGGAAGACGACCTGAAGGGTTAACCTTACCAAGGACGATATCAGCAAGAGAATTACCGGATTCTTGACCAGCAAGACCGGGCCAGAGAACAGCCTTAATGTTTGTATGGTTGATCCAAGGCATAAGAACAGCACCAACAGAGTGAATAACAACGACAGTGTTCTTATTGGCATCAGCGACAGCCTTGATCTATAAATTAATATGATTAGTGTTCTATATATCGTTTTCTTAATATCTGTATCAAACTAACCAAGTTATCACCATTATTCCATAGAGAAAGGTTGTTACGATCACCATCATTGCCATCAACTTCCATGAATCCTTCTCCAGAATCCGCAGTACTGAATACAAAAGCAACATCAGCATTCTTGGCTGCCTCGGCAGCAGCCGTGAGATCCCAATCATCGGTAGAAGATTGAATTTTAACACCATCACCTAAAGCATTAGTAAGGCCAGTAAGCGGATCAATCAAGTAGGGGAAATCAGCGGAACCAGAACCCCATCCTTGTGCAAGGTGACCAATATCGCAACCATGATAAGGACAAGTAGTTTCATCGTTGACAGCACTAAATACAAAGATGTTAATATTTATGTTGTTTACAAGTTATACGAATATGTGTACTTACGCAGGTCCAGCTTTAATATCGCTACCAATAAGAGCAACTGATTTGACCTTACTGCTAAGAGGAAGAATACCAGAATTTTTGAGAAGGACACTTGAAGCAGCACCCATTGAACGAACTAATTTCTTGTGGTCAGCTTGAACATTGACATAATCAGCATTTTCACGAATAAAGGCACTGATGGAAGTCTTTGGGAAATCCTTATCTTGACCAACCTTGTACCAAGAGGCAACAATACGCATAGCCATATCAGTAGCGCGATCTTCAGAAACATCGCCATTTTCAATTGCAGCAGTTAAATTAGAACCAAAGTAAGAGCCACCAGAACCGAGAGTAACATCACCCGGCATAGTCATATCAAGACCAGCATTGACAGCCTTAGAAGTAGAATGAGTAGCTCCCCAATCAGATTGAATGAAACCCTTAAATCCTAGTTCTTCCTTCAACAAAGTGTTCAAAATGTAATCATTTTCACACGCATATGTGCTGTTTAATTTATTGTATGAACACATGACAGAGGCAACGCCAGCTTCTACAGAACGAGCGTAAGGCCAAAGGTAGATCTCATGCAAAGTTCGATCGTCAGCATCAGATGATGCGGTATTTCTGTTGAGTTCTTGGTCATTCAAAAGGTAATGCTTAGCAGTAGCAATGACACCTTCAGATTGAATACCTTTGATAGTCTCAGCAGCAACTACACCAGTAAGGTAAGGATCTTCACCTCCAGATTCCCAACCACGGCCACCTTCAGGGGAACTACATATTGTTGAATTACAAGGTCAGACATCTATAATGTAATGCACAAGTTATCTCCACTTACCGCATAAAGTTCATTCCAGGTCCTAATTGAACATGAATACCCTTTCCATAAAACTCTTGACCCATATATTGACCACGAGCAAGTATAGCATCCTTATCAAAAGAAGCAGCGGCATTAACACCAGCAACACCACTAGTGACATTATCAGCAAGCCTTATACCAAGAGGAGCATCTTGAAGACAAAGACTTGGGAAATCAGGACTTGAGGTAGAGTAAGTATTTCCTACACATAATCCATTCTCCCATCCAACACCGGTAGTAATGTTGATTTTTTGTTCAGTTGACATTTGGTCTACGAGAACTTTTGCCTTTTTGTATGCATCATCCCAAGACAAGACATTGACTTTTGCTTGCACCATAGAGGCAGCATTTGCAGCTACCAACAGAGTTATAGCAGTAGTAGAAAGAGATGGCAATTGCATATTTTATAGATAATTGACTTGATACTTTTTGAAAATAATGCAATTATCCTTCCTTTTATATAAAATTGACATTTCTTTCAATTTGTAAGAATATACCAGTACATTCGATTTTCCCATAAGAAATTTACCAACAAAAGGCTTTCAAATTATAGATTTCATAGATCCTTACACTATGTTAAAACAAAGAAAGTTTACTATGAGTCCTCGGATACCCCATGAGTTCAGATGAAGGGTAATAGTTCTAAGCGTTTAAAAGGTGGTCTTTTTTCCCAGGCGAACACCATAAACTAGTAATTTTCCGACTGTATATTTTAGAGTTTATTTCAGCAGTTTTCCCTGAACTTGGTAATCGTGGGGTAATAAAATGAAATGAAATTGCCTTTATATAGTTGATTATTCTGCATAAGTTTACGGAAATGTAATAACCTTTTGAAAATGAAATCTAAACGCATAGCTTTTATCCATATGGCATTTAATTCAAATAAATGTTCAAGTATGTTTATCGTAATCATGCAGACATAAACATATACAATTACATATTAAATATTAAATATGATCACATACTACTATTACTAAATCAAGTTGTACCCACCGGTATTGAATGCAAAGCGGCTCTTGATGGGAAATCATGTTGAACAGTCTGTGAAGATGGTGAGAAGGCGGGAATCACTTCAAGTCCGCAATCAAAAAAACGTAACATTGCTCTCGATATATTGAAAAGAACTTGTCATTATTTTTCCTTTCTATATAACTGTATCATAAATGTACAAATCTAGTAAATGTCATTTTTTTCTCCAGCGTTACATTCAACCATGTAACATTACTTTTTTTTTTTTTTTTTTTTTTTTTTGAAAATATTATATCGATGGATTACAAATACGGCAAACCAGAAAGATCTCAAATACTTTTATTTATTTTTTTTACAATTTAGAATAAACAAGACCTGGTGAATATAAGCCAACTATAATTTTATTGTGTGAGCTTCATGCTACCACTTTTTAATGCTGCAAAATTACCAAATGTGCATTTTTTTTTCTTTGAGACGTTTTTTGATGTACTTTAATAGAATAAATAAAACGTACATTTGTTTAGTGCATGATAGGATCCTTGTTTCGTCAATAAAAGTATATAATCATTGCACATTTGATCATCAATTTCGGGTAATACAATCACCTTAATTTATTTCAATAGTTTGTGGTAGCATTACATTCTGTAAAAATATATCGGTCAAGGCCGTACCGATGGAAATGACATTATTAATGTGATTTTCGATGCAAATTCTACTGAAAATAATTATAATCACTTCATATCACAGTTTATACAGGAGACTCTTATCTTTAAGCATTTCAGTGAAAAGGTAAATGATCAACAGGGCCTTCGCAATAAGCAAAGAAGCCAATCATCAACCAGTAACCCATATCAGTTCAAAGGTAGCACAACTGATATGGTGATGAATAGTGGGATCAAATGTGTGTTCATCTTTGTCGCTATTTCCTTACCCATCTCCTCTTATGGTAACAAGATCAACCAGCATTGTTGAAAGAGATATGGGACTGACAATTTTGAATACTTTGCTGCACCAAGCATCCACAGTATTTGCTCAGTCCTTAGTATATTCTGCAATATTTTCAGTCTAATCTGCCTTTATAGATATATATATCGTTCTATTATGTAGTTGATTTATGTACTCTTGTGGTCTTATATTATATATTTACTTAACTATGAAAACCACTGCGCCTGAATACCTAATTGGAAGAAACGTTGGGGCAATTGTGATTCTATTCAAGTATAAGTACGCCTTTTTCTATAATAACCTTATATTAAACATCTATTCAGACATACCTTAGACGCTGCTAAATACATATTAATTGGCCACATTATGCTCTCTGTTCCCAAATCTATTTTATATCCCATGAAAGACTTAAAACCACAAAAGTTCGTTGCGTTTTCCTTAAAAACTAGGCCTTACTTCTCGTCCCTCTTCTGCTTTTTTCTTCACTGAATAACACCAAGGAAAGATTATATGTCAATGTACCTGAGATGATCAAATTTAATTTAAAAACAAGTATCCGGAAATATCCTATTTTTTGCAGTTGGTATAACTTTTTTAATGCTAATGTTTCAGATGTTTACAGGTATTTCAATGTTAAAAAATAGAACTTTGAGCTTGAATATCTCCGCATAAAATTAAGTTATACTAACATCTTTTAATAATAAAACTTATTTGTTTTGAAGCGTTCTATAACATATTTAAGTATGGCAAAATTCTGGGCAATTTTTTTTTATTTCATTTTTTTTTTTTTTGGCCCTTTTTGTAGTAGATTTCAAAATATTCATTATATTGTGCAGTATTTTTCTTATAACCATGTTATTGGCCTCGTTGAGCTCTCCGGGGCCCAATTTAGTTTTTTAAAAATATTGATTTTTCTTTGAGAGATCTGCAAAAATGTGTAAAAAAGAATATCCTTCGGTTTTGCTTCAAAAAAGGACGTGTATATCCTCATCCCAAATTCTGAATTTGAAAAAAAAATTGTCAAAAATCTTGTTTTCTCTTCGAAAAATATAGGTAGACGATTCAGCAACGCCTAGATCGATAGATACTTTTGCTGCGCACCATTGTAATAACTTACATTTGAAACATGTTTATAAAAGATGAAGTGTATTATCGGAATACCTTGAAACTTTGAATTACGTTTTACGCAAAATTTAATATAAACCATTTGTTTAAATTTTGCTTACACGGGTGTGGAATCCAAAACTACACAAAAAGAATTTAATACACTAGTTCAACTTATTTTGCAGTTCATGAACTATTAAACGATTTGTGTTTTTAGACGTTTTTCAACCATTTCGGCAAATCGATTTTGGAACTCAGTTATTCTAGACAGTAACTCGCAATATGAACTGTTATTTTGATTTTCTCGATAAAAAATGTTAATTTTTTTGATATATAAGAAGTTTATCCAGATGTAGAAATCCAGGAACAACTATTGAAATCCAACATGGCATGACATTTAGTAACTCATACTAAATATCATACATAATATTAATAACTATCATATAACTATCTAGAAAACATATAAATACGAAGCATCAATGAATTAATAAAGTGTATCTTTTAGCAGAGTATTTTTATATTAGTATCTTTTGATATAATATTTTTTACAGCTGGCAATTGTAAACTAAAATAGTAAGTTTAAAGAAGGTTAATTTGTTTAAATTTTATGTGTGGTAAAGTCACATCTATAATCTTAGATTTGGCTTGTATATAAATTTAAGCAGTAAGTGTTATTTAATTTTATGCTCGAGCAAAAGCCATTGTTGCTGCAAAAATTATAGCTATAAGCATTATTTACAAATGATGATAATTGTAAATATTGGCTCTTGTATGTATTACTCTACACCAACAACGTAATGCATTGTATTGTCTATTATAATATATATTAATAAAATCAAATGTAATTTAAAAACCAATTCCAGTAAAAAATGTTGTAGGATTTTGAGAACGGCACGATGTTCATGCACCAACCAATTTGTGCCCATACGATCAGCTCATTATGCTATTATGCTCATGATCGGATTTTATTATTATGCACAAATAGGAATAATGATATGCTTATGGGCAATTTTACTACTATTATGCACACCACATGGGATTAATGTCATGGAAATGGACAGAATCTATAATTCTGTACATACAGGCTTATTATTAGCTTTGTGCCCATGTGCATCTTGTTATCTTTTTAGCCATATTCAGTGGGCACAACAGCTCAGGCTATAGTGTGCAGCCCACCTGGGTACAACAAAATCATCTTGTGCAGCACAGGTCGGCCGTAGTGATTTTATGGACTTTTTTTGAATCCGGTTGTATCATCTTATATTTTTCAATTCAAATCCGTTATTAGGCTACTAACATTGTAGGTTGTATTTATGCTTTACTTAAAATAGGCCTTTGAATAATTAGTAGCAATACAGTCGAACCTTAATTTTTGTATGAAATTTCGATACCTTCATCTGATAGCTGCTTGGAATATTTAAACAACCGCGTCCGGGCTATCCGGTGATTTTTTTAGAGATTTAAAGCTTGGAAATATCATTAGATGGCCGCTTCCGGAGATTGTTCGGCTTTTTTTTTTGGAAGTGTGACCATTCGCAAAAATATGAATCATAGACTATGTTGTATGCCACCAAGTACCATATATTATCATCTTCTACAGTATCAATGCATCCTACAATCTATTGACTATGATATGTATTGAAGTTGAAAGTCTTGATATCGGATACAAGAAACTGCTAGCGTAATACGTTTAATCCAGTAATTACCAAGAACGCTTCTTGGACCTCAATTATGACACCCTATTATTTCATCCCAGCGGTTAATCAATCAAGTAGCTATCAAATCAACATCCAACAAGCACATTTAGCGCAGCATTAAAACAAGGAAACTCACAAGCTCTGCAAAGAACCGTTAAATTATGATCGATCCATTTCAATCCATAGATTACTATCAAACAGATCTAATGGCTCAATAGTGCCTTAAATTACATCTCAAGACCTCAATGTCAAATCAATATAAAAGGCCGTACTTTTATATCTAAATAAACGATATCTTGTTTTTATTATTATACAACAGTTGCAGAACTGATTCATTACTCTCTCTTTTTTAACTGTATTCTTTTTTAAGTATTATTCATCAAACCTGAAAATATACGAGAAGGCTAAACCTTTTGCAATTCTGCGGATCAGCGCTAGAAGTACTTGCCATTGCAACGGGATGTCATTTGGATTCATATTCGTGCAGAAGAACTGATGGGCTTGCTGATCTTAGTAGGTGTAAATAGCAGGTAACAGACTTGTTGCTCAAACTGGCTCAACGTACAATGACCCATGGATGCTGGTAGTATTGGTGTCGAGCCGAGTTTTGTCAGCCAAATTTACTAGTATTATACATATGATATGCATTAATGAAAAAGGAAAACAATTGCTAGACTTATGCAGAACTTACTAAGAAAAAAAAGGAGGATCATATTCGATGAGAAGCAAGGGCATCGGAGATTCTCTTTCGAAATTCATATCCTAATACCAAAGGGCTTCCCCTTTGGCGGGTTTGAACTCACAAATATACTGTATGTGTCGCACTCAATTTGTAGCGCATGCGCTACCCGTTAAGCTTATCACTCTCCTTTGGTCTACAATTTTAACTTCCATACTTGTGAACATGTGTTTGTCAGTTTTTCACTGCAAATAAATTCCGTATTACCTCGTTTTTCCTGCAGGTAATACGCCCATATTTTTTTTTTAGTGTAGAGAAAGTTGTGTAAGCAATGAACAAAAATTGAGAACATTGTAATATAATGGTAATATTTTCGAAGTAACCAAATAAAAAAGGATTCAGGAATATAGAGAACCCATATAAAGTATAGAATTTTGAATAAAACGTTGCAGTATGCATGAAAAATGCGAGTTTCACCATTGTAATATGAGCGTATTACTACACCACCGTATTCCGCCGTAAGGTAATATGTTTGTTTTACCATCATGCGTATTCCCTGCTGCGTATTCAGTGAAAATTAGTTGCAGCGTTTCACTATTTTGAAAAATGCAACAAATTAAGGTGTATCTTTTCTTTTTGGAGATAATAGTAGAGCTTTCCAAAAATTGATAGCCGATTTTGTCTAGAGAATGCGTATTTTTGATGGAGATATAAACGGAACTCAATATTAATACATTAATATTAAGTTGCATAACTGAAAAATTGAATATGGATGAATGTGAGCGAATCTTTACTAAAATAAGAATTAGTATAACATCAGCTACAACTCATAGAAATGCAAGTGATATTCAACAGATACAGTTGCAATTGGAAATTCACTTTTTAGAAGTATAAACACCTATAATTATACTGGAAAATTAAAATAAGCACTATTAATCAAACTAAAAACAAGCACCAACTTTTTAATCCACCAGTGTTAAATGCAGATACCAATTGTATAAATTCTATCAATGCGAAATGGTAATTATGATATACTGTACCAATTAGTTGTTTGACGACTATAATCAACGATAATAATACTACTAGGATCAAGTTTTTAAAGTAGCAGCAATAACAAAAATTTACCAACAGTATGATAGCAAATCGTAGTTTAATTCACTATTGTTCAATATGACCGGATATTAATGAATCAGAAAAAATACAACGCTAAAAAACTGATACCCAATGTATATCGAGGTCAAGATTGATGAAAGATGAATTCATTGTGTAGTTGAAATCGCAACATTGTGATGAATAGAAATTACAGGACCAAGATGTTGCGTTTGCCTCAGGGTTTTCAAAAGAATTTAAACGCATACTTCATCAAACATCAAACCTACTTAGATGTTAAATACTCATTATATACTGTTAGTATCATCTTGTTTTTTATTTAATTGCTGTATTATTAAAAATCAATCAAGCTTTTCATAGCTTATAACAATGACAATGGGGTGTTTCTGATTTTAGATTGATATTTGTCATAAGGCGGGCTAATGATATGTTTGATACTACTGTAGGTGAAACCAGTCAATTTAATTTATGGAATTCGAATGCAAATACCGAGGAACCATTTGTAAATACTTAGGTTGGTTCTGGTAAAACATTGGATAAATTGGCTTGGGACAAAGAGGGTAAAAAGGTGGCAATAATAGGTCCCTGTGGAACAGACAGAGCTATTCACGGAAAAAAGTATAAAAAAACAATAGGAATTCGACTAGATAACATTAGGGTTTTATTATCAAGTTAAATTCTACTTGAGGACTTTTGTAATAAATAAATGTCCTCTTTATATAGTTTTCATCAGAGAGATTAGATAAGCATTCCTAGGTCCATACATAGCCAATAACACCCCTTGTTAGATATAAATCTTGATAGTAACCAATCGGTGTATTCATAGAATTCATGGGTCCTTGATCATAATGGTGTGATTAAATCCACAGTATGTTGATTGGCCTTTAACTATAAGTTGCTAGGATAGAAGCTTGGTAGAAAATTTATATTAGTATGAATCAGCATATATCATTTAGTAGTGAAATGTCTATTCATGTCAGCTGTACTTTAATTGAGAATCAGATGAAATGGAGATCAATATAGTGGATAAATGTGTACATATTCCACAGTCCCAGTGATAGCCAATGCTTATGTTTTTTATGTTTATGATGTTGGAGTGGTAAGACTAAAACTTAATGTAAATCACATCTACTAACGCAATAATTATAAAATAAGACTATATTATCATCAAATAAAATATCGCACAATATTAACGTGTATAAAGCTTACAGTAATTAGCTTGAATCAAGTGGATACAGCATTATGAATTCTTGAAAAAGTTAAGTATTATAAAATCTCTTATTTTTAAGAACTACAAGGCTTATAAGCAGAATACTAATTTCAAAAGTCATTCTTGTCCAGATCATCAATTTTGACATTTTTTAATTTTTTTTTTTTGATTTTGCAAATCTAGAGTTAATTATACTACCAATTATAAAAACAAAAAATATACTCATGTACAGAATTTAACGCTCTATTTGCTCAATAAAAAATATACAATATTTTTATTGCAAAATATCACATGAAAATCCTTTAATCAAAAAACCGTTTTTCGGAGAAAAGTACAAATTTCTATTACTTAACATTTGATACTAAGCTTTCATAAAATGTGTATCATCTGTAGCTACAATTTTCTCTGACAATGTAGTATATTTAAATGTTGATTTTGGTATCAAAATTTGATTTTTCTGTTTTTTGATCAAAATCATGAATGTTGGTAAGGATAAAATGAGCCCCGAAAATGTCCGCTACAAAAACTGAATTTTCAGACCGTACGTGGTTAAATATATAAAAAGTTGAAAAAAAGAAACGCTTTTTTATTTAAAACTTAGATATACCATAGTATAAGAGACTTAGGCGTTCAATCTTGCTATGCTCAATTACGGCGTCGCTCTACGGGTTCACTTTTGCAATTTTTTAATGAATGTTGGATATGACAGACAATTTTTCTGGCAGAAAAATGCATGTTTCTTCTATGTTAGCAGTTATTATTGCCTACTTTATTTAGTTTATGGTTCATGTGCTGTAATGCTGCTTTCACATTGCCTGAAATGTGAAATTTAGCAGGGTTTTAAATGCGCTAAATAATGTAAAGCCTTGAAAATCCTTTCTATGTGTGTTGTTTCTCTCTTTTTGTTTTCATATTCCAAGGGTATATTCACCGTTTGATAAGGCATATCAGACTATCAAGCTGATATTCTTTTCTTGTATCTGAATAATACGCATGTTAGCATAAGGGACTAATGTTTTTAAAATACAGTAGGTAAAGTCTATATTAGAGACTGATATTTTTATTTAACCGCATTTTATTAAGATCAAATATCATTATTTACTACTGTATTGTTGGACGGATTTCTTGATCACTACGGCCAAACTATGCTTTCCAAGGGCATTATGATCTGCACAGATGGGCAGAATAAAAAATTCTATGCAGATCAGGCAGCCCAGATGAGCAGAACAATGAGATCAAGGTTTTTTACTTAATTTACTAAAGTATGCCAATTGTAATATAATTAATAACGAAGATAATTTGAATGGTTTAAAGCAGATGTGAGTTACTCTGATTCAACAAAATTGCCTTAATGACGAGATATATCAATTTTAAATCTGGGGTTTGAAAGAGTTCTGCCCATGCTCTTCTTTTGGGGACGAAATGGGAACAACGACAACAACCTGTTTGGTAATACTAAAAGTTTTTATGCCTTTGTAAATTCCTGTTTGTAACACACAAAATCTTGTTGCTTCCCTAGTCTTTCGTCAGCTCCTTTATTTATGTTTAAAACTACAACAAAAAGACCAATATTTTTTATAAACTGAAATCAAGTAGCAGGTGCTGCAAGTACATGTTTTTCCTATTGTTTATTTGGAAATAAATTATTAACTGTTAATGTTAGGGCGGGTTATAATATTTTTCTCGAATAAAAAAAATATCCAAGACTTGGTCATTTTGTTCCATCATCTACGTTATAATCAATGCTTTTTTGGTCTAAAGTCGATATCTACCTACAGAAAAATTGGCGATTATAAAAGTATGTATAAATATTTACAGTAATAATCCTGAATCAAGTGGATACAGCATCGTAAATTCTTGAAAAAGTTCTCAAGTATTATAAAATCTCTTATTTTTAAGTCTTACAAGGCTTATAAGCGAAATATTAATTTAGAAAATTATTCTTGTCCAGATCATCAATTTTGACATTTTTTAATTTTTTTTTTCTGATTTTGCAAATCTAGAGTTAATTATACTACCAATTATAAAAACAAAAAATATACACATATACAGAATTTAGTGCTCTATTTGCTCAATAAAAAACAACAACCTTTTTTATTGCAAAATATTACATGAAAATCCTTTAACCAAAATTCCGTTTTTGGGACAAAAGTACAAAGTTTCATTACTTAACATTTAATATTAAGCTTTTATAAAATGTGCATTAGCTATGGCTACAATTTTCTCTCACAATGTAGTATTTTTAAACGTTGATTTTGGTATCAAAATTTGATTTTTCTGTTTTTTGATCAAAATCATGAATGTTGGTAAGGATAAAATGAGCCCCAAAAATGTCCGCTACAAAGTCTTAATTTTCAGACCGTATATGATTAAATATGAAAAAAGATATAAAAAAAGCGCTTTTTTACTTAAAAATTAGATATACCACAGTATATGAGACATAAAAATTCAATCTTTCTATGCTCAATTATGGCGTTGCTCTACGGGCTCACTTTTGCAATTTTTAATGAATGTATGATATGATAGACGGTTATTCCGGTAGAAAATGTATGTTTCTATCATAACAGATATTGTCTATTTTGTTTAGTTTATGGTTGATGTACCGTAATGCTGCTTTTACATTGGATGAAATGAACAATTTAGCAGGGTTTTAATTGCGCTAAATAATGTAAAGCCTTGAAAATCCTTTTCTACGTGTGTTGTTTCTCTCTTTTTATTTTCATATTATTCCAAGGATATATTCACCGTTTGATAAGGCATATCAGACTATCAAGTTGGTATTCTTTTCTTTTATCTGAATACGCATTCTAACATTATAAGAGACTAATGTTTTTAGTATAGGTAGCAGTCTATGTTAGAGGCTGATATTTTCATTTAACCGCATTTTAGAATCACATAGCATTATTTACTGCTGTATTGTTGTACGTATTTATTGATTACCAGATCAAATTGAAGGCAATAATATTTATATCTACTCAATGAAAAGCTAGAACTGCTACAAACCCACGAAATATTCCAGAAGAGTGATAAAATTTCAAATGATATAGAAACTAAAATAGTAAGTTTAAAGAAAGTTAATTTGTTTAAAATTTATATGTGATAAAGTATCATCTGTAATCTTAGATTTGGCTTGCATATAAACTTAAGCAACAAGTGTTATTTAAGTTTATCCTCGAGCAAAAACCATTGTTACTGTGAGTACGTCCAGTCATTGTCTACAAACGATTCAAATCTCAACCTCCTCCATCAGTTGTTGTGAGATGTGTAAAATGCAAACGCACACCTTTTTTTATATTTTTGATCCCTTTGTACAGTTTGTTTCAGATGTTTCTTTAAAATAGATATAAAATGAAGTAATCATTCGAAATTAAATTTTGAAGCAATCCTAAATTGATGATAAATTAGAGAATAACTCGATGTAATATCATTCGCAAACAACTGATTTTGACTGAGTATATCTGAGTAATTATATAAAACTTGTTCTCCTCACATTCAAAAAATTAAAAAAAAAACTGGAAAAAGCTCGTTCTCAATAAATAACGATCTAAATGGACTGAAAGTAGAATACAGGATACTGCAACAGGAATTGTATCAATAATGCAAAATTTAGCATCTATTAATTGATTAGTGCGTGAAAGGAGAACGCTTACTTTTTTTTACTGTGGTTTTGAGGGGTTAACAAACTATTCCAATTAATAAATAGCACAAATTATAATACACCAGAATTAAAATAGCCAAGTTTAGCGTATATCATATAGACGGTGACAGTGGTATCAATATTTTAAGCTATATATATTTATAAAAATTAAGCCCCCATCATAATATTGCTGTGTGTAATGTAAAATATACTCTAAAATTTTTCAAGTTGTAAACGCACATTATATCCATGTCAAACTATATCAATTTATATGAGCTAAATTAATTTTTATTTAAAAATATAGTGTGTTCATGTAACCTAATCTATTACACTGATTTGCCTAAATGCTTCATTACCCAGGCCTCTACGACGCAATCGTAAAGACTGCAATGGTTTGACAGCAATAGTAATTGCTAATATATGCTCTGAATTGATTCTTTTTTTGATACTAAGTCTTATTTGTGTAATTAATATTGGTTTTTTTTTATGAAGATATTACCGGGTTTTCATTTTGATGGTCTTTGATAATGTAATTCATCGTTACTAAATCCTTGCTTGATTGATACAGATTGAGTGTTTATGGTTGAGCTACCGTGAGTTATGCTACTAAAATCAATGAAAAGATAAAGAAGGTCTGAATTGCTAAATTCAAGATTGATATTTTCATGTTGATTTACCAATGCACTAAAATCACCTCCTTTGAATTCAATTCTTCTCAAACTTGGGAAGCTTTCATTGAAACAATGAATTAATGATAACATAGTTTTCCAAGCTGATACGTTTCATTGAAAAACATCTACTAACATTAGCGAATGCATCAAAAGCATTGCCAGGGTCATTTGGATGAAAAAAAAAAATATAGTAATTGTGCTATACAAGACTTGAATTTTTCTGATTTTTCTTAAAGCAGGGGAATAGTCATGTAGCTATCTTTCTCCAAAATGCTGACCTGTTTCGTAAGGTAGCTTCATCTTGAAGTGCTTGTCAATAATTTGGGTTTCAGGTATTGTATGTGATGTCTGATAAATTATCAAATCGTAAGGTTTTTTTTTTATAAAAGTACAAGAATCCTACATATTGGGTCTTTGCAAAATCAGTTTCAAATTCTAATTTACTATTAAATTCTGGCATGCAATCAAAGTACGTCCGAGCATGTGTAAACCAGTACAATGGCGATATTTTCTGTCAGTTAAAAGATTATATGATAGATAGCACTGCTTCTAATTGAACCATATCACTAAAATGCATAGCAAGTTGGTTTGGATTATTAAATATTTTAGATACAGGTTTTGATTCTGAATCAAACTTTGCTGAGAAAGTTTACCGAGTAAAATAGCAGCATTATTGGTGTGTGTAAGCTCAACATGTCTATTTAATAAAGTTAAAGCTGATGTGCCTTAAGTTCTACAAGGAAATTGTTTACAATCACGAGATTCTACAAGGGTAAATCCTTCACCAATGTTACTACCAGTAACATTGAACTGAAGCTAATAGAATTCACGTTGTAATTTGCTGTTAAATATAATTAAAGAAAAAGGTAGCAAACGAAAAAGATAATCAGACATCTTTTTGAGGATAAAAGAGAATCATGATTTGGTTCGGCTGCGGTGATGAATTGAATGTTTGATGAAGCGCTTAGTTTGATTGTATGCAATATAATACAGCGTTTTATATATGCAAAATACTATTTGACTAATCTAATTATCAAAGAGTTTGTTAAGAGAACTGGCTTTATACCTGCACGCATGATATAAAATCGCCATTTTTGTTTTTAAAATTGCATTTTTTAAAAGTCTAATGATCAAAGCTGCTTTTTACCTAATTATATTGAGAAATATTTTAGTAAAACTTTGAGATAGTTCTAAGAGTGGTTCTCTAAACCTAATGATGCTCAAATTTTAGCAAAAACGTTGTGCCTCATCAACAATCAATAGGTATTGTGCAAGAATGGATCAAGGAAATGTTTGGCCCCGGTTTATTTTTGCATTTTTCTTTCTAGATTGATAAGCTTTCAACAATAATTTATACAACCTCAAATTTCATTTATATACAATAAAGCTTATTTCTTATATTTTATGTCAAATACAAATCATGATGAAAACCTTTAATTTAAAAGGTATATATACAAAATATCTCACGCTCATGTTTTGAAAATTGTATTCAATATATAAAAAACCATAATAATATGGAAAGTTGAAAAATGAAAATGTATAATAAATCAAATGAGATCAACGTCTTTGTTGAATAAAAAGGAAACCGTTATTATTTGGTTGGAATTAATAGACACTAAAGCTAATAAATTAATCGAGTTGACACCCTTCATGATGAAAATATACCTTATCCAGATGAATATAATGATCTCACAGCACTTGATTTAGAACATTTCCCCACAAATAAGACCATGAGGCTAAAAATGCAAATAGGACCAAAATTCATAGTAAAATATTCCAATTTTTTATTAATAGTAATTAAGCTTTTCATTGTAATATGTATCAAAGTATTCATTGATCTTTCATTTTCATTTGAATATAATAATGTTGTCGTCTCTTGCCAAAATGGTCTAGAGATGGGGTAAAAGACCTCTACAACCTAAACCTAAGCTATAAAGGAGTGACTAAAAGTGGTTAAACCATAAGCAAAACTTATAGCCTTGTTTCCTTAAGACAACAAGCAAGAGACTTAGAGTAAATTTGAATTCTGTATCAAATTACTTTGTATCATTTCCTGCACCAATTCTTAACTCAATTTGTATTGCTGCTTGATTTGAAATATTTCAAGAATCAACGCAAGTTTACAATTTAAAGGATTATCTAAGCATGTTATATCTTTTAATAATTAATTTACTGTACATATACTAGTTATTAAGTATATCTAAATTAGCATGGCATTTCTTTTTTATCTAGAATTGCATTTGATAGCCATAAATCCTTGTTACATGAGTTTTAAACATTTGACTTACCGTTCACCTCCATTTCAAAGAAAAGAACTTCAATTCCAGCTGCTCGACTTGCACCATTATTAAAACTATTAGAATATATAGTAGCCCAGAATGACATTTATACTTAGCTGTGAAATAAACCAGGGTACCACTATTGTTTTTAGTAAAAAGCTCAAAGACGTGTAGCTGTTTCACTAACATTGCACAAGTTACCACTTCAATGGGCAACCATTTTTGATAATTCTGGTTTTATACACGATTCCTTTATAGTAACTAGTTTTTGGAACAAATAGATAAATATTGTGCCAGATGGATTGATATTTATTTATAATGTTTACTACTGATCCATTTGGTAATCATAAAATGATGGTGGTATTTTGTTAATCTGAATTAGTGTGTCATGCACTACAAGAGGATCAACGCAAATCAACTATTATGTTCATGAGAATCCTTTGTATTCTACATTTAATTTTCAACTTTTTACTGTTATTGTAAAATACTCAAAGCTTAGAAGGGTTATCTTTGTGTATATCACATCATATATTTGTAAATGTTATAGAAATGATTGATGATTTTATATACTATTCCCTGTTTTAACAGGGTGATGCCATTTCATCCCTACAAAAGTAAATAGACAAAAAATGAAGTTAATGCATGATATACAATGCATGCCACCTTGTCAGTGCACCAAGGCAAGTTCCTTTCTCAACATCATGGATTAAGACGGGGCTTAAGCCGAGAAAGAAACATTCATACAAGTATTATATCATGATGATGTATGCACGTATGACACTAAAATGAGCTGTATTATTAATATGTTTATGTATTTTCTAATAAATGTATGCACTTTACATGTAAGAAGAAGGATTCATGTGATTAAAGAACTTGAATTAATCCAAGATCTAAGTGTGTTATGATAAATACTATGATATGTATGTATATAATAGATCTCGTATCAGAATAAATAAGAATGTATCTATATTTTATTTCTTTCTAATTTCACAAATATAAGATTGCAACAAAATACATTAACATGTCAATCTAAATTTTCGTCAATCTTATTCAGGTGAATTTTGCTTTTTAATTGAATACAGAATTATCTAGAAAGTTTGAATCTTAACCAAGACTAAATCAAGTATATTTGTGTACTATAAAAGTAATTCAAATAATCAATTATACAATACCTTGATCATTCAATCGCTTAATGTATATCTACTATTTTGGCTGTATTGAAACAATTGCCACTTAAATCATCACAAATGCGCGCGCTTCTGAATACATACCATTGGTGAGTTTTATTATAAACCGCACATTTTTTCATTCATTCATATCATCAGCGAAACATTTGCCGCTTTTTTGTTACTGAAAGCCGCATACATGTGCATTTTAATTATTGTCAAATTGTTCTAAATGAGTTCACTAAATTAATCGTTGATTTATAAATATTTTTAGACCATTTATAATGATAATAATACATAACTCCCATTTTATGGTAAGTTTTTGAATGCTAATGACACTTTGTTATTAATATAAAAAAAAAACGATTCACACAGATAGAAATATCCGTTTCATTTATCTTGTATGAAATCAATGTTCCATTCAGTATTGGATCTGATGAAATCACGATTTCACTCGTGTCAGATGTCAACAAAAACCGAACATAGCCTTCCATGAAAAGACTTCTTAATGTGGAATCTATTGTAGGAATTGAGAAGAAATTGGCAACAGCTTGGTAAAACTGCCGGTGTTTTCGATGACCAAGCGCATTTTACAAGGCATTAGATACATGGTAATTTATGAAATAATTTCTATATAAATAAGCTTATAATAATGAAACAACATCATTTTATATGAATAAAGCAATGCAAATATTCAAGACAATTGTAACTTATCTCGCTATTTTAGCTACTATGGTTAATGTAGTCGTTTCAAAGCCTTTGGAAATTTCAAAAGCTCTTCAAAAAAGTGTGCCGCCTACTTCAGATGATATACAATCTATCATAAATACCCATAATAACTTTCGAGCTAATCATGATGCACCTGCGCTTACATGGGACCAAGAATTGGCCGACTTTTCATACAGTTGGGCATCTAAATGTAGTATTTCTCATAGTGGAGTAAGTATACTATATATAATCACAAGAGTAAATAAACTAATAAAATAATTTTGTTATAGGCAAAATATGGTGAAAACATTGCTGGACGTACAAAAACTTGGTCAAATACTGTAGATGCCTGGTACAGTGAAGTAGCCAACTATGATTATTCTAAGCCTGGTTTTGCAATTAGCTCTGGTCACTTTACCCAAGTTGTTTGGAAGAATACTAAAACTGTTGGTTGTGCATCTGCATATTGTGATAATATCAAGGGTATCTATTATGTATGTGAATATTACCCAAGAGGAAATGTTATTTATGGTGGGTCAGATCCTGCTGTATTTTTCAAAACTAATGTTACATCTAAAGTATAGACTATTCAATAAACATTTAACTTATTTTAATACATGTTCTCTGTAATGTAAAAGGATTGTAAGGTATTATTAACAGGTTTTGCGTACTTTTGTTGGTACGGCTTAAGCCAATATTTTTTTCGTAGATTTGAAAAATATTTAAATCATGTTGAACAAAAATGTAATACTATCTTAAATTGGACAAATTTATATGAAATTGCATTACCCTAAAGCGAAGATCAAGTTTACAATCGTAGTACAAAAAGAAAAAATACTATCATGTATCGAGCAAATGGTCGCACCGATTAATCTATCAATGTATATACAAGATATTCCCAATGACAAACAAGCATATTTGGTAATTTAGGCAATAAAAAATGTTAGAAAGTTCACACAATGAGATCACAAAATATGATTCTTTGAAATCTACTTGCCTTGCCAAATTTTACAATTGATGAATATATTGGTACATTTATGATACAATCAGGGAGGAAAATAATGCCAAGTTTCTTTTACAGCTACATTGGGAGTACTAATGTTATAATTTGATATTAAGGATAGGTTTCCATTAATTGCGGATATAAAGGGATTTCCGTCTTTTTGTCATCATCTTAGACCTTTCATTGAGCGTCATTGTATGTAAAAGTAAAATGAGTACCTCTCCAATTAGATTAAACAAAACCCTTCAATTCAATTTCTTCCTTTAATAAGATATTCAAATTGTAATCTTTTACACATGCATAGGTGACATTTACCAAGTTGTAAGAGTACATGACAGAACCAGCACCAGTTTCAACAGAAGGAGCAAACATACAGAGATAGATTGTATGCAAACTATGATTATCAGCATCTAATGATTCATTACCTTTGTTGAACTGTTACCCATTCAAAATATAATGTCTAACAGTAGCAATGACACCTCCAGTTTGAATACCTTTGATAGTCTCAGCAGCAACTACACCAGTAAGGTAAGGATCTTCACCTCCAGGAGAATGCATAAAGTTCACTCCAGGACCTAATTAGATGTGAACGCCCTTTCCATAATATTCTTAACCCATATATTGACAACGAGCAAGAATAGCATCCTTATCAAAAGAGGAAGCGGCATTGACACCAGCAATACCACCAGTGGCATTGTCGGCAAATATCATACCAAGAGGAGCATCTTGAAGACAAAGACCAGGGAAATCAGGATTTGGATTAGAGTAAGTATTTCTAATACAGATGCGTTTCTTGTAATCTACGCAAATAATGGTGCCGACTTTTTGTTCAATTGGAATTTGATCTACGAGAACTTTTGTCTTTTTGTATGCATTATTCCAAGGCAGGAATAGACATTGACTTTAGCTTGCACCGTAGTGATAGCATTTGCAGCTACTAATAAAATTATAGCACTAATAGAAATATATTGCAATTGCATATTGTATAATTAATTGATTTTATTTTATTTTATTTTTTAAAAAAAAAAAGAAGTGGTCCTCTTTTGTATAGGTTTAGCATTTTTTCGATTTGTAAGAATATATATTCGATTTTCCCAAAAAAATTTACCAAGAAGCTTTCAAAGAATAAGTATCATGCAGTTTTGCGTCAGGCTAATAAAGAAAAGATTAATTAATAAATTTTCGAATTGTATATATTAAAGCATCCTTTTTTAGAACATGATAATTGTGGGTTAATAAGATGAGGTAATATTGTCTTTATATGGCTGACGAGTCTACCTAAAATTAAAGACATGGGACTCATTTTTACATAATTTACATGCATAGTTTTTGCTGATACAGTATTCAATTAAACTAGATTGAATATAATAATTCTCGATATTTGCAGACATAACAAACGCATATACCTACGCCCATATATATTGTTTTTTGAAGATATATCTTAGGCATTATGAGATACATCTCAATTTTTTGTTGCATTACGCTATCTATTTTTAAACCTTTTTTTTTTTTTTTTTTTGTTTGTAGGTATGAAAATTTTAAATTTATTTTATCTCTCATGAAAGACTCAAAAATGGGTAAAATATGTCGGTTTTCGAAGACATTAAACAGCCAATTTCATTTCTAACCCATATTGAAATGTAATTCTTATAAATAGTCTTGTAAACCAAGGCCTAGGAGCTCTTGGTTCTTTCTTTTACCATTAGTTTTTCTAGTAATAAAGCCTACGTTTTCCATGATACATGTTACCAATCTTTATCATTATTCCTTCTAAAAATAAGATTGTATGTACCCATAAACTCTCAAAATACACTGATTTTCCCTTGAAAACTGAGTCTCACTTTCCACCTCCAACCTACTTTTTTTTCACTACATAACATCAAGAACAAATTATATGCCAATGTACCTGAGATAATCAACTTTAATCTGAAAACAAGTATCCAAAAATATTCTATTTTTTGCAGTTGGTATACTATTTTTAATGCTAATGTTTCAGATGTTTACAGGTATTTCGCTGCTAAGAATTAGAAGTTTTGAGACTTCATATCTCTGTAGAAAATTAAGTTATGCTAACATTTTTTTAACAAAACTTACTTGTTTTAAAGTACTCTATAACATGTTTAAGTATAAAATAATTCTGAGCATTTTTATTTTTTTTTTTTCATTTTTTGAAATTTTTGTCGTAGATTTCAAAATATTCATTATATTGAGTAGTAACTTTTTTTACATTTATACCATCAACATCGTTGAACTCTCTCGGAATCAATTTAGTTTTTCTCAAAATATTAATTTTTCGTGGAGATATCCTCAAAAACGTGTACAAAGATATATCCTCGTTTCTAGCTTCAATTTTTTCCCTGTGTACCCTCATCCCAAATTCTGAATCTTAAAAAAAATTGGACAAAAATCTTGTTTTCTCTATAAAAAATGCAGCTAGAAAATTTTGCAATAGCTCGATCGATTGATAATGTTTTTGCGCATCATTCAAATTACTTATATGTTAAATATGTTTATCAAAATTAATGTGTGTCTTCAAAAAACCTCCAAAATTTCAATTATATTTTATGCAAAACCTAATGAGAAACATTTGTCTGCACTTTACTTAGGTGGATGCAGAATCAAAAACTTCACAAAAACTAATTAAAAGGCCAGTTCAGTTTACTTTTCAGTTCATGAGCATTTAAACGATTTTGTTTTTTGAATCCTTTTTTAACATTTTTTCAAATCAATTTTGAAATCCCGTAACTATAGGTTTTAGGCTGCGATATGGACTATTATTTTAATTCTCTCAACAAAAAATCAATATTTCTCGCTGAAATAAAAAATCCAGAGTAGCTTTCAATTGAATCTATCTTGTGAATAATATAAAAAATTAACACCTCAATGTAATAAGAACTATGATCTTGTAACATATTGAGGCTATTAAGAAAGAAGAAGTATTAAGAGGAGAACGTTGTTGATTCTACTAATTGTAGTTGTCTATTACTTTGGTTAATACTTACTATGTATTAAGTGTGATTAATATGTGACAAGTAGTATTGAGTGATAGTGCAGTAAATGACGATGTTATTTACTAAAATAAAAAATATAAAAATAAAAGCAGTAGAAATACAATTATAATCAGCTAAAGTTTTTATTACAAAAGATTTCTGAAGAGTTAAAATAATTGAAAAGTATGAGGGTATTTATAGTGATTTGGAGAACTTAGATACCATCAGACCTGCATGGATGTATATTTAGTAATCTTCCAATTTTGAGCATATTGTTATTGATTTGATATTTTAAGGGGTAGATTGTGTAGAGCATTGACCATAAGGGATTGTATGTCAAGTGTGACAATATCGACCTTTTGGGAAATGGTTGTTTTGTTTATTTCTGTTATATCTACTTTATGTAACCTTGATTTTTAAGGGGTAGTTTTTATATGCCTGAATCTTATTTATATTGATAGTGCAACTTCGATATAGATGAGTAGTTGACTAAATTAATATCTTTGTTTATTGTCATTATTGATTTGGATAGAATCCTGTTTTGATATATATATATGTCATTTGTGTAATTTATTGCGCCGTGATCAAGGGTGGTATCATCTACACGACATGTATGGTTCAAAAAGGGTATTTCATATTTTTAGCATGTATTTGTTATTGTGTTCAATTGAAGCGTTTGTTTATTATTGTTGTTCACATTTCAAGTGGCATCATATCTTATGAGCGACACTTGGAATTTAGGTTGTTTTATTTTTATCAAGCGTTTTTAAGTATGTAATTCCACTGCAGATAGATTGGTTATGGCTGTGTTTAACAAATTTATTTTATTAAACTATTAATAAAGGAAGAGAACAGACATTTTCATTACTATTCAATATATGATTTAACATTTGCATATTTAGATGAAATATGCAACTGAAATTAATTCTTGTAATTATTGTTGAGACACTATGTAATGTAAATCATTCCAACTATGTACCGCATTGTGTCATAATCGTAACCAAGAAGTCTAGTGTACATATAATTGTGGACGCAACAATCTTCCCAGGATATGATGTAAGTCAATATGTCTGCATTGATTTACTACTATAACACTATTAATTTTAGACTGCAACCTTAGATATGAGACCTATTATAATGAATATTGATATAATATCCTCGTCTCTTTATATATCTTTTTGCCAAAGAGATTATATAATAGCCCTAGTTCCATATGTGAAATAGGTAGAGATATTCACGGGAAAAAATGGCTTCAGATATTTACAGATGGGGCTTAAATTTTCTCGCTCAATATTGCGTATTGCGTTGGATTCCATCAAATTTCCAAAGATAATACGTTTCCAATATGGGCCATTAATATCTTACCGCAAATAAAAGATTTGATATATACCAGTATATAAGCGCACTGCCCTAACGTTGACGGAAATATACTTACAGTCAATTATAAAATTTAAACTCCAACATTGAGGTAGTGATTTTTTAAATTTACGATATATCTAACATGAAGCTACTACGCATTTTTTATTTCAGAGAGGAATATTGATTTTTTATGGAGAAAATCAAAATAATAGTCCATATTACAGTTTACTGTTTAGGATAACTGAGTTCCACAATCGATGCGCAAAAATCATCGAAAATCGATTAAAAAAACAAAATCGTTTAATAGCTCATGAACTGCAAATTAAGTTGAACTAGTGTGCCAAATATTTCTTGTACAGCTTTAGATTCTGTGTCCACCTAAACAAAATGTAGACAAATGTTTCTCATTATATTTTGCATAAAATAGAATTGAATTTTTGGATGTTTTTTGAAGGCACAGATTATTTTTTATAAGCATGTTTTTAATATAAACAATGGAGACAATGTATAGCAAAAGTATCTACCGATCGAGCTACTGCTGAATATTCTAGTTACATTTTTTATAGAGAGAATGAGATTTTTATCCAATTTTTTTTTCAAATTCAGAATTTGGGATGAGGGTATACAGGGGAAAAATTGAAGCTAAAACAAGGATATATCTTTGTACACGTTTTTGAGGATATCTCCACGAAAAATTAATATTTTGAGAAAAACTAAATTGATTCCGAGAGAGTTCAACGATGTTGATGGTATAAATGTAAAAAAAGTTACTACTCAATATAATGAATATTTTGAAATCTACGACAAAAATTTCAAAAAATGAAAAAAAAAAAATAAAAATGCTCAGAATTATTTTATACTTAAACATGTTATAGAGTACTTTAAAACAAGTAAGTTTTGTTAAAAAAATGTTAGCATAACTTAATTTTCTACAGAGATATGAAGTCTCAAAACTTCTAATTCTTAGCAGCGAAATACCTGTAAACATCTGAAACATTAGCATTAAAAATAGTATACCAACTGCAAAAAATAGAATATTTTTGGATACTTGTTTTCAGATTAAAGTTGATTATCTCAGGTACATTGGCATATAATTTGTTCTTGATGTTATGTAGTGAAAAAAAAGTAGGTTGGAGGTGAAAAGTGAGACCCAGTTTTCAAGGAAAGATCAGTGTATTTTACCTATTTTTGAGTCTTTCATGAAAGATAAAATAAACTCAGGAATAGATGGCATACGGAGACTACTTTATATGTATTTAGTAGCGTTTGAAGTATGTTTTAATAATGTTTAGTATAATATTAGTATAGAAAAAAGGCGCACTTATACTTGAATAGAACAACGATTGCCCCAACGTTTCTTCCAATTAGGTATTCAGGTGCAATGTTTTTCATAATTAAGTAAATATATAATACAAGACCACAAGAGTACATAAATCAACTACATAATAGAACGATATTTATCTATAAAGGCAGATTAGACTGAAAATATTGCAGAATATACTAAGGATTGAGCAAATACTGTGGATGCTTGGTGCATCAAAGTATTCAACTAAGCTTAACCTAAGCCTGGTTTTACAGTTAACTCGAGCCACTTTATTCAAGTTGTTTGAAAGAGTATTAAAACTTCTGGTTGTGTATATGCATACTATGGTAATATTAAGGGTACTTTTCACGTATATCGGCTAATATCATCGTAGAGGAATGTTACTTATGGTGGATCAGATCATTCTGTCTTTTTCAAACCTAATATAACAACTAAAGCATAGTTTATTCAATAAGCAATTTTATTATTATTTTGCTACAAGTTCTACAGATTTGATTTTTAAATATACATATGGACTATCTACTAATTTCTCACTATCAATGACTAATCTATTCGTTTTATAAAGTGGGCAATCAAGCACCATGGTATGTAATTCACCAAATTCACCTGTAGGGCTAATGTTCACATTATTTGCAGCAACTGCATCTAATCCCTTTTGTGATAATGGTTTTCCAACGTCATACACATCTTTTACTTTCTCCAAAACAGAAGCACGCACCTTGAGTTGATTTATACAAGTAACAATTACATCAAATTGTCGGTCCCACATCTCTTTCAACAATGCTGGTTGATCTTGTTGCCATAAAGGTCTGATTAAAGCTACTCCAGTTCCTTCAACAGCACGCTCCATGAAATTACTACAAACAGGCAATATATCCCCTGTAACTAATGCATCAATATTGTATTTTTCAGAAAGAGATTTGATTTGTTTTTGGTAACTTGCAAGATAATCTGGGCCATCAATGATACAAACGACATGTGGTAATTCAAGAGCTTTGGCTTGTTGCTTGATAATTTCCATTGAATGAGCCTTGAATGAATTCAAATCTGTTGATGGAGGGCTGAATGTGACAAGTACGGCGACTTGAATTCCAGTTTCTTTAACACGATGAAGTGCTAATGTACAATCTTTACCACCAGTGTATGAGATGGCTGCGATTGTAGGCTGACTCATAATGTAACAGGGAGGAGAAGAGAAAAAGTAAGAAAGATGAACTGACATTTAATTCCACAAATTAGTAGATTGTACCCATCTGAACAATACTTGTGTTACAATAAATTGAGATAGTTTCGATTGGTTTGTTTAATGGTTCGCTGCATTATTTACTGCAGAGACCTTGCAGATCATTTATCTTTTCACTTAAATGCTTATAAGACAAAGCCTCTTCTATATATTTTTAATCGAAAGGGATTGCAAGGTGTTTTCAGCTGAATTTGCACAAAAGCCTAACTAAAAATGCTAATTTCGTCGGTACGGCTTAAATCGATGTAGTTTCCACAGATTTGAAAAAATCGGAATCATGTTGAACAAAAATATGATGTTTTCATAGGTTACAAAATTATGGGGATTGTATTACCCGATATAAATGATCAAATGTGCAAAACTGATATACTTATATTTTGTTAAAAAAAAAAAAAAGAATCCTGTCATATATCAAACAAATGCAGTTTCATTTATTCCGCCAACATTTATTATAAATATCGTTAATGGCAAACAGGCACATTTGGTAATTTGCAAGTATAAAAAATGTTAGTATCAAATTCACAGAATAAAGTTATAGTTTACTTGTACAGTATTTACTAGGCCTTGTTTATTCTAAATTATACAAAATAAAATTCTTCAAAATCTATTCGTCTTACCGCGTTTAAATAATATTAATGTTCATAGTTGAATATAACGCTGGAAAAAAAAATGGCATTTACTTGATTTGTACATTTATGATGCAGTTAGAAAGGAAAGTTTCTTTTATGGCTATGAAAGCAATGTTACATTTCAAAATTAAGGGTGGGTTTTCGTTAATTGCGGACTTCAAGGGATTCCCGCCTTTTCACCATCTTCACAGACTGTTCAACTTGAGTTCCCATCAAGGGTCATTGTGCATAATATCAACGGGTGCCATTTCATTTAGTAATACTAGTAGATGGTTACATTTTTTATGTAATTATATGTGCTTTTATCTGAAATTACGATAAACATATTTAGACATTTAGTCAAATTAAATACTAATAGGCAAAAGCTATACTTTTGAATTGTGCGATTACATGTCCGTAGACTTATGCAGAAAACTCAATCACTCCAAGACAATCTCATCTCATTCGATTACCCCACGATTACCAGAATTCAGGGGAAACTGCTGAAATATAACTCTAATTTATACAGTTCGGAAATTTACTAGTCAATATTGTTGCCTGGGAAGAAAAGAACCCTTCTTTAGGCGCTTAAACATATTGTCCTTCACCTAAATACAAGAGATTGCCGAGGAGTTATGGAAAATCTTTTCTCTTTTATCATGACGCAAAGTTGTATGAAATTTATGATTTGAAAGCTTCTTGTTGGTAAATTTCTTATGGGAAAATCGACTGTATATTCTTACAAATCGAAAAAATGATAAACCTATATAAAAGAGGGATAATTGCACTATTTTCAAAAAGTATCAAATCAATTAACTATAAAATATGCAATTGCCATCTCTTTCTACTACTGCTATAACTCTGTTGGTAGCTGCAAATGCTGCCTCTATGGTGCAAGCCAAAGTCAATGTCTTGTCTTGGGATGATGCATACAAAAAGGCAAAAGTCCTCGTAGACCAAATGTCAATTGAACAAAAAGTCAACATTACTACCGGTGTTGGATGGGAGAATGGACGCTGCGTTGGTAATACTTATGCCATCTCAAATCCTGATTTCCCTGGTCTTTGTCTTCAAGATGCTCCTCTTGGTATGAGATTTGCTGATAATGTCACTAGTGGTGTTTCTGGTGTCAATGCCGCTGCTTCTTTTGATAAGGATGCTATCCTTGCTCGCGGCCAATATATGGGTCAGGAATATTATGGAAAGGGTGTTCACATCCAATTAGGTCCTGGAATGAACTTTATGCGCTCTCCTGAAGGCGGTCGTGGTTGGGAATCTGGAGGCGAAGATCCTTACCTTACTGGTGTAGTTGCTGCTGAGACTATCAAAGGTATTCAATCTGAAGGTGTCATTGCTACTGCTAAGCATTACCTTTTGAATGACCAAGAACTCAACAGAAATACTGGATCATCTGATGCTGACGATCGTACTTTGCATGAGATCTACCTTTGGCCTTACGCTCGTTCTGTAGAAGCTGGTGTTGCATCTGTCATGTGCTCTTACAACTTAGTAAACAGTACCTATGCATGTGAAAATGATTACATTTTGAACACTTTGTTGAAGGAAGAACTTGGATTTAAGGGTTTCGTTCAATCTGATTGGGGAGCTACCAAATCTACTTCTAAGGCTGCCAATGCTGGTCTTGATATGACTATGCCGGGTGATATTACTCTCGGTTCTGGTGGCTCTTACTTTGGTCCCAATTTAACTACTGCAATTGAGAATGGCGATGTTTCTGAAGATCGCGCTACTGATATGGCTATGCGTATTGTTGCCTCTTGGTACAAGGTTGGTCAAGACAAGGATTTCCCAAAGACTTCCATCAGTGCCTTTATTCGTGAAAATGCTGATTATGTCAATGTTCAAGCTGATCACAAGAAATTAGTTCGTTCAATGGGTGCTGCTTCAAGTGTCCTTCTCAAAAATTCTGGTATCCTTCCTCTTAGCAGTAAGGTCAAATCAGTTGCTCTTATTGGTAGCGATATTAAAGCTGGACCTGCGTAAGTTTACTTATTCATACATTTTGTAAACAATGTCAAGATTGACATTTTTGTATATAGTGCTGTCAACGATGAAACAAATTGTCCTGATCATGGCTGTGATATTGGTCACCTTGCACAAGGATGGGGTTCTGGTACTGCTGATTTTCCTTACTTGATTGATCCTCTTACTGGTCTTACTAATGCTTTAGGTGATGGTGTTAAAATTCAATCTTCTACCGATGATTGGGATCTCACGGCTGCTGCCGAGGCAGCCAAGGATGCTGATGTCGCTTTTGTATTCAGTAATTCCAATTCAGGTGAAGAGTATATAACAGTTGATGGCAATGTTGGTGATCGTAACAACCTTTCTTTATGGAATAATGGTGATAACTTGGTTAGTTTGATACAGATATTAAGAAAACGATATATAGAATACTAATTATATTAATTTATAGATCAAGGCTGTCGCTGATGCCAATAAGAACACTGTCGTTGTTATTCACTCTGTTGGTGCTGTTCTTATGCCTTGGATCAACCATACAAACATTAAGGCTGTTCTCTGGCCCGGTCTTGCTGGTCAAGAATCCGGTAATTCTCTTGCTGATATTGTCCTTGGTAAGGTTAACCCTTCAGGTCGTCTTCCTTATACCATCGCCAAAGAAAACGATGATTACAATGTTTATCCTGATCCTGCTGATCAAGTTGTCTATTCTGAAAAGTTATTAATGGGATATAAATGGTTTGATCAAGCCGGTATTGAACCCTTGTTCCCCTTCGGTCACGGTTTATCTTACACAAGCTTCAAATACAGTGGATTGAAGGTCAAGGCTAAGAAGAAGAATGAATCTGTTACTGTTACTGCATCTGTCTCTGTCAAAAACTCTGGTAAGGTTGATGGTGCTGAAGTTGTTCAAGCTTATATTTCATTCCCCAAGAGTGCTAATGAGCCTCCTAAGCTCTTGCGTGGTTTTGAGAAGGTTTCTATTAAGAAGGGTCATTCTTCTACTGTCAAATTCGAATTTACAAAGACTGAGCTCAGTATCTGGGACACCAAAACTCAAACTTGGGTCATTCCTTCTGGAAAATTCACTCTTCAAATTGGTGCTTCTAGTAGAGATATCCGCCAAACCGCTAGCTTTACCCTTTAAATAACTAATTTAATAACATATATGATTTTTTAAGCCTTTAAATAAAAAATTACAATATTTTAACTTTATGTTGATAATTCAATGTGAGAAACTGCAATTTTTTAATCAAATTATAGTTTTTATTCATCGGTTTTTCATTCGAATTAAATTAACATAAAGTGAAAGTACCCAAACGCTTGCATGTTATCATCTAACATTGTCCCTATTTATCATACACTGCTGTTTCAATTTTATCTGTATATTAATATTCAAATGGATGAGTTGGAAGTTGTCGTTTGTATTTCTTGAATATTTCACATCTTCCGATGGCTGTTTATAAAAACGGTAATAGCAAGAATCACAGTACGGATGATATTATCCTCTTGACAGATCAAACTTATAGCAGTGGCCCTTCATTTACTCATAATGCTAATGGCATTCAGCAAACTAAGAGTGAACTTGCCAAAAATGGAGAACCACTTCGTTTTGCGATGGAATTTAAAATCAAATCGTTTGACCATGTGCATAATAAATATCGAGCTTCGTATTACTAATATAGAGTGTAATATGCGATAATATAACAAACAGTCTTATTCCTGCCATTGGTGTGTATTTGATACGTGAACTGGAATAGTTGCACTGCGTCAATATGTATGATGCCACAAAAATTTGAGCTTTAATATAAGATACAATAAAAATTGATATTGCTCTTTATCTGTTTCCTCAAATGGGTGTATTAAAAAATACAAATTTACAGCTATATATATATTATACCATAACTATTTCTAATGAAGCATAATTCTGCAGATCCTGAAAAAAATGAACATTTGAACAGCTGTTTTATGCCCTTTTGCATGAATCTCAAACCCAAATCCTACCAAAACTATTTCTTACATAAGAATTATGCATTAATTTTGAAACTTCCTTTGCGATAAATATTGATTCAGTTGACAGTTACTTTTTATTTCTGTTTCAATGAAAAATATTGATTATTCATCGAGAAAACCGAAAGATAACAACCAGTTTAGACCACAGCCTCAAAATATTTAACTTTGATCATTTTCAATATTCAAAATCTGAGCATGCCCTCTTTTCTATAACCAACTTCGCGCTAAACTCTTTTTAGGATATCCCTTGAACACTGCTAGATAAATATGAGTTGATAGCATTATGCTATCTGTTCTTAAAATTACGAAAGATTCAAAACCACATAAAGTTCGCTGCGTTTTCCTTAAAAACTAGGCCTTACTTTTCGTCCCTCTTCTGCTTTTTTCTTCACTGAATAACACGAAGGAAAGATTATATGTTAATGTACCTGAGATGATCAACTTTAATCTGAAAATGAGTATCCAGAAATATCCTATTTTTTGCAGTTGGTATAACTTTTTTAATGCTAATGTTTCAAATGTTTACAGGTATTTCAATGTTAAAAACTAGAACTTTGAGCTTGAATATCTTTGCAACAAATTAAGCTATACTAACACCTTTTAATAATAAAAGTTATTTGTTTTGAAGCGTTCTACAACATATTTAAGTATGGCAAAATTCTGGGCAATTTTTTTTTATTTCATTTTTTTTGGCCCTTTTTGTAGTAGCTTTCAAAATATTCGTTATATTGTGCAGAATTTTTCTTACATCCATGTTATCGGCCTCGTTGAGCTCTCCGGGGCCCAATTTAGTTTTTTTAAAAATATTGATTTTTCTTCGAGAGATCTGCAAAAATGTGTAAATAAGAATATCCTTCGGTTTTGCTTCAAAAAAGGACGTGTATATCCTCATCCCAAATTCTGAATTTGAAAAAAAATTGACAAACATCTCGTTTTCTCTTCGAAAAATATAGATAGAAGATCCAGCAATGCATAGATCGATAGATACTTTTGTTGCGCATCATTGTAATAACTTACATTTGAAACATAATTATAAAAGATGATGTGTATATTCGGAATACCTTAAAACTTTGAATTGCGTTTTACGCAAAATTTAATGTGAAACATTTATTTAAATTTTGTTTCCACGGGTGCAGAATTAAAAACTGCACAAAACATTTTTAATACACTAGTTCAACTTACTTTGCAGTTCATGAACTATTAAACGATTTGTGTTTTTAAACATTTTTCAACCATTTCGGCAAATCGATTTTGGAACTCAGTTACTCTAGACAGTAACTCGCAATATGAACTGTTATTTTGATTTTCTCGATAAAAAATGTTAATTTTTTGCTGAAACAAAAAATATAGAGTAGCTTTCGTTTGGATCGTCTATCTTGTGAATAATACAAAACATTAGCACCTTAATTTTGGAGTTTAAATTTTAGAATCAATTTTACATGTAATTGAATTTTTGATTAATGTTAGGGTAATGCACTTATATCCTAGTACCAGCTATTTTATTTTCAGACAGATATTAATGGCCCATAGAGTGAAGATATACCTTTATTAAAAATTTGATGGAATTCAATGCAATATTGGGCGAGAAAATTTGAAAACCGTTTGGAAATATCTGAAGCCATTTAAAATATACAGAGCGCCAATCCACATAATGTGGACCTAATCACACCACCATTAGTATAAGGGACCCACAAGCTCTATAAATACAACGATTGGCTGGTATCAAGGCTTAAATCCACCAAGGGTTGTTATCGGTTATGTATGGAACCAAGACAATTATCTAATTTCCTTAACAAAAATATTTTTGTGTAAAGAGGACATTTATTACTTATGAGAAAACCAGCAAGTAAAATTCAACTTGATAATAAAAACCTACGCTTATCTAATTAAATCCCTATTGTTGTTTTTTCTAATTTTGTTTTTTTGTGAATATCTACCTAGTTGTAATGACCTGTAATTTTGGACTAACAACAAAGGTGAATAATATGCTTCTAGATATTATTCTTTTTATTATAAATTGGTGATTACTGGATTAATGACGGTTAATGTTGTTATCTGTAAATTAGCACTACTACGGCCGACCTGTGCTGCACAAGACGATTTCGTTGTGCCCATCTGGGCTGCACACTCTGGCCTGAGCTGTTATGCCCACTGAATATGGTTAAAAAGATAACAAGGCGCACATGGGCACAACGAAAGAATTCGAAACTGCACACGAACACAACGCTAAGCCGGTATGTGCAGAATTATAAATTCTGTCCATGCAACAGCCAATATATTTACAATTATCATCATTTGTAAATGTGTTTTTTTATAGCTATAATGTTTACAGCAACAATGGTTTTTGCTCGATCATAAACTTAAATAACACTTGCTGCTTATTAAGTTTATATGCAAGCCAAATTTAAGATTATAGATGTTACTTTATCACACATAAAATTTAAACAAATTAACCTTCTTTAAACTAAATATTTTAGTTTACGATTGCCAGCTGTAAAAATATTAGTTTTCAAGTATAGCTACGATCAAAACTATGGTTATTATACAAGACATTAGATTATTCTTTTTTGTGTTTCTATATCATTTGAAATTTTATCGCTTTTTTGGAACATTTCGTGAGTTTGTAGCCAGTTTTAGCTTTTTATTGAGTAGATATAAATATCATTGTTGCGTTCGATTTGATCTGGTAATCAAGAAATACGTCCAACAATACAGTAGTAAATAATGATATTTGATCTAAAAATGCGGTTAAATAAGAATATCATCAGCCTCTAATATAGACTGCTACCTATACTAAAAACATTAGTCCCTTCTGTTAGCATGCGTATTTAGATAAAAAAAAAGAATACCAACTTGATAGTCTAATATGCCTTATTAAACAGTACATTTATCCTTTGAATACGAAAACAAAAAGAGAGAAACAACACACGTAGAAAAGGATTTTCAAGGTTTAACATTATTTAGCGCAATTAAAACCCTACTAAATTTAAGATTTCATCCAATGTCGAAGCAGCATTACAGTACATCATTCAACCATAAACTAAACAAAATAGACAATATCTGTTATGATAGAAACATGCATTTTCTACCGGAATAACCGTCTATCATATCATACCTTTATAAATTGCAAAAGCGAGCCCGTAGAGCAACGCCGTAATTGAGTATAGCAAAATTGAATTTTTAAGTCTCATATACTATGGTATACCTAAGTTTTAAATAAAAAAGAATTTCTATTTTTTTAACTTTTCTTATATTTAACCACATAAAGTCTGAAAATTCAGACTTTGTAGCGGACATTTTCGGGGCTCATTTTATCCTTACCAACACCCATGATTTTGATCAAAAAACAGAAAAATCAAATTTTGATACCAAAATCAACGTTTAAACATACTACATTATGAGAGAAAACTGTAGCAACATCTACTATACATTTTATAAAAGCTTAATATTAAACGTTAAGTAATGAAAATTAGCATTTTTGGCCCAAAAACGGTTTTTTGATTAAAGGATTTTTATGTAATATTTTGCAATAAAAATGTTTCTTATTTTTTATTAAACAAATAGAGCACTAAGTTCTGTATATATGTATACTTTTTTTTTTATAATTGGTAGTATAATTAACTCTAGATTTGCAAAACCAAAAAAAAAAAAATTAAAAAATGTCAAAATTGATGATCTGGACAAAAATAATTTTCTAAATTAAAATTCCGCTTATAAGCCTTGTAAGACTTAAAAATAAGAGATTTCATAATACTTAAGAACTTTGTCAAGAATTCACGATGCTGTAACCACTTGATTCAAGCTTATTACTGTAAGCCTTTATACATGTTAATATTGTGTGGTAGCTTATTCGATAATAATATAACGTGCCACCAGCTTTAAATCTGTGTAAACTTTGATTTTGTTTCAATTTTTATTTATTTTGGAACTCCGCTATTTGAATATGTATTTTTTTTTGGAGGCATCTCATGGCAGGTAATGTAGCTCATTTGTTATTTGAGAGATTGAGAAGTATAATAAGTTTAAACAAACATTTTATTTTTATAACAAATCGTTAGGAATTCTAAATTTTCTATGAGATAAATATTTTTTTCGACAAATTTCTTAACTTCTTGGACAACTTCTCTACATTTGCTATACGCTTCGATGTAGTCCATCGACCTTCTGAAATAATGTCTGATTTGAGTCAGGTTACCAGAGGTATCCAGAAAAGAATGGATGTTTTTCTCCAGAGACTTGAATGTATAGTCACATCGCAAACGAGCTTTCCTCTTGGCAGCACCACAGTACATTTTGATCCAATTGCATTCGCAATGATACTTTGGGTATCAGTAAAATGATTTTATAATAAAAATAACTATTAAAGTCATAACAATTGTTCACAAAGGTTTAAATAATGATTGTTATGGCTCTGATTTATTATATCTTTATTTTTCGGAAAGTTGATAGCGAAAATGGTGATTTCACGCATTGCTTACGTAAGCTGGGTTTAAGGTAAGGAGGTTATGTGTCACAGAGTATCCTTGTTTCAAAAGTTACCCTCACCTAAGAGCACACAGCTTAAATTTTGAAATACCGTCTATTTTCAAGGGCTATCAACAGAATGATTTTATAGTAAAATTAAGTATACGAGCCATAACAATTGTTTACAAAGGTTTAAATAATGATTGTTATGGATTTTTTTTATTGTATCGTTAGTTTTGGGTGAGTTGATAGCTCTTAAAAAAAGTTAAAATTTGTGCAGGTTTAAAGCTGTTGGCACGTTAGTCTTTATAATTATTGGTCTAGAGGTGATTTACTGTACATTAAGTTTTAGTCTTGCCTCTCCAATATCATAAACATAAACATGTCCATCACTGGAACCCACTGCCACCTTTTTACCCTCCTCTTTGTCCCAAGCCAATTTATTCAATGCTTTACTAGAACCAACTTAAGTACTTAAAAATGGTTCCTCAGTAATTGCATTCAGATACCATAAATAAAATTCACTGGTTCTGTCTACAGTAGTATCAAACGTATCATCAACCCACCTTGTGATAAATGTCAATCTAAAATCAGAAACATCCCATTGTCATTGTTATAAGCTATGAAAAGCTTGATTTTTAATAATACAGCAATTACATAAAAAACAAGATGATGCTAATAGCATATAATGAGTATTTAACATCTAAGAAAGTTTGATGAAGTATACTTTTAACTCCTTTTAAAAATTCTGAAGCAAACACAACACCTTGGTCTTGTAACTTCTATCCATCAAAATGTTGCGATTTCCACTACACAATGAATTTACTTTTTATCAATATCGGCCTCGATGTACATTTGGTATCAGTTTTTTTAACAGTTGTATTTTCACTACGGCCGACCTGTGCTGCACAAGATAATTTCGTTGTGCCCAGGTGGGCTACACACTGTAGTAGCCTGAGTTCTTGTGCCCACTGAATATGGTTAAAAAGATAAAACAATATGCAGATGGGCACAACAAAAGAAACTGCACACGAGCACAACGCTAACCCAGTACAGTGAGTTCCAAAACCCTTTCAATGTTTTGAAATTTTGAATGAGACTAGCCATATCTTTCGCAATTTCAATCGGAGATACTTTAAATTTCTATTATGAGTAATGTGAAATATTTCCAATAATTTGCAAACAGTCCGACCTAATTATTTAAAGTTCCGAAAAAAATATGTCAATTCGAAAACGGGTACATCATTGAAAGGGTTTTGGAAGCATTATCAAAAAAAAATTGGAGTTTATTTAAACGCAGTTAATAATCAATGCCGTAACCCTTTGCTTTGATGCAAGCTTTCAAACGATTAGGCATACTCGAAATAACCCTTTGGTATTCCTCAACTGTTATTTTTTCTTACCAAATCTCTTGTGTTCTCTTCCAAATGTCATTCATGCCTTCTGGAGGTGTATCATATTCATTTAAACGGATTTTCAATAACCTACACATATTTTCAATGGAATTGAGGTCTGTGGATTGTGCTGGCCATGACATTACTCTATATTCTTTTGTTTCGAAGTGTTTTTTCATTAACTTCGAGGTGTGTTTGGAATCATTGTCTTGCTGAAGAATGACTTGATTACGACGTAACTTCAATTTTTGGCACATATCGTCAATGGATTTCTCCAAATCGTCATCAACAATAGTTTTGTATAGTTCAGAGTTCATATTACCTTTGATCTTGCACAACCAGCCAACACCAGACCAAGAAATAGTGTTCCAAATCATGATGCGATCATCTCTATGCTTTCTTGTTTTTTTGGTATGCCTAGGTTTTATCTCCTCGTTGTCTTTTTTCCAGCACCAAATACAATCATCAGAGTTAAAACGGTTAATTCTAGCCTCATCGGTAAATATAACACGTTTCCAGTCCTCCAAAGTCCAATCAATTTTGTTTTTGCACCAGCGGAGGCGATCCTTCGCATTTTCATCACTAATTTCTGGCTATTTTATCTTAGGTAATGCGCCTAAACCATTATCCGGAAGAGTCCTACGTACAGTATTCGCACTGACATTAACGTGTAGATTACGACGAAACTCTTTTTTGGCTTGTACCGCATTATCCAAGCCACCTTTGGTGATTTCATGGACACAATATCTCTTATCCACAGTAGTCAGCTTAGATGGTTGGCCTCCTTTAAGTTTTTCTCGGTCAGGACAGGCCTTTTTTCCAATACGACGTACTGTGGCTTGACTAACATCTACACGACGAGCAATTTTCGAAACGGTATGGCCTGAATTTAACAGAGAGATAACATCATTACGTTTGGCATCTGATACAGTTTTCATCTTGATGATTTTGCTTGAAACTACTAGTAAAAAAGGTAAGGTAAAAGTTGAAAAACATCTCATATATTTTCCGCATATTTCTCTGTTTTATAAGATATCCAGCGTTAATGTACAAGCTGTGGGCTACTAAATTGTAATTTTTATCCTATGCTTCCAAAACCCTTTCAATGATGTACCCGTTTTTGAATTGACATATTTTTTGCGGAACTTTAAATAATTAGGTCGGACTTTTTGCAAATTATTGGAAATATTTCACATTACTTATAATAGAAATTTAAATTATCTCCGATTGAAATTGCGAAAGATATGGCTAGTCTCATTCAAAATTTCAAAACATTGAAAGGGTTTTGGAACTCACTGTATATACAGGATTATAGATTCTGCCTGTGTGCATCATAACATTAATCCCATGCGTGCATAATAGTATAATTGCTAATACGCATATCATCATTATCCCTATTTATGCATAATAATAAAATCTGACCATGAGCATAATGAGCTGCTCGTATTATGGGCACAAATTGGTTTGTACATGAGCATCGTGCCGGTCTGAAAATTCCATTGCATTTTTTCACTGAAATGGGTTTTTAAATTACATTTGCTTTTATTAATATAGGTTATAGACAATACAATTCAATACGTTGTTGATGTAGAGCAATACATGTAAGAACCAATATATTTACGATTATCATCATTTGTAAATATGTTTATAGTTATAATGTTTTCAGTTTACAGCAACAATGGTTTTTGCTAGAGCATAAACTTAAATAACGCTCACTGCTCTAGTTCATATGCAAGCCAAATCTAAGGTTATAAATGTTACTTTATTGCACATAAAATTTAAACAAATTAACCTTCTTTAAACTTACTATTTTAGTTTATTACAATTATCAGCTATAAAAGGATTTGTTTTCAAGTATAGCTACAATCAAAGCTATGGTTATTAGACAAGACATCGGATTATTCTTTTTTTATTTTTGTTTTCATATCATTTGAAATTTTATCACTTTTCTGGAATATTTTGTGGGTTTGTAGCAGTGCTAGCTTTTCATTGAGTATATATAAATATTATTGTCTTCTATTTGATCTGGTAATCAAGAAATATGTCCAACAATTACAGTAGTAAATAACCATATTTGATCTTAGGATGCGGTCAAATAAAAATATCAGTCTCTAATATAGACTGCTACCTACACTAAAAACATTAGTCCCTTATGTTAGATTGCGTATTCAGATAAAAGAAAAAAATACTAGCTTGATAGTCTGATATGCCTTATCAAACGTTGAATATTGTTGCGTCCACAGGTTATTATAGTAATTTGTAAGATAATGAAGAACCTTTTATGTTGTAATAATCCTTACTGTAAACGTAAGCTAACTACTTTGAGATGGCACTCCTAATTGTTCTCCGTTGGATAATAGTCCGGAATGTGCGGGATATATGAGATACCATATTTGGTTGTATGAAATATGTACCCCTCATATATGCTATGCTATTAATGTAAATAAATACTGATCTAACGGATGAAATTGTAATATAGAATTTATATATAAAAAGGACAAATTATTGATATTAAATAAAGATTCTCTTCAGTTTTTGTGTGTAATTTAATTTAACCAGTTTCTTTATTAAGTTTTACATTTTTTTCTTGCTACAATATTTATTCTAAATCTTGTGCAATTCAAATATATCCTTGGAATAATATGAAAACAAAAAGAGAGAAACAAAACACGTAGAAAAGGATTTTCAAGGCTTTACATTATTTAGCGCAATTAAAACCCTGCTAAATTTAAGATTTCATCCAATGTAGAAGCAGCATTACAGTACATCATTCAACCATAAACTAAACAAAATAGACAATATCTGTTATGATAGAAACATGCATTTTCTACCGGAATAACCGTCTATGATATCATACCTTCATTATAAATTGCAAAAGCGAGCCCGTAGAGCAACGCCGTAATTGAGTATAGCAAAATTGAATTTTTAAGTCTCATATACTATGGTATATCTAAGCTTTAAATAAAAAAGAATCTCTATTTTTTTAACTTTTTTTATATTTAACCACGTACGGTCTGAAAATTCAGTTTTTGTAGCGGACATTTTCGGGACTCATTTTATCCTTATCAACACCCATGATTTTAATCAAAAAACAGAAAAATCAAATTTTGACATCAAAATTAACGTTTAAATATACGACATTGTGAGAGAAAATTGTAGCCATAGCTAATATACATTTTATAAAAGCTTAATTTTAAATGTTGAGTAATGAAAATTTGTACTTTTGGCCCAAAAACGGTTTTTTGATTAAAGGATTTTCATATAATATTTTGTAATAAAAATTTTTGTTGTTTTTTATTGAGCAAATAGAGCACTAAATTTTGTATATGTGTATATTTTTTGTTTTTATAATTGGTAATATAATTAACACTAGATTTGCAAAATCAGAAAAAAAAAATTAAAAAATGTCAAAATTGATCATCTGGACAAAAATAATTTTCTAAATTAATATTCCGCTTATAAGCCTTGTAAGTCTTAAAAATAAGAGATTTTATAGTACTTGAGAACTTTTTCAAGAATTTACGATACTGTACCCACTTGATTCGAGCTTATTACTGTAAATATTTATACATACTTTTATAATCGCTAATTTTTCTGTAGGTAAATATCGACTTTAGACCAGAAAAGCATTGATTGTAACGTAGATGATGGTGCAGTAAATAACGAAGTTGTTTACTAAAATAAAAAAATAAAAAAATAAAAGCAGTAAAAATACAATTATAATCAGCTAAAGTTTTTATTACAAAAGATTTCGGAAGATTTTAAATAATTGAAAAAGTATGAGGGTAATTATAGCGATTTGGAGAACTTGGATACCATCAGACTTGAATGGATGTATATTTAGCAATCTTCCAGTTTGGAGTACATTGTTATTGATTTAATATTTTAAGGGGTAAATCATGTAGAGCATTGACCATAAGGGATTGATGTCAAGTGTGACAATATCGACCTTTTGGGAAATGGTTGTTTTGTTTATTTTTGTTATAACTATTTTATGTAACCTTGATTTTTAAGGGGTAGTTTTTATATGCCTGAATCTTATTCATATTGATAGTGCAACGTCAATATACGTGAGCAGTTGACTAAATTATTGATATCTTTGTTTATTATTATTATTGATTTGGATAGAATCCTGTTTTGATATATATGTCATTTTTGTAATTGATTGCGCCGTGATCAAGGGTGCTATCATCTACACGACATGTATGGTTCAAAAAGGTATTTCATATTTTTAGCATGCGTTTGTTGTTGTGTTCAAATGAAACGTTTATTTATTATTGTTGTTCACATTTCAAATTGCATCATATTTTATGAGCGACACTTGGAATTTAGGTTATTTTATTATTATCAAGCGTTTTTAGTATGTAATTTCACTGCATCATGTGCAGATCCCTATGCCCACGGGAAGCATAGTTCGGCCGTAGTGAATATTTTTCTGTTTTCTTCCCCACTCTTTCCTCAGATCTTTTCTGTATGTTTAAAACTATAACAAAAAGACCAATATTTTTTATAAACTGAAATCAAGTTGCATGTGCAAGTACATGTTTTTCCTATTTTTTATTAGGAAATGAATTATTAACTGTTAATGTTAGGGCGCGTTATAGATTTTTTCTCGAATAAAAAAAAAATCCAAGACTTGCTCATTTTGTTACATTATCTACGTTACAATCAATGCTTTTTTGGTCTAAAGTCGATATTTACCTACAGAAAAATTAGCGATTATAAAAGTATGTATAAATATTTACAGTAATAAGCTCGAATCAAGTGGGTACAGTATCGTAAATTCTTGAAAAAGTTCTCAAGTACTATAAAATCTCTTATTTTTAAGACTTACAAGGCTTATAAGCGGAATATTAATTTAGAAAATTATTTTTGTCCAGATGATCAATTTTGACATTTTTTAATTTTTTTTTTCTGATTTTGCAAATCTAGTGTTAATTATATTACCAATTATAAAAACAAAAAATATACACATATACAAAATTTAGTGCTCTATTTGCTCAATAAAAAACAACAAAAATTTTTATTACAAAATATTATATGAAAATCCTTTAATCAAAAAACCGTTTTTGGGCCAAAAGTACAAATTTTCATTACTCAACATTTAAAATTAAGCTTTTATAAAATGTATATTAGCTATGGCTACAATTTTCTCTCACAATGTCGTATATTTAAACGTTAATTTTGGTGTCAAAATTTGATTTTTCTGTTTTTTGATCAAAATCATGGGTGTTGATAAGGATAAAATGAGTCCCGAAAATGTCCGCTACAAAAACTGAATATTCAGACCGTACGTGGTTAAATATAAGAAAAGGTTTTTAAAAAAAACGCTTTTTTATTTAAAACTTAGATATACCATAATATAAGAGACTTAGCAGTTCAATATTGCTATGCTCAATTACGGCGTTGCTCTACGGGCTTGCTTTTGCAATTTTTAATGAATGTATGATATGATATGACACATGTTTTTTTTTTTTTGGAAGAAAAACATATGTTTCTATGATAACAGATATTGCTTATTTTGTTTAGTTTATGGTTTATGCGCTGTAATGCTGCTTTTACATTGGTCGAAATGAGCAATTTAGCAGGGTTTTAATTGCGCTAAATAACGTAAAGCCTTGAAAATCCTTCTCTGCATGTGTTGTTTCTCTCTTTTTGATTTCATATTCCGAGGATATTATTCACCTTTTGACAAGGCATATCAGACTATCAATCTGGTATTCTTTTCTTTTATCTGAATACGCATTCTAACATAAGGGACTAATGTTTTTAGTGTAGGTAGCAGTCTATATTAGAGACTGATATTTTTATTTGACCGCATCCTAAGATCAAATATGGTTATTTACTACTGTATTGTTGGACGTATTTCTTGATTACCAGATCAAATCGAAGACAATAATATTTATATCTACTCAATAAAAAGCTAAAACTGGCTACAAACTCACGAAATGTTCCAAAAAAGCGATAAAATTTCAAATGATATAGAAACACAAAAAAGAATAATCTAATGTCTTGTATAATAACCATAGTTTTGATCGTAGCTATACTTGAAAACTAATATTTTTACAGCTGGCAATCGTAAACTAAAATATTTAGTTTAAAGAAGGTTAATTTGTTTAAATTTTATGTGTGATAAAGTAACATCTATAATCTTAAATTTGGCTTGCATATAAACTTAATAAGCAGCAAGTGTTATTTAAGTTTATGATCGAGCAAAAACCATTGTTGCTGTAAACATTATAGCAGTAAAAATATTTACAAATGATGATAATCGTAAATATATTGGCTCTTGCATGTATTACTTTACGTCAACAACGTATTGAATTGTATTGTCTATAATCTATATTAATAAAAGCAAATGTAATTTAAGAACCCATTCCAGTAAAAAATGGAATGTAATTTTGAGAACGGCACGATGCACATGTACAAACCAATTTGTGCCCATAATACGATCAGCTCATTATGCTCATTGTCAGATTTCTTATTATGCACAAATAGGGATAATGATATGCTTATGAGCAATTCTACTATTATGCACACATGGGATTTATGTCATGCACATGGAAAGAATCTATAATTCTGGATTCTGCGCATACAGGCTTAGCGGTGCGCTCGTGTGCAGTTTCTTTTGTTGTGTCCATGTGCATATTGTTATCGTTTTAACCATATTCAGTGGGCACAACAGCTCAGACTATAGTGTGCAGCCCATATGGCACAACAAAATCATCTTGTGCAGAACAGGTTGGCCGTAGTAAAGGATTATAGGTGTTATGTATTATACTAATGCGGCATGATGGCGGAACATCATGCTGAAACCGTGGTTCCGTTGATGTTTAATTGACTTGAATCTGGGTTCCTGAGCTATTGTTTTACTTTTGGATTTGACATCCGGTTAAGAATAATACATCCATGTGCAATAAAATGGTTATTCCACGTCTCTATTTATACTATTTGGTAATTATTTACTATCTGGCAATTGTATTGCAATTATCAATGGTTCCATTACTTTTGAGTATATATGTTGGGTTGTTTGGTTATTGATTTGGTGGATCACGAACGGTGCTTTAAATATGTTCTGTCAATCATGCTTTCAGAACAGCCCTTGCTTGTTCTACTTGATAAGCATGTACTTTTTGTACTTTTTATTTGGGATATCCCACATTACTTTAATATTTTATCTCTTATTCGAGTATTATACCCTTGTTATCTTCATGCAATTGTCTATATACTATACAGTCTTATCTTTGATAGCATGGTTCCAATGAGATGACACTCAATTTAGGTATTTTATGATGGGAATCTAGCTTAGTTCACTTCAGGACGCTCCAATTTTCAAAATTAATAACTTTCAAATTCAAACTTTTTCAAATAGGCTTATCGAGCGCTATAATAGCGGCAATTATTATTTTAGTATCGTATTATTAACTATAAAGACCATGTAATGCACGCTATTAACCATCCAAGCTTTATTTTATTTTGATTTTAATCCTTGTGAGTATAGGTATCAACAGGTCTAAATGAAGGCAGCACACCGCCACTTCCACTGCCAATTCTCTTGGGATTATGGAAAGTCAAATATCTATATACAAAACTACCGAAGATACCAAAACCCAAGAAACTAATGATCCAATGAGCAAAAATCCAGTCAACGCTACGAGAAATGGAAACAAAGACCTTTTGGTGAGCAAGCAAGGTAGATTCACCCTTCAATTGTTGAAGATTCTTCAAACTAACGTAAAGTCCTTCAGGTTTATCGATAGAAAGAAGCTCATTGCTTACATCTTTTGTAAAATATGTATAATTCTACAAGAAGAAGAATTTGTTAGTTTATTCAACATTAAACATCATCATGCAAAATAGTACATACTGGTGCATCAAAAATGACAATCTTGGCAGTTTCATCGTGTTGGACATTAAATTTATCACGCGCATAATCTTTCCACATGGCACGGTCCATTTCTGCAAAAATAACCTTGATTTGATCGGATTTGAGTGATTTACTCCAAACGTTGGCAATATTACGAAACTTGGACTGACTAACAGTATCTTTGGCATTGACAATATTGATGACAACAGGAGCATTTCCCTGTAAAATACTTTGTTGGTTGCTAGGTCCTAATTTGCTGACGAGAGGATATTGCTCCTTTTCGATCCAATTGGTAAGTGCTTCACGATTAGCCTTGTTGTTTTCAAAATCATGACTAGGATAGATGCGATAAGCATTATCTTTGGCTATTAAAATAGCAGGTAAATCTGAAGGAGCCAAATTGAATCTCTTGAAAGATTGTTCATCTTGGGTTGCATAAAATGGAATAGTGGAGGTGAATTGACCAGCAATTTTTTGGACGAGTTCTGGGATTTCATTTTCCTTAATTTTGTGTAAATAAATCAATGCAACATCCTTAACACTTAAATATTGATCTAGTTCGTTTGTATCAAGCTCCTTTACAGAAGGTCTATTTTAAAACAATCGTTTAGTAAAATAATAAGAAATAGGCATAAAATATGTATTATTACCCTGCATGAGCATTTGCAAACTTCATAAGGCTAATTAAGGAGCGATCACTGGTGTATTGAACAGGTCCGCCATCTTGTCCGAACATTTTAAGGGTTGGGAAGCCTCTGATTTCATAAGCTTCACAAACAGCTGTTGTGATTGATTACAAACTTGTTAATAATTGAAACATAAAACTAAAAATACACATAAAACTTACCAGGTAAGACATCACAATTTACCTCACCAACATTGACTTGACCTCGTAATTCAGAAGCCATTTCTGACCAAGTAGGAGCAAGGTTTTTACAATGAGGACACCAAGGTGCATAAAACTTGACAAACCAAGGTACATTATTTGAAGCAATTTCTTTCATTTGCTCACCATCTAGGTTAACGGAAATACCTCCGGGGTTGGGTAGAACACCTGAATCAATATTCTTTTCATCTTCTTCATCTTGTTCTACAGATTTATCATCTTGTTCCTCCTCCTTTTGTTCTTCCTCCTCCTCTTCTTCTTCTTCTTCAGCTTCTTCAGCTTCTTCAATTTGAGGAGGTACAATTTCTTCATCCTCCTCATCTACAACCTCTTGTTCCAATTTAGCATCGGATGTAGACGCAATTCGTTGCTTGATGTATTCAGTTAAAGGATCATATTTATTAGCGCCTTTATATTGCTCAGCCTTTTCACCACTCTCCCATAATTGTACAGTTGGGTAACCCATAATACCATGTTCTTCGCATAAGTCTCCTTGCGTGGAACAATCAATAGTACCAAAATGGAAATCGCTTTCCTCTGCAAGGTTATCTAAATCCTCTGATAATCTTTTCCAGTCAGGTGCTATATGTATTCAAGGTTAGTTTTTTTTTCTCTATTCCATCGGATATTGTTTTATTGTGCTTTTCCTACCAAAATTTCTGCAGTGAATACAATAAGGTGAAAAATGCTCAATAAGCCTATGTAGTGAAATCGTTAACATTTATTCAAATAGTTTTGGTTTTGCTATGGAAACGACATTCACCAAGTACCTGAACTGATAATATCATTTACATTATCAGCATTTAATTCAACAGACTTTGCATTTACAGTATTGACTAAATAGCCTATTAATATTGTACTTGCAATAGAAAATAATTTCATTTTTTTTTTTTGTAGTAAAAGAAAGAAAAAAGAAATTATGTATGTAGACTATTAAAGGTCTAGAATAGAAAACCCCAATTAAACCAACCAATCAAAGTGAAATAATTAACATGCACAATGTGCATTTTCCTCAAAAACAGGTTATGTGGCACTTGAAATTTAATGCTGCCAAGAGTCGCTGATATTGCTGATGATAATGACAGAGTAGCTCAAGTAACTTTTATATCTAAAAGGCATGGCTAAAAGTGTTTTAATCAAATGAGAATTTATATAAAAGCATAGAATTGATCATGTAAAACAAACTACGACTCAGAAGAGGCCCTGGATAAAGGGAAATAATCTAATGACAGTTTTGACATTTTACACAGAAAACTGGACATTCGTAGTATCTTTACGACTATATCTTTATGGTTAAGCTGTAAAAGTCTATTAATAAAACGTATGTAATTGAAAATGCCTTGTACAATAGCAATCCAAATTTTATGAATTTGTGACATAAAACTGTTGAATATTTACGTTATTGTACGATTTCAATTCTGTTTTTTTTTGGGAAATCTCAACATGCTTGACATGCAGAATCAAAGTAGACGACGCAATCGTAAAATACAATTATTTTAGACATGTAATTCTGATAATTATCTTGGTAAAAGGTCCTATTTTTCGGGCAAAAAAAAAACAAGTACAAATTTAGAAAATAGACAAAAAATTGCCATATACAAACTAAAAACCTATTGTAATTTCCTATTACTACTCTTCTGTATTAAACGCATTATTATCAGCATTTCATTATTCAAAATCAAGATTTTGTAGCAGTTAAATCCAGAGCAAAGAGACATGGCAAATGTAAAATGGGAGGTGATATCGGAGGTTACATTTGGGGAAACAACACAACTGCTATCTTTCTGGTTTAGCTTGACATTTCGAAAAAAAAAAAAAGATCACTTAAAGGATTTTTATAATCAAAAATATATAACAAGGTTGTATAATTATTTTAATAAATTACATGTAATTTTATATGCTCTACAAGATGAAATTTTATTTTGATAAAGTTGTAACACAGAATTTTCAGATAATCTCGTTAAACTTCGTTTTTCATTTTTATGAGGAATATCAAAAATGTTGGCTTGCCGCCTCTAAATAAATGATATCGCATGAAAAATTGAATTTTATGAATTTTTTAGATTTCAAATGAGGTATGGTAAGGCAAAAATCGAGCTGAAATTATCAAATGAAAAAAAAAAAAGCGCAGAAATGCTTCAGAATGAATCAACTAACGAGGGTATTCTTTTGATATGCTTCTGAGAGCTAAAAATGGCCGCAAACAACTAAAACGAAGTATTCGAATGCGGTTTTTAGGCCTAATTTTGCTAAATTGCTTGTACTTGACATGTGTATATCGGCGTTACATATGTATTAATGATTTAATTTCATGATTTTCGACTTTCTACATCTAGCAACTGCAAAACAAGTGGTGTATTGAGGTGAAAGTCATTGTATTTCAGCTCGATAGCTTCTGTTATTGGATCAGAAATCATGCTTACAAACCAAATATCTCTTTTCAGACAGTTCTATTGGTCGCTTAATTGATTATTATATTGATTTAATGCATTTCTTTTGTATACCAACTGTCTATTACCTTTGAATCAAAGGTTTTTATTGGATTAGAAGACCTTATCTATGAACAGTGGACTCATGAGTTTAGTCAGTTTATTATTAGAATCCTGTTTGGTATACATTAAATAATTCTTTTTAGCTATTCCATGAAATGATACAATAGATGTAAGTTTATAATAGGTTCGCAGACATCTCTAGGGTATTGCTGTATTTTTTTTTTTTTTTTTACCGTTATTAAACATATAAAAGTTTTAAAAAATTAGTGGCCAAAACCTAGGCAAATATCATATTCCGTCAGCCGCGGCTTTTTTCCCCCATACAGATTTCATTATAAAATATTACAATGTTGTATACATTTACAAAAGCGTTTTTGAATTGAAAATGTGAGTTTTGGATTTTATTGACAAAAAAACATTGTGTTTTTTTACTTTTGTAGGGGGGGGAGGATTTTATAGACTATACAATTTTGTTGATGTAAGCAAAATAAAATGATTTTCTCACAAAAATATAAAGAAAAAAGTTATGATAATGTAGAAGTACAAAAAAAAGGAAATGAGAATTATATAAATGATGAAATTATTTAAGCATCATAAGTAGAGGCAGAAACATTACCACCCTTACCAGTCCAGTTGGTATGGACGTGCTTACCGGGAGCTTCCAAAAGTTCATAAGTGTGAGCACCAAAGTAATCACGTTGAGCTTGAAGGAGGTTAGCGGGGAGGATTTCATGACGGAGACCATCATAGAAGTTCAAAGCAGTGGAAAGAGCAGGAGTAGGGATACCCAATTGAACAGCTTGAGCAATAACAGATCTCCAAGAACCTTGAGCATCAGAAGTAGCCTTTTGGAAGAAAGGATCGAACAACAAGTTCTCGAGCTCGGGGTTGGTAGTGTAAGCATCCTTAATCTTACCCAAGAAGACGGAACGGATGATACAACCGCCACGCCACATGAGGGCAATACCGGCAAAGTTCAAGTTCCAGTTATAGTCCTTACCAGCTTGACGCATCAACATGAAACCTTGAGCATAAGAGACAATCTTGGAAGCGTAAAGAGCTTGACCGAGTTGAGCAATGAACTTGGCCTTATCACCTTCGAACTTGTAAGAGGGACCTTCCAAAATCTTGGAAGCACGGACACGTTCACCCTTAAGAGAAGAGAGACAACGAGCATAGACAGCTTCACCAATCAAGGTGACGGGAATACCACGATCAAGAGAGTCAATACCGGTCCACTTACCAGTACCCTTTTGACCAGCGGTATCGAGGATCTTTTCAACGAGAGGAGAACCATCGGTATCCTTGTACTTGAGGATATCACGAGTAATTTCGATCAAGAAAGAATCTAATTCACCCTTGTTCCATTCTTCGAAAGTTTGAGCCATCTCATCGTGAGACATACCGAGACCTTCCTTCATGATTTGATAGACTTCACAAATCAATTGCATATCTCCGTATTCTATAATAATAGAAGCAAATTATAGTTAGAATCCCGAATGCGATTGTCAATATGACGCGTTGTTATTTTATAAACTTACCGATACCGTTGTGAACCATCTTGACATAATGACCAGCACCAGATTCACCGACCCACTCACAACAAGGAGCACCATCGGGAGCCTTAGCAGAGATATCTTGGAAGATGTTCTTAATATGAGGCCAGGCCTTGGGGTTACCACCGGGCATCAAAGAAGGACCATAACGGGCACCTTCTTCACCACCAGAGACACCGGAACCAACGAAAAGGATACCCTTTCCTTCTAATTCCTTAGCACGACGGATAGAGTCGGGGAAATGAGAGTTACCACCATCAATGATGATATCACCGTCTTCGAGGAAAGGCAACAATTGATCAATGAAAGCATCAACAGCAGAACCAGCCTTGACAAGGAGCATAACCTTTCTGGGACGCTTCAACTTGGCACAGAGCTCCTCAACGGAGTGAGCACCAACAATTTGAGTACCCTTAGCCTCGTTGGCCAAGAAATCGTCAACCTTGGAGGTAGTACGGTTGTAAGCACAGACGGTATAACCGTGATCGTTCATGTTCAAGATGAGATTTTGACCCTAATAATGCAATTTAAAGTTAGATTTCATTGGCAACATGAAAATGTAATGGGAATATTTACCATGACGGCCAAACCAATAAGACCAATATCAGCACTATAATTGATTGAAATGTTATGATTAATGCATTGATCATTTGACTCATTGCCACACTTTTACAACTTACACAGCTTCAACCATTTTAATTATTGAATATAAATTTAATTTCTTGGAGAAATGTAAAGAAAAGAAGGGAAAAAAGAGAAAAACTCGAACGGATTGAAACCAGAATGCACCATTATATAGCCAAATGCTTCTCAGGATGATGTAAGTGGCGACGGGTGCCTGCATTAGGACTGCTTAAACACAAAAGCAATAGGAGTGGGAAAGCTTTTGTGTTTATAATCATCAAAAAGATCTAAAATGTCCTTATCTTTCATCAGGCAAGGATGATAATCTAATTTTAAAGAATTATTTCTCCAAAATTCATATAACTTTTTTCGCTAAACTCTTTTGATATATCGTATTTTGCTTCTTTACAACATGTTTACTATTTTCTTTATGGAATTAAAATGTAAAACGCGAAGCTGTATCATCGATAATCAAATGAACATTTTGTTATCCCGAAGCCTCAAAATGGAAGATTCGAATATTTTACTGCAATATCCCGAAGCAAATTTAACCGGTCCGACTTAAACTCTAAAAAATTGGGGCTATTTTGATTAATAACTCACCCTCTTCATGTTTACGTAAGGATATTATAAGTTTATAATCATGTACAATAATACGCCATCTTTATTTTTGATGAGTTTGCCCCCTCTCCTTATCTCTTCAAAAACAGACGAAAAAAAAAAACGAGGCTTAAAATCAAGACACGCCTCATTTCTCACATCAACACATTTTTATTGTTTATTTACAATAAACATTTGAAAGATATTGCTATCCGCGGACAAGAGATTGGCATTGATCTGGTTTATTTTGCACTAAACCTAAACTAAAACCGATGTGATACATGGAAAAAAATGGATTTAATTCTGCTGCCAATTAAATGTGTGCAACACTTGAGCTCCTCATTTCCTAGTGAAAAGTATGGACAAACAGATTATGTAAGCTACAAATATTTGGGGATCCGTTGAATCTGAATATCTCCGAGCCTTTATTTTGAGATACACGTTCTATTTACTAAAATAAAAAAGCCCTGTAAAGAAGGAATAAAGGATCAATTTCACATCTTGTGTAATCCGCTTTCTCATCATGTAATGATTAATTGTTATAAAGGGTGCTGCTGAAATCCACGGGAATTTCTTGTTTATTCTACGATAACATTTATATTCACCGTATAAAAGAAACTAGGTTTGGCTTTTGCTGTTGCTTCTCTTTAGATTAGTAGTAATAAAAATTACCTGTTGAGTGAGAATTGATAGAGATTTGCAAAATGCATTGACTATACCAACATTCCACTATTTCTTTATATTTTGCATTAATATAATATCAACTCATTTGCCAATGTTTTATGCATAAACTGTTGGTCTTTTCTTATTAAAATTAATCAAATTATTATTTATTATTCAAATTTAGGTCGCCTATATTTTTTAAAAAAAAAGGCCTTTTTTCTTTACGTAATATGGATAAATTTTACAGGAATCATACTGTAATGTAAAACGTGGCGTTAAAATATGTTAATTATTAGTTTGTAGGGCCAACTTGCGAAGGAGGAAGGGGCACGAATATTGTCTTTGGACCGGAACCATTTCTACTCATTGATTGTAATGTTTCCAAATAACGAATTTGTATTGCTGCTGGTGTGTTTAAAATATCAGCTGCATCACGCATTAATTTGGCTGCTTCAACTTCAGCTTTAGATGTAATCACTCGAGATTCACCTAATCTTTTAGCTTGTGCTGCAGATGAAAGTGATTCTTGCAAATGTTGAGACAATGTAATATCTTTAACCAGCGTAGATTCAATCTATATTATGTAATCAGCTTGGGTTTCTTTGTTGAATTCCCTTTAAATTAAATTACCTTGACTCCCCAGCTTTTGGCAATAGGGCCAATAATTTCATGCAATTCCTCGGAAATGGCTTCTCTGTTTTCAATAAGATCTTGAACAGAATGACCACCACAAACATCACGCAAAGATGTGCTTGCTCTATTAAATTATATAATTTTAGTAAAAAATATAGGTTATCTAATATACTTTACAAACCTTTCAATCAATGCATGATTTACATCTGAGACACCATATACAGCTTGGTAAGGATCAACTACGTGCCAATAAATAACTGATTCTAAATTTACACTGACATTGTCCTATAAATATGTAAATATCGATCAGTTAAACTACATGTATTACAAATATAAACTCTAAAGAATTACCTTGGTAATAACATCTTGCTTGGGAATTTCAGTAACTTGGATAGTAATATCAATCCTTTTCAAATCTTCTGTCACTGGATTGACCTTGACAAGTCCAGGATCAACGCACTTGTAGAATTTACCGAATTTTGTAACTAATCCAACATTTCCTAATTTAAAACAATAGATTATTAGCCTTTGAACAAGTCAATGATAAGCTTACATAAGGCACATACCTTGACGGACTTTGTTGTAAGGATTAGGGCAACAAACAATGCAAGGAAACTATATTGATTTTACGTTAGATATACAATCAAAACTGATAAGGCGGTTGCAATTATCTTCTTACCGATCCAAAGAAACCCATTGTATTACCAATGCAAGTCATCATTGTCTCATAAAACCCCTATAAATGTAAATCAACGTTAAATTTATTGATATAGTATGGTATAAATCTATTCGTACATGAGGAATATCTTTACTAATATCAAGTTCTCTTGCGTAAGAGGCTTGCACACCACGCACTGCAATGCCAACAGTAATATCATCTAGTAGTAGCAAATCAGTAAATCATCAGTTTATCTACACAAGTTTTGTTTCAAGTACCTGCTTTGGAGTAACTCATATTAGATTTGTTTGTAAATTAAAGAAATAAAGTAAAATAAAAAGAGGAAAAGAGTATATAAGATTTGTGTTATTTTAAATAGTTCAAGAGAAAAAGACGAAATAACGACAAGAAAGAATTTAGCTAACTTAATAGTTTTGAGAAATCTCTCACAGAAAATGAAAACAAGGTGTTTAAAAGGCGGCAAGGCGACACAAAAAATGCAGTGTTTATAGAGTATGAGCAGAATTATAGCTAAGTTTCATATGCAAACCATGCTAAGCAGTATGCTAAGGCTAAGCATTTTGGTCATAAAATTCACTTAAAAGGCGAAACTAGATTGAACCGCAACAATTGCTTAGCAGTTGTTACACTGGATTGCACTTTTGTGCTATTTGTACGAGGTACTAAGCAGTCTTGTAATGCAACTTTCTGTATAATTTTCACACATGTATTTATTTCATATCTTGAAAAACCATCAGATATTTAACTTTACCACTTTTCTTTTGTATTTTTCATTTTTCTCGAATACTTTATCTTTCCAACATGGCGACTCATAATAGCAATAATAATAACAAGAACCATAGCACGGATGACATTATCCCCTTAACAAATCAAACTTACAGTAGAGGTGCTTCTCCTTCAATTAGCGGCCCTTCATCTGCTCATAATGCTAATGGTATTCAGCAAAAGAAGGGTGAATTTGCTACAAGTGGTGTACAACCTAGTTTCGCACTGAAACTTAACATCAACACAATTGATCATGTAAATAATATCTTTTGAAACAGAGATAATTTTATGTTACTAATAGTAAATCAATAATAGGGATGGTACGGTAACATGATGAACGGCCTTGGTGCTATCATTGGTGGTCTTGGATCTGTAAGTATTTTCAATATCAGCAGCATCCTTGATTTTAATCAAATATCTATAGATTCCATGCTGTGTTTGCTGTCCTAATCCCTATAAACCTGTTAAACAAGGTAGTGTAGGTCTTATATCTCGATTTGGCAAATTCTATAAATGTGTCGACCCTGGCCTTGTCAAAATCAATCCAGTAACTGAATCCATCACAAAAGTGGATGTCAAGATTCAAGTTGTCGATATTCCTTCTCAATTTGTTATGACAAAGGATAATATTACGATAAAGATTGATAGTGTTCTTTACTGGCATATTGTTGATCCTTATCAAGCCGAGTATGGTGTACGTAATGTGAAAAAGGCATTAGTGGAAAGGTAAATTTGTCATGGAATATTAAAATCAATTTGTAAACACTAAACATTATCTACAGAACTCAGACTACACTTCGTCATATCTTAGGTAGTAAAGTCTTACAAGAGTGTGTAGAAAACAGAGATTCTATTGCTCAAGAAGTTCAAGAAATTACTGGAAGAGTTGCTGCTGAATGGGGTGTCAAGGTAATTATAAACAATTAGACATGAGGATGAAAATATTAATTGATTTTACGCCATGCAGATTGAATCTATTTTGATCAAAGATTTCAACTTCTCCAAGGAGTTACAAGAATCTCTCAGTGCTGCAGCACAAGCCAAACGTACTGGTGAATCAAAGATTATTTCAGCCAAGGCCGAAGTCGATTCCGCCAAATTAATGAGAGAAGCAGCCGATATATTGAGCACACCTTCTGCAATGCAGATTAGATACCTCGAGACATTAAACAGTATCTCCAAGGCTCCACAAACAAGAGTCATCTTTTTACCACCAAGTGATCATGGAAATGACAATTCAGCAGTTTTGAACTCGAATGGACAAACTTCTTCATTCGGTCCTCTTCAAGCCCAAAATTACCTTACAATAGGTAATCAGTAATAATAATTTTTAATTTAGTATATAAAAAAGACCAACATATAATAATATCATAATCATTAATAAAATATATACTTTTTACTTTCAATATGTTTCGCCGTTATCTTATATAATTAATTTAGGGGGAACGAGTTAAGGGTACATGCTGATTACATGAGTTTCTGAAATTTCAGTTGGCAGACGTAATATATCTTTATAATATAGTACTTTTTAATCCCATATTGGCATTTTCCATTGTTAATATGTGATATCTTCATAAGACTAGCAATATAAAGTCGGTTCAAAATAAATAAACATATTCGAATAACCCGACAAAAGCTAAACTTTTGTAGATAATTATCAGAAAATAGATTTTTAAAAGAGCCAATTTACAGGGTTGGCAAATTGTCAAAAATCGAAGCGTTCCGCTCATTCTTTTACTAACCTAATATTAATTTTTTTTTAGAATATATGTTAGGCGCTACAAAACATCCATATATGAATGGGTCGCATTATGCTGCCTGTTCCTTAGTTCATTTTATATCTCACGAAAGGCTCAAAAATACATAAGATCCGCTATTTTTTCCTTAAAAACCGGGCGCGACTTTTCATTTCTGCTCTTCTTTTTTTTCACTAGATAACACCAAGAAAAAATTATATGCCAATGCACCTGAGATGTTCGACTTCAATGGAAAGATGCGTTTACAAAAATATCCTATATCTAGCAGGAGAAGTAATTTTTTTAGTGCTAATGTTTCAGATTTTTACAGGCATTTAGGTAATTCAAATTTACTAATAAAGATTCAAAACTTTGAGCCTTCATATCTTTGCAAAAAATCAAGCTTTTCATAGCTTATAACAATGACAATAATGGGATGTTTCTAATTTTAGTTTGACATTATCATAAGGCGGGATGATAATACGTTTGATACTACTGTAGATGGAGCAAATCAATTTAACTTATGGAATTTGAATACAAATACCGAGGAACCATTTGTAAGTACTTAAGTTGGTTCTTCTGGTAAAGCATTAAATAAATTGGCTTGGGATAAAGAGGGTAAAAAGGTGGCAATAGGTTCTAGTGATGACCATGTTTATATTTATAATACTGTAAAGGTAAGGTTAAACCTCAATGTAAGTCACCTCCAGTGCAGTAATTATGAAGTAAGACTATATTATCATCAAAGAAACTACCACACAATATTAACACGTATAAAGATTTATAGTAATAAGCTTGAATCAAGTGGGTACAGCATCGTGAATTCTTGAAAAAGTTCTCAAGTATTATAAAATCTCTTATTTTTAAGTCTTACAAGGCTTATAAGCGGAATATTAATTTCGAAAATTATTCTTGTCCAGATCATCAATTTTGACATTTTTAAATTTTTTTTTCTGATTTTGCAAATTTAGAGTTAATTATACTACCAATTATAAAAACAAAAAATACACACATATTCAAAATTAAGCGCTTTATTTAATCAATAAAAAATAACAAACATTTTTATTGCAAAATATTACATGAAAATCCTTTAATCAAAAATCCGTTTTTGGGCCAAAAGTACAAATTTTCATTATATAATTTCTCATATTAAGCTTTTATAAAATTTATAGTAGATATTGCTACAATTTTGTCTCATAATGTAGTATGTTTAAACGTTGATTTTGGTATCAAAATTTGATTTTTCTGTTTTTTGATCAAAATCATGAGTGTTGGTAAGGATAAAATGAGTCCCAAAAATGTCCGCTACAAAATCTGAATTTTCAGACCATACATGGTTAAATATAAGAAAAGTTGAAGAAAAACGCCTTTTGATTTAAAATTTATTAGATATACCATAATATAAGAGACTTAGCCATTCAATCTTGCTATGCTCAATTACAGCGTCGCTCTACGGGCTCGCTTTTGCAATTTTTTAATGAATGTTCAGTATGGTATGACAGACGGTTTTTCTGGTAGAAAAATATATGTTTCTATGATAACAGATATTATTGCCTATTTAGTTTAGTTTATGGTTGATGTGCTGTACTGCCGCTTTTACATTGGCTGAAATGAACAATTTAGCAGGGTCCTAATTGCGCTAAATAATGTAAAGCCTTGAAATCCTTTTCTACGTGTGTTGTTTCTCTCTTCTTGTTTTCATATTATTCCAAGGATATATTCACCGTTTGATAAGGCATATCAGACTATCAAGCTGATATTCTTTCTTTTTTTATCTGAATACGTATGCTAACATAAGAGACTAATGTTTTTACTATAGGTAGCAGTCTATATTAGAGGCTGATATTTTCATTTAACAGCATTTTAGGATCAAATAGCATTAGTTACTGCTGTATTCTTGTACGTATTTCTTGATTACCAGATCAAATTGAAGGCAATAATATTTATATCTACTCAATAAAACGCTAGGATTGCTTACAAACCCACGAAATATTCCAGAAAAGTGATAAAATTTCAAATGACATAGAAACAAAAAAAAAGAATAATCTGATGTCTTGTCTAATAACCATAATTTTGATCGTAGCTATACTTGAAAACAAATATTTTTACAACCGACAATCGTAAACTAAAATAGTAAGTTTAAAGAAGGTTAATTTGCTTGAATTGTATGTGTGATAAAGTAACACCTATAGTTTTAGATTTGGCTTGCATATAATTTTAAGCAGTAAGTGTTATTTAAGTCTATGTTCGAGCAAAAACCATTGTTGCTGTAAACATTATAGTTATAAACATATTTACAAATAATAATAATCGTAAATATATTGGCTCTTGCATGTATTGCTCTACATCAAGAACGTATTGAATTATATTGTCTATAATCTATATTAATAAAAACAAATGTAATTTAAGAACCCATTCCAGTAAAAAATACAATGGTATTTTGAGAACGGCACGATTCTCATGTACAAACCAATTTGTGCCTATTCGATCAGCTCATTATTATGCTCACGGTCAGGTTTTATTATTATGCACAAATATGAATAGTGATATGCTTATGGGCAATTCTACTATTAAGCATACATGGGATTAATGCTATGCGCACGGACAGAATCTATAATTCTGTACATACAGGCTTTTTGTTATGCTCGTGTGCAGTTTCTTTTGTTGTGCCCATGTGCAGCATCTTGTTATCTTTTTAGCCATTATTCAGTGAGCGCAACAACTCATCAGGCCATAGTGAGCAGCCCACCTAGGTACAACAAAATCATCTTCTTGTGCAGCACAGGTCGGCCGTAGTGCTTCTATATACTGTATAAAAAATCTTTTAAATTTATGATTTTATAGACTCTTTTTGAATCCGGTTGTATCATCTTATACTTTTCAAGTTCAATCCGTTATCAGGCTAATAATGTTGTAGGTTGTATTTATGCTTTACTTAAAATAAGCCTTTGAATAATCAGTAGCAGCAATACAGCCGAAACTTAATTTTTGTATGAAATTTCAATACCTGCATCTTATAGCTGCTTGGAATATTTAAACAGCCGCTTCCAGGCTGCCCGATAATTTTTCTAGAGATTTAAAGCTTAGAAATATCATTAGATGGCCGCTTCCGGAGATTGTTCGGCTTTTTTGGAAGAGTGGCCATTGGTAAAAATATGAATTATATACCATTGTGGAACAGGTAGAGATATTCACGGAAAAAAAGTATAAAAAAACAATAGGAATTCGACTAGATAATGTTAGGCTTTTATTATCAAGTAGAACTTAATTGACTCTTCTTTGAAAGGAAGATGTCCTTCTATTTATACACAATTTCTAATCTATATTATAAATTAATGAGAACAAATAGGAACATGCCATTTCCATAATCTACCCGATATCTTTAGGTCCTGATTTTATCATGAATGAAATCAGGCCATATTGAATAATGGTGTATTTATGATTCAGGTCAATAATTATAATTTGCTAGGATCCACATCTCGGTTATAAGATTACTTGCTGTATCAATCAGACATGTCAAATCAAAGTGATTCCTGATTTATCCCAGCGGTAATTCAAGTTAGACACCAGATGAAATGGAGATCTAAATGAATGTAATCCACAACCATGTTGTATGCCACCAAGTACCATTTGCTATCTCCTTCTACAGCATCAATACATCTTACAATTTATTGACTACAAGATTTATTGAAATGCAAACTTTTGATACTGGATATAAAAGTCTCCTAGCGTACTAAATTTATCCAGCAATTACCAATAACGCTTGGATCTCAATTATAACACCATATTATTTTATCCCAGCGGTTAATCAATCAAGTAGCAATCAAATCAACATCCAAGCATATTTAGCGCAGCATTGAAACAAGACAACTCACAAGCTCTGCAAGAACGGTTAAATTATGATTGATCCATTTCAATCCATAAATTACTATCAAACAGATCTAATAGTTCAATAGTGCCTTAAATTATATCTCAGGATCTCAATGTCAAATCAATATAAAAGGCCAAACTTTTATATCTAAATAAACGATATCTTGTTTGTATTATACAGTTGAAAAACTGATTCATTACTCATTCTTTTATAATTGTGTTCTTTTTTAAGTATTATTTATCAATCCTGAGAATATACGGCATTGCTTCTATGTCATTTGAAATTTTATCACTTTTCTGGAATATTTCGTGGGTTTGTAAGCAATCCTAGCGTTTTATTGAGTAGATATAAATATTATTGCCTTCAATTTGATCTGGTAATCAAGAAATACGTACAAGAATACAGCAGTAACTAATGCTATTTGATCCTAAAATGCTGTTAAATGAAAATATCAGCCTCTAATATAGACTGCTACCTATAGTAAAAACATTAGTCTCTTATGTTAGCATACGTATTCAGATAAAAAAAGAAAGAATATCAGCTTGATAGTCTGATATGCCTTATCAAACGGTGAATATATCCTTGGAATAATATGAAAACAAGAAGAGAGAAACAACACACGTAGAAAAGGATTTCAAGGCTTTACATTATTTAGCGCAATTAGGACCCTGCTAAATTGTTCATTTCAGCCAATGTAAAAGCGGCAGTACAGCACATCAACCATAAACTAAACTAAATAGGCAATAATATCTGTTATCATAGAAACATATATTTTTCTACCAGAAAAACCGTCTGTCATACCATACTGAACATTCATTAAAAAATTGCAAAAGCGAGCCCGTAGAGCGACGCTGTAATTGAGCATAGCAAGATTGAATGGCTAAGTCTCTTATATTATGGTATATCTAATAAATTTTAAATCAAAAGGCGTTTTTCTTCAACTTTTCTTATATTTAACCATGTATGGTCTGAAAATTCAGATTTTGTAGCGGACATTTTTGGGACTCATTTTATCCTTACCAACACTCATGATTTTGATCAAAAAACAGAAAAATCAAATTTTGATACCAAAATCAACGTTTAAACATACTACATTATGAGACAAAATTGTAGCAATATCTACTATAAATTTTATAAAAGCTTAATATGAGAAATTATATAATGAAAATTTGTACTTTTGGCCCAAAAACGGATTTTTGATTAAAGGATTTTCATGTAATATTTTGCAATAAAAATGTTTGTTATTTTTTATTGATTAAATAAAGCGCTTAATTTTGAATATGTGTGTATTTTTTGTTTTTATAATTGGTAGTATAATTAACTCTAAATTTGCAAAATCAGAAAAAAAAATTTAAAAATGTCAAAATTGATGATCTGGACAAGAATAATTTTCGAAATTAATATTCCGCTTATAAGCCTTGTAAGACTTAAAAATAAGAGATTTTATAATACTTGAGAACTTTTTCAAGAATTCACGATGCTGTACCCACTTGATTCAAGCTTATTACTATAAATCTTTATACGTGTTAATATTGTGTGGTAGTTTCTTTGATGATAATATAGTCTTACTTCATAATTACTGCACTGGAGGTGACTTACATTGAGGTTTAACCTTACCTTTACAGTATTATAAATATAAACATGGTCATCACTAGAACCTATTGCCACCTTTTTACCCTCTTTATCCCAAGCCAATTTATTTAATGCTTTACCAGAAGAACCAACTTAAGTACTTACAAATGGTTCCTCGGTATTTGTATTCAAATTCCATAAGTTAAATTGATTTGCTCCATCTACAGTAGTATCAAACGTATTATCATCCCGCCTTATGATAATGTCAAACTAAAATTAGAAACATCCCATTATTGTCATTGTTATAAGCTATGAAAAGCTTGATTTTTAATAATACAGCAGCAATTAAATAAAAAACAAGATGATACTAATAGCATATAATGAGTATTTAACATCTAAGTAAGTCTGATGAAGTATCCTTTTAACCCCTTTTAAAAATCCGGAGGCAAACACAACATCTTGGTCCTGTAATTTCTATCCATCAAAATGTTGCGATTTCCACTGCACAATAAATGCATCTTTTATCAACCTTGCCCTCGATGTACATTGGGTATGAGTTTTTTACCAGTTGTAATTTCACTGATTCATTAAAATTCAGCCATATTGAACGATGATTTGTAGCATTATTGCCAAAAAAAAAGGATAAATGCTTCAAGAGTTTTCTGCATATCAAATTATGCAACTTAGTAGCAATGATTGCACTTACTGTAACTATTCTTATGCTTTTTGAACCGACTGTACTTGTTTATATATATATATATATATATACTTAAGATAACAATCAGCTAAAATACAATTAGAACCAGATATATTTATTTAAGTATATAGTATAAGGAAAAAAGGATGAAGATGTCAAACTATGAATATAAAGATCAGGTATTTATATGTTTTAGGACCGCGGATATAGGGTATAACATTCGGTAGTTAAATCTTGATTTCATAAGTTGGAAGACCAGTTGTATGAGGTTTTGATGGGAATAAATTTGACCCGAACCAGTTCCGACAAGGAGGAGGCAAATTTAAGTAGATAGGATATTCTTAGATGATTGATTAAATGGGAGAATATTATTTATAACAGAAAAAAGCAATGTGAATTGCAGGAAAAGATTTACATCGGCTCAGCTTAAATAATATCACATCATCTTATTAGACTAAACATAATATATAATACAATCGCTCCACCTTATTCCATAATTGAAATAAAGTTGATATGCATCATTCCTTACAGTTCCTAACTCTAATGATCATGTCCAGATAACCTATTAAGAACTTACGATAAACCACACCTTCTGCGCTTATTATTAGTATTACATAATTACATAATCCAGCTCAATATTTAGTCAGTTATCTTAAACATATAACACGCAAATCAATTAACGATGTTAAAATAATCCCTCGCTTTTATTCTCTTTAAACTAATTGATTACTTTCGAAAAAAAATTCTAGGTAGCCTGCATGTAAATCTATATTGAACCATCTCACCCTACGTTTAATAGCAACAACAAGCACATACAAAATAAAGCTAATGGGACATATGACGGTTTCAATCCATGTATACAGTGAAGCTAAATAAACAGTTTTTATACGTAGATACATTCAAAATATTGATATACATATAACGTTCTTCTTCGTCGTCATAATACAAAAATAAACTATCAAACTATTATAGTAATTGATATGTCCAAATACGTCTTTAGAATAAATGAATACTGTATCACTACTATGTAACAATCTCGAATCGGTATCAACTTAAAACTAAAAGATCTATACGTAAAGATCTAAATACAAATAATCCTCAAGAATTATATCTCAAAAGTCTACGTTTAGGAACAAGTACTCTGGCTCGATGCTGTGTTATACAGAAAAAAACTTTCATCAAGGGTCAACAGAACTCAAGGAATTATCAACAAAGATATTATATCTATTTGTAATGAGTCAAACATTTCAGTTTCATTCATGCAAAACCTTGCCTCATTCCTTATGTAAATACTACAAGGAAATCATTACATGATCCCTTGTAGATTTATCTGTCTTGTTACACTCCCTTTACTTTTATTTATTCACTAATAAATATCTAATTTACAAATAAGAACACCAACCTTCATCAATCCAGTGATCACCAATTTATAATAACAAGAATAATATCTATAATAAGCATATTATCCACCTTTGTTGTTAGTCCAAAATTACAGATCATTACACCATTTTATTCTTTATCTAATGGCAATAATCCAAAGTATCACATATTTGACTCATTGGAAAACATTCTCTCTAAAAGAATAACATATATTCGCAGAAAATACATAATCCTAATGCCATTATTATCACGTATCCATTTCTCTTAATTTTTACTTGGAAATTACCTTTTTTGCCACGTCATATACAGTAATGCTCAAAAATACAAAATTCTTTACTTTTGATTTATTGATATCTCTACCAATTACATATATTTTACAAACCATTATTATACACCGAATTAAGTATGCATATTGGATAAGTAGTTACATTACATTTAAAAGCCTGGTAAAAGCGTTTCACATTTGCAATAGCCAGAAAAGCAAAATTTGTCAAATAATTGGTTATTTGCAAAACTCCAATAAACAGCATTATGCCTCCTTTTTTCTAGCTGTATTTTATAATGCCTCAATTTGATGCAAATGTGCAGCTTTGTTTGCAATATTTTGCTTTATTATAAGCGTATTTTTGGTGGAGTAACAATATATAATATAGAAATCTTTAAAAATCAGTTAGATGATTAATCATTTTTACTAATTAAAAATTGAAATATGAAGACTCTTGTAGATATTCATTTTTAAAAATACAAAATGCGCAGCACTTTCTTGTTTATTTGCATTATTTTACTAGATTCTAGCTACAGTTTTGATCGAGTAATGATGCATTATCTCCAAATTTATAAAAGTTGCCTAAATGACCAATGATTTTAATCACTCCAAAACGAAACATTAAAGCTTTGAATTTTTGTTTTTTTGGTACTGCAATGTGCGCAAAATGCGCCGTTTTCATTTCCATCTTTTTTCTTAATTGTAGCTGCATTTTCCATGGAGTAATAACATATATAACATCGAAAAACGTCCTCACAAAATGGTTCAAATGACGGGAGCCACTAATATTGCTTGAAATTTAAAAGAGCGTCAATTTTGCTGGGCTATAAATCGGCCAACCATATCGTTCTATCAAAATCTCGAAAAAAAGATTTAATGCCTTGTTTCAAAAATCGACACTCTCGGACTTTAAATGAAATCGCGCGCTTTAAGCTGTAGTCTATTTTTAAGCTGTAGTCTATTTTTAAGCTGTAAATGTGCCAAATACTGGAAATTAGGAAATATTTCCAATATTTGATAAAAAACTGTATATTTACAGCCACCTGACCATTAAATGGTTTTTGTAGCTCGTCCAATTCTGCATTAATTTACGGTTTTAAATAAAGCATTTTGCTCTCAAATTGTTTCATAAATACAGATATTTTGTGCACCACAGCTTTACATTTAAGTCAACTATCTTTCATTAAATCTTAATTTATCTATAACTCGATGAAAAATTCATATTTTTTGAAGATTTAAGAATAATCTAGTAGACGAAGTTGTATAAAATGTAATGGCTATTTACTGCGAATTATTAGTAGATCAGTTTATTCAAGAAATAAAGGTTTTTCATTTTCTAATATTTATTTGCTTACAGTTACTTAAATCAATATTTAAAACCTAAACTTTTTGAAATATAGATTCAAAGCACATTGCACTATACACGACAGCATTGGTCATGTATAAGCACAACGTTTAATTATTAAGTTCGGTGTCCTCATTTCCGTATATGCTGATTTTCACTGATTTAGTAGGGCGCTATTTCTAATTTCAAATTGTCTATTTAGCAACAAATTCCATTTGGGAAAAGGGTACCCTTGATTCGTACGATCTATCTAGCAGGCAAATCCATGGGATACTAAAGTTATTTAGCGCTGGCTAATAATGTTATAACTGTAGTATATTTTGAAACTTGCAGCCCATTTGAATCAATATTTATTGATTCATACAAGCATTTTTCCAGTAGCTCCTTCAATTTTTTTAAGTAGAGAAAGAGCGGTTTCTTGTCGAAAATGATGGTATACTTCTTCAAAAACAGCTGTTAGCTAATGAAATCAAGGTACAGTCGTGATTCGATTTAGTGGACTCGCAAATAACGGATTTTCGATTTAATGGACAGTTTGAAATCTCCCGTTTTTTTTTTCATAATTTTACTGCTTAAATCCACTATATCGATTCAGTGGATACTGGACGGTTTTATTTCCACCAGTCCACTATTTTTAAAAAATGGAAGATTATTACTGGTCAAAATTTTATTACAAAGCTTTGATCCAATGAAGATGTATGTGAAATTATGTTAAAAATTTTTTGGGACGTTTTATTTTGAAAAATAAGAGCTAATTGTTGTTTGATTTGACCTACTTGAGAACATTTCATCTCTGCGAGATATGTACATTTTAGAAAAAGCTTCCAGAACATCAAACTCTTCATCTGTTTTTGCTACAATATTGTCAACAACAAACCTCATTGCGTTAACGAGATCTTCTTGCTTAACTTGATGTACATCTTCATCTTCTCTTTCATCATCATCTTCCTCTACGAGTGTTGCATTAGCATCAGTTTCATCAGCAATAATACATTCATTGCTGAATATTTCGCTGTTTTCTTCGTCGTCGAATTCTTTATCCTCTACGCTATCAACATCATCACCGACATTTTCCACGTTTTCACCTTCTTCAATTGCATTGTTTAATTGCAAAAGCGTCGTACGTCTCCAACAATTTTTGATTGATTCACTGGTAACCTTCTCCCAAGAGATTTTTATCCAGTTCATTGCTTGTAGTTGGTCAACCCAAAAGAAGGGTTTTTCTTTTCTTTTAGATGTTTCAGAAGCACCAATAGCTTCCCTGTTGTTTGATAAAGACGAGTATTTAATTGCTGCATGTCTATATTGAATTCTTCGATAATTGGTCTTGAAGTTTGCAATTATACCAGCATCTAATGGTTGGTAATGTGCTGTTGTATTAGGAGGCAGGAAGACAATTTTGACATTGCTGAGAGATAATCTTTCATCGTGAACAGGAGCATTATCGATGAGTAAGACGACATTTCGATGCTCTTTTGCCATTCTGCTATTGAATTTACCTATTATCTTTCGAAAAATAGAGGTTGTCATCCATGCCTTCTTACTAGAATAGTAATGGAAGCCAAAATCAGAAGCATTTTTTCGTTTAAAGCAGCGAGGGTTTTCATGTTTTCCAATGATAATAGGAGTAATTTTGGAAGATCCATCTGCATTGCAGAAAAAACCAATAGTTACCCGGGTTTTATCAGCTTTAACTCCTGAAACGGATTCTCGACTAATGGTTTTGCTAGGAGCATTTCTGTAGAATAAACCAGTTTCATCCATATTATAAATATCTTTCAATTCATAATCTTTTAAGATTTCTCTTATATTTTTCAACTGAACTTGTATATTGGATTCATCTATCTGAACTGATCCTGCTTCCCCATTCATCGATCGAACACGAAGGCCTTCTCGAGCCATGAATCTTTGGACCCAACCTCTTGACAATTCAGGCTTCTCCGCGCCATCTAACAACTCTGGCTTTAGAACAGCTAGGATTTCAGCTCTTGTCAGGATTGAAAGATAATTGATGGCAATATTATCTCGTGCCATATCGTTGATGAATTTCCTCAATTCATTTTCAAGCTTTGGGAATTTAGCTTTTTTATCGCTAAGTTTTCCGAGTTGATCTGCAGGAAGGGCGTTTAATTTTTCGGACATACTTAATGTCTCGTAAATTACGCTTCTACTTGGTTTTACACCATAGCTGCGCTCCATGTATTCGCTAATTTCTTTATAAGTGTGGTTTGGATTTTCCTCACTATAATGGCAAATAGCTAATTTCTGCTTTTTGTCTAGTCGAACTCTTTTCGTTTTCGTAATGGTGGTAGATCTAGGATCTAAATAGCCTGATCGACGGTTTTGATTACGCCTTTCATTGGCGTTTTTTTGAGCTTGCAAATTTACCATAAGAAGTTGAAAGAGTTTTCAAAAATTATGTGTACCTTTTTTTATTTTTTATGACAGATCCCTGAATTAATAGCCAATTATATTTTAGTTTCTAAATTGAGTAATTTTATTACATAAGCGCTAAAAATTCGATTTAATGGAAAAATCGATTTAGTGGACATATATTTCTCGCCGCACGAGTCCACTAAATCGAATCACGACTGTATGTTCTTTGTATATCCATTAACCACTGATGTATCAAGTACAACTTCAAATTCAAATTTGAACCATTATTTGATTTTATAAAAATGCTCAGAATATCTGAAACAGCCCATACTACAAATAGGTTAACCAAGTACGAGTTTTGATTTCTCCATTTCCACAGCAACTCGGGGAGGCTGAACTTTTTGCAATTCCGTGGAGGATTAGCACTGGAAATACCTACCATTGCAACAACGGGAGCTTATTTGGATCCATATTTGGCAAGAACTGGTGAGTTTACTGACTTTAGTGGGTGTGAACAGCAGGTAATCAACACTTTGTTCAAATTTACTGAATGCACAATGATTTATGCAAGCTGATATTCAATATACTTGGAATATCTACTACTACTCATACCTATATTCATGTAGAGTGGCAGTCTACCTGGATCATTATTTATAAAGATCGCATTTTTGATTTTTTTTTATTAAAAGGGCGCCGTAAAGTATAGGTGAACTTTGGCATTAATTTTCTCGACATGCAGTAGGTTGTGAAAGTTGCCCTTTGAGATCATTATGCCCAAGGTGTGTACCTACCCTCATGTAAAGTTAGAAGTTAATAAAATTGAAATTCATCGAAATGAGGTCTTTATTGTCGGTTTTTACGGCTGTAGGAAAGGAGGCTTCAGATGGCTTTTAAATAGTTTTCAAATTTTTCGCTTAATATTGAGTCGAATCACATAGAATCTTCAAAGGAGATGTACACCTTCATTCATCCTTCACTTTATAATAAGAAGCCATTGATATCTCTCGAAAAATAGAGATATTAATACCAGAATATAAGTGCACTGGCCAAATGTTGACCATAATAATTCACCACTATTTACCTAAAATAAATTGTAAAAAATTGAGCACCTAAATTAAGATGTTAGCTTTTTGTATTCACAAGGTAGATCCAGTTCTAGGCTACTTTGCATTTTTTGTTTCAGCGAAAAATCAATATTTTTCGTCGAGATAATCAAAGTAATAGTTTACATTACAGCTTAACCCTATGCTAACTGAGCTCCAAAATTGATTTGTAAAAATCGACCAGAAAATGATCAAAAACACAAAATTGCTTCGTGGCTCATGAACTGCAAAGTAAGTTGAAATAGCTTAATAAACGGTTATTGTACAGTTTTAAATTCTGCATCCAGCTAAATACAATGCAAACAAATGTTTTACATTAAATTTTGCACAAAATGCCATTAAAAGTTTGGACGTTTTTTGAAGGTACGCATCACTTTTTATAAGCATGTTTTAAAAATAAGTAATGGAAAGGATGCACAACAAATTTATCTATCGATAGAGCTATTGTTGAACCTTTTGGCTGCATTTGTTGTAGAGAAAACAAGATTTTTATGATTTTTTTTTCAAATTCAGAATTTGGGACGAGGGTATACAAGGGAAAATTGGGAGGTAGAAGCGAAGGTATCTCTTGCACACATTTTTGAGGATATCTCCACGAAAAATTTATGTTTTGAAAAAAATTAAATTGGGTCCGAGAGAGTTCAACGAGGTCAATGACATGAATGTAAAAAAAATGCTGCTCAATTTAATGAATATTTTGAAATCTACTACAGAAATGCCAAAAAAATAAAAAAAATAAAAGTGCTCAAATTTTTTTTATACTGAAATATGTTATAGAGTACGTTAAAACAAGTAAGTTTTATTATTAGAATGAGTCAGTATAGCTTACTTTTTCGTAGAGATATGAAGGCTCAAAGTTCTTATTTTTTTAGCAGTAAAATACCTGTAAAAATCTGAAACATTAGCACTAAAAAAGTTATACCAACTACAAAAAGTAGGATATTTTCGAATACTTGTTTTTGGATTAAAGTTGGATATCTCAGGTACATGGGCATATAATTTTTTCTTAATATTACTTTGTGAAAAAAAAGTTAAGCAGGGATGATAAATCAGCCTTACTAAAAAGTGGCTAAAAAGGAAAAAATTAGAGAGCATGTCTTTTTACAGCTTGAAACTTATATGCGCACACTATATCTAAAGCTCTAGTTATGCAGTTAAACTGCTTTCGAATAGATCAACGTGAAGTTAAATCATCATTAATTGGGTTATTTTCTCCAAATTCCCTTGTCATGAATAACCTTGTTTCAATCTACCATACTCAATTTTACATAATTAAGTTTGGATAGACGCCTATAAGGAACAGAATTCGAGGGAGGGGGTCAACACTTGAAAAAGGAAAAATATATTTGGTTGATGGATGCCATATACTGAAACTGCCAAAATAAATCGAGTTCCAGTGCTTGCTAAAGCTATTAATATTGCTCTTACGAGGTTTAAGAAAGGCCAGTTATGATGTTTGAATTGGAATTTGCTAATATAATGTACAGTATTCAAGTTGATAAAATGCTTCATAAAGAAACGGCATCAAATACTAAAACTTATGCAATGAACCTACATGATCTTGGGAAATTGAGAAAGAAACTATAAAGCTACAATTTCCCGGGGAAGAGCGGAAGAATAAACAATCTTCATCTTGAAACTATATACGAACATCTTGCATAAAATATTTTGAAGGAAAAAAAAACGAAATAGATAAAAGTTCAAAATTTAATGAAAAAAAAACCCCCCCCCCCAATAATGTATATTTTGCTCTATGAGCCAATTCAACATTTTGTGATTTGTATTACAGGTATTTCTGATCTAAATCCATACAACAGAGGTTTGATTTCTGAGTTGCAACCACGAAATCTACATTTATGCTTAAATAAGCCACTTAGATGAAGAGTCAGCGCTTGACTCTTTTTTTTGCAACCACATCCCATCATTAAACACATAAAAAGATCTCCCCACTTTTTTATTGAGTGAAACTTCAACCTTTTTCAACTTTTTTTTTCTAATCAAAGATGGCCAATATTCACGACAAGTACCAATCCCCTTTGACTTCCCGTTATGCTTCCAAGGAGATGGCTTACAACTTCTCCGAAGATAAGCGTTATGCTACTTGGCGTCAGCTTTGGACCAATTTGGCTATTGCCGAAAAGCAAGTCGGTTTGACAGATATCACCGACGAAGCTATTGAGCAAATGAAGGCCAACATTTTCAACATTGATTATGCTGTTGCTGCTGAAGAAGAAAAGAAGCGTAGACATGATGTTATGGCTCATGTTCACACATTTGGTCTTGTTGCTCCTGCTGCTGCTCCCATTATTCATTTGGGTGCTACTTCATGTTATGTTACAGGTAAGATTATATGGGTACGGTGCGTTTGTGTAAGGTTTTCTAATTATGCATGTTAAAATTAGACAATGGTGATTTGATTATTATCAGAGATGCTTATGATTTAATCATAAAGAAGCTCGCTCATGTCATTGATATTCTCTCCAAGTTTGCTGAAGAATATCGTGCTTTGCCTACTTTGGGTTTTACTCATTTCCAACCTGCTCAACTTGTTACTGTAGGTAAGCGTGCCACTTTGTGGATTCAAGAATTGTTGTGGGATTTGCGTAACTTTGAACGTGCTCGTGATGATCTCAAGTTGCGTGGTGTCAAGGGTACTACTGGTACCCAAGCTTCTTTCATGGCTCTTTTCGAAGGTGATCATGACAAGGTTGAAGAATTAGATCAATTAGTCACTGAACTCTCTGGTTTCAAGGAAGCTTACCCCGTTTGTGGTCAAACTTACTCTCGTAAGATTGATATTGATATCTTGCATCCTCTCTCTGGCTTCGGTGCTAGTGCTCACAAGATTGCTACTGATATTCGTCTTTTGGCAAATTTGAAGGAAATTGAGGAGCCTTTCGAGAAGGACCAAATTGGTTCATCTGCTATGGCTTATAAGCGTAACCCCATGCGTTCTGAGCGTGTCTGTTCTCTCTCTCGTCACTTGATGATCCTTGTCAACGATGCTCTTCAAACCAGTGCTGTTCAATGGTTCGAACGTACTTTGGATGATTCTGCCAATCGTCGTATTTCTTTGCCCGAAGCCTTTTTGACTACCGATATTGTTTTGACTACTCTTCAAAACATTTGTGAAGGTATGGTTGTCTACCCCAAGGTCATTGAGCGTCGTATTTTACAAGAATTGCCTTTTATGGCCACTGAAAATGTCATTATGGCTATGGTCAAGAAGGGTGGTGATCGTCAAGAATGTCACGAAGAGATTCGTGTCTTGTCTCATCAAGCTGGCCATGTTGTTAAGATGGAGGGTGGTGAAAATGATTTGATTGAACGTATCAAGAACACTAAATACTTTGAACCCATTTGGGCTGATCTTCCCAAGTTATTGGATCCCTCTACCTTTGTTGGTCGTGCTCCTCAACAAGTTGATAGCTTCTTGGCCAAGCATGTTAAGCCAGCATTGGCTCCTTATGCTGAAGCCCTCAAGGATAATACCAAGGCCGAGTTATCTGTTTAAATTACATTTTGAAAGAAAAAAAGAAGAGCTGCCGTGAAAGAAGTATAAGCTTCTTGTTATTAATATATATTCTATAAAAAAAGACACAACTGTACATTTATTACCATGAAAAGAAATGATTCAAAAATAAACACATGTTTTTCATTTTCAGAGTATCTGTTGCAACTAAATGTAATGAGCAGTTTGTCAATATTTCCTTGCTTCTTTCAGCGGAAGAAACACAATTCTTTAATCATTAAATTCTACAATCCAGACTTGCTGATGGTGCTACTGTTCTTGACACTCATTACTAGAGCTGATGTTGAGACTTGAGTTGTTGGAGCTGATGTTGCCCCATTAGTAAACTCTTCTTCAAATTCGTCAGGGCCTATATTGGTTAAGATGGTACCAAGCATTTGAGCTTTTTGGAATGTGTCTCGACGTGCTTGTGCGACCTTTCTATTCTGCAATCTTGTCTGGACACAAATATCTTGAGGAAGTTTAATCCAGTCAAATTGCATGAAATTCGCATCAAGACGCATAAGATCGGATTATTGGAAGCTATTTCACCTTTTTGAATGCTATTCGCTTTTACTAAATGTATAAAAATGGATATAAAGATCATGGTTATATTTTACACAACATATTATATGCAAAAACCTTGTTTTCCGATTATCATCACACAACAATCAGGAAAATCTCCGGTGCAAATAACAATCTTTTAGTGAAAAACAGAAAGTTAATATTATTAATAAAAACTGTTATTTTTACATACATATTTATTTAAATTAGATTAGAGTGATATGATGATTAAGAAGAAATAGCAGTGGTTAAAAATAATAGTACATTAAAATATATAGTTTATAAGAAAATAGATTTGATTAATAGGTTCCCTTGATTTGACCATCATCAGAGATCTCTCTAGGAGGAAGCTCACCAGATAACTCTTCAAGACTCTTACCCTTAGTTTCGGGAATAAGAAATGAAGAAGCAAGACCGGACAACATGAAGAGAGCAAAGATTTGCAAAAGATGGTTGATCCATTTGTTGGAGCCACCAATATCCTTCAAAAGACCGAAACCGACTTGAGCGATAATGGCACCGACCTTACCAGAGGCAGCAGAGATACCGTGAGCAGTAGATCTGTAACGGGTAGGGAAACATTCACCAGGAACGATAAAGGTGGTGGTATTAGGACCAAAGTTGAAAAAGAGTTGAGTAATGGTATAAAGAACGATGAAAAGAACATTAGAAGTAGCAAGGATTTTATCATAAGCGAAACCCAAAATAACGAAAAGGACAGTAAGCATAGCGAAACCCATAATTTGAATTGTCTTGCGACCAAGTTTATCGATAGTAAAGACAGAGATCCAGTAACCAGGAACACTACCAAGCAAGTTAATGATAATGTTACCAACACAAGTACGGAAGACAGCAGTATAAGGATCAGAATCGCTACCGAAACCAATATTGGACAAGATGATAGAATTGTTCAAACCAAGACCATACCATGCGACATCAAGAGCAAACCAAGAATAAGCTGTACCAAGCAAGATTTTACCATTTTGCCATTGACCAAAATGTCTGCAGAAATCGTTCCATGAAGCTTTAGGAGAAGCATTGGTACGAGCAATAGCAATGTTATCAGTGTAATCACCAGCAGAGGCACCCTTTTCAATGAAAGCCTTAGCATCACGAATACCCTTTTCCACCTTTTGCTCAACATCGATAGTGAAACGAGGGGTTTCAGGGATGGTAAGACGATAGTAAAGAGCACAGACACCAGGAATAGCACCAAGACCAATGACAAGACGCCAAACATAATCTAATTTAGTAACATCAGCCTTGATAGCACTTTGGAAAGCAGCAGTACAGATCAAACCGACAAGACCAGCAGCCAATTGACCAATACCTTGCATGGCAAAGACAGCAGCCATCATAGCACCACGACGCTTAGTAGTAGCAAACTCGGATGTAATAACAGAAGAAAGAGGATAATCACCACCAATACCAACACCAACGATAATACGCCAGAAAGTAATAACGCCCCAGAAAGAAGCAGCAGGGCCATTACCAGCAAGAGCTTGACCAACAGTACCAATGATAATAATCATTAATTCAACGCCATACATTCTCTTACGACCGACACGATCAGCAAGATAACCAAAAGCAAGTTGACCAACAACGGTACCAACTGAACAAGAAACTTTAATAGCAGTATCAACATTGTAAGGTGTTTTGTTGCTATTTTCAGCGAAATAAACGAAACCAATCATGGTAGAAACCAAATTAATAGCAAAAATATCATAAGCATCAGTAAAGAAACCGATACCGGATACAATACAAGCACGAACATGGAACCAGCCAAATTCAGCATTATCAATCTAATAAATAGTTTAGTTTATCTACATGTTTAAAACTGAATTTCAAGTATATATATATATATAGTATATATACCTCTTCTAATGCAATACGACGACGTTCAAGTGCATCTAAAGCAAGTTGATCATGACTAATAGCATCTTCCATTTGAATGGTTTTATGCTCTGTTTCAAAAGACATTTTAAATTTAATGAAAGACAAACAAGATGAAGCCGAACATTGATAACATTTTTAAGATTGATATATATAGTTAATTTTCAATCCAGTTGTACAGTGACAATCTGTGTGTCTTTTTTTATGATAGTGATTGAAATAATCCAATCGTTTTAAGCATGTGGTGTAGTTTATTGTTTACTATATATAAAATGGTGTATACAAAAACTTGGTAAAGTAGTTACTTTTCTTGTAGCACAAGCAAATTTCATCCAATCATACATACAACATGATCCACGCTTGAATTTGCTTTGCCTTTATGTCAATCTTTTCAAATTTTCTTTGTATTCTATTTCGGATTGTGTATCAAGTGATTTTTTACAACGAATCTTGAATCATCCGTTATTGGACATATTTACGAAAAAGAGGTTTTAATTACAAGTAGATCTTTGTTGAACAAAAGAATAACAAGAAGACTAAAGAGCGATTTTGACATTGAAAGGTAATTATATAAGGATCCCAAAATGCAATGTCCTTGGATCAAGTTTGTAAAATGTTGGTAACTTGGGATCAAGAAATTACTAAATCTATAATAATGTTGTATGAATTATGCCATTGGAGCGCATGATAATCTTTTATGCCTCATTTTTTTTTTTTTTTTTTTTTTTTTTTTGTATACCAATCGTACAAGTAGCCGAAACGTGGACATTACTATTGATTGTATATTTAGTATCGCCACATTTGTGTATACGATATTATTATATTATATATATATATATATATATATATATATAAAAGTTGCAGTGTACAGAAGCACATGCTACTGTCTTTCACTATGTATCAAAGTAAATAATGGTTGGCTTAGGACCCACGTTTGCTGTTGGAAACAAAAATTATAGTAACACAATAAATGTGGAGCACAGCATCTGAATTAATATGATACAATTGGTTTTCTTTTCACTATTTGTATATATATATATATATATGTATATTATTTATACACACCAACAAATGGCATCTCAAACAAATGCTACTATATATATTGCATACATGTAAATATGAGGCAAAGCCGGTTTTCTATTGTCCACATGGACGTGTGAGATTTATAAATATAGACATCTATTTCTTTAAACATTGAATTGTATAACTTGATCCATGTCATTTGCAACAAATTTAAATATACATCCAAGATCATGTTGTGGCAAATTCATTACAATTATATTTCATCTTTTTGACAGACATCCTAATAAAATAAGATGATTCGGTATATAATTCTTTGTATGCAAGATATATATTAAGATGTTTGTGCTTGAAAAACAAATATCCAGTCATGTCCATTGTTATTGCATCTTTGTTCATCTCACGTTTTGTTAAGTAAATGGTTGGGGTAATGGATTCAAATCACAACAGAAAGTGCTATTTTTACCTATAAAAATGTTGGATGATCCTTGAAAGTTTTTTTAAAAGGCACAAAAAAACCACATATTTCTACCTATATAATAAATTACTCGAATCAAGAAAAGCCATACGATTCAAATCATCTATCTCGATTTTACGATTTGAAGCTTTTTTTTTTTTTTTTTTGATTGGCACATTTTTCATTAATTAGTTTCGCCCTGAGGCACTTATTTTATAAAATGGTACCTGACGTACGAATATCCATTTTTTGGCATAAGTAATGGCTAGATTTTTTTTTCTTCTCAATCAGTGCATCGTATATAAGTACTCATTCCTTCTAATGATGTTTATCTAACTCAAGAAAGAAAAAAGGAATTCCAAAATGCAATTATATTCGATTTAAAATTTTCCATTGCTAGGGTCCTATCAATTAGATTTCGGTGCCTGGTTGCTAAGCAAAAATTGGTTCCTGGTTGCTAGGTTTGCTGAATATCAAAATATTTTTTAAATTAGTTGCCATGATTCAATATCAATATATATTTTATAGACAGTTTTGCTATATTCAGAAAAATGATAATAATAACAATCTTCTTTTGTTGATCTCCTCCATATTTCAGGCACAACAACAACAATAATAGCAAGTTGATTTCTCAGGGTGTACATAACATTTATATCGATTGGTTCACATGGCAACTTACGATGTTTGTAACTATTGCCATCTATCGGGCTTGAATACTCCAAGGAGAAAAGGGGGGGGGGGATATTTATGATCTAAACATTTTTGAGTGTATAATTCCGTACCTTAAATACTCAAGAAAAATATAAAACAATAGAAATGTAACAGAAACTAAAATTATATCTTGGTGTAAGTAACAAGTAATTTACTTTTGGACATGATAACAATATAGATAATTTCTTCGGAGTATACACGCCAAGTGATATGATTTATCATCATAATATCATCGCTATAAATGTACCTGATTTTGTTATTATACATACACCCGGGTAAAAGGTAAAAAAAGAAGTTTTATGGTTAAATGAAAATCCCCTTACTTTTTCCCTTCAAGTGATTATATCATTGCAGAAAGGAACAACTTTATTTCAAATTATGCATAGCGACCCTTGCTTTAATTATACATTTTTTTGGGATAAACCAATTCAATTGAATTGGGAAATGTGTGAATTATTTTGTTATAAATAAAAACTTTAATCGATTTTTCTTGTCGTCAATTGTACGTAAAAACATGATATCATGACGATAATCCAGTGTATATATTTAGGATGATAATGTAACAATGTACTCTTATGGAAACTATAACGGATTTTGATTTAAGCGCCCTAAATAATTATTGTCTGTCAGGCGCGTCATAGTTTACATGTATACAATACTTAATTAATTAAAGCACTAAAAGTTATGTACGATACATAATTATGTACATTTATAATATCAATGTCAATTGTTCAAATTTAAGCTTTGAACAGAAGAAATTGAATTGATGATTAATGATATTATATACTTCGGGGTCTGGTCTTTGGTCTGGATCCAATGTAACCACCATCACAAATGTAACCCCAAGATTAGAAAGTAAAAAATTTTCTTTTTTTTTTTATATTGTGAAAAATGACAGGATCTCTTGGTTTTTTTTTATATATATTTTTTTTTATTAGAAAATTAATAATAATAATAATAAGTTACATAAAGAATTGTTTGTGATGAATGTATATATAAAAAAAGAAAGGGATTCTTTTTTTTGATTTCTTTGCCTTGATTTTATATGTATAGATGTTGATTGTGTGTGTGTGTGTGTGTGTGTGTGTGTTTGAGAGAAAGCATGGGATTTTTTTTAACTAATTTTTTTTGTGGATTTTCTTTGAAATGTATAAATGTTCAATTCAGTTACGAACTGGATTGGGTTCAATATACACCGCAGAAGCTAAATCTCGGAATGAATCAATAAATATAGGAGTATGTTTAAATCTGCCAAATCCTTGTAAAGCTTCAAATTCGTCTTGTGTTAAATGGAGTTCTTTTAATATTGGTGATGGGGGAGTAGTCGCTGTCGTTGGTGGTGACATGGGATGCAATATTGTTGTTGTTGTTGTCGTCGTTGTTGTTGTTGTTGTTGATAATTTTCTTCTTCTTCTTCTACTAATAAGGGGTCCTTCTTCATCAGAAGAATCCGCAGCGGTTGTATTAGATGACATGATAAATTCAGGTGTAGTCTCAGGTTCATACTTAATAGTTGAAGGTCTCAATTCTCTCATATTCGTAGGAATGGTAGTCATTGATGGTTCCAATGGAGGTACACTAGTCTCACTAGTAGAAGTAGTAGCTTCAGTAGCAGTATCAGTAGTGGTGTTTGTGGCGGTATTTGTAGTAGAAGAATTAGCAGAAGGTGATTTACTACGCGATTTATGAGTTTGAGTGTGTTGCATCATATTATCAAATCTACTAAATCTTCTAGTACAACCAGGTACTACGCATAAGTAAGGTTTCTATTTTTAATATTAGAAAAATCGAATTGAATTGTGAATTGATCTTATAAAGTACCTCGCCAGTGTGTTTACTAATTGATTCAAAGAAAACCATATATATTGAATTAATACATTACCATCTTCACCTACACAAGCTTTTTTCTCTCTTTTTCTCTTTTTTTTTTTTTTTTTTTTTTTACTTACCGAGTATGTCTTGCCAAATGTTCAGAACGAGTAAAAATCATATTACAATTATTATATCCTGTACATTGAAACAACTTTTGCTTTGCACGTTGTTTCTTTGGTGGATTAGTGGTTGTAGTAGACGGTACTGCAGGCATGTTTTGTTTATATAAAAAGAATAATTAAAGAAAGTGAAATAAAAAGAGAGCGAAAGGATTTAAGGGGGGAGGGACATTTTCTAGACTCTTTTTATATGGTTTTTTTCTTTTGTGGAGTTCAAATAACTCGTAAAAACTTTTTTTTTTTTTTTCATATAGAAGTTAGGGTGGGGGGAGAAGGAAGGGGAGGACAAGGGCCTCGAATAAAGTGGCATGTACATAAAAAAATACAAGAGCGGGAGTTATTCAGGAACAACATATTTGCTCATAATACGATCATCATATCAAATACCCTCGTCTATCTTTTTTTTTTCTTTAGGATTATACACTTATCTTTATTGCATAAATCCAATTCAAATTTCGCCAATGTTCGTTTTATTAGGGGTATAAAAGAAGCTTTTTCTACCAGGTTTTACATAAGCCAAAAATGCCAATCGGATGATTCAAAAACTACATTTATGGTAATTATGTTTTTAAATTAAAGCGCCTATTAAATACATGTGTAGACCATCACGGTGGCACTAGTAGATCTTGACTGATTAGCTCATTGTGGTGTGATTCAGTAATCTTTTCTTCATAATTAGTTGCATGTGTACTCTTATTTCCAGCATTTGAAAAGACAAGTATTTGGTTCTGGTAAATAGAATGATAAGCGCATACTTTAAATAAGTTTTGCATAATCTAGACTCCACCTTTCTTCTTCTTGCTAGTAATAGGTTTCATAAGCATCTGGTTAATTCATCTACAGTTTACCGATGTCTAATTGATAAAATCACTCTAAAAGTCAAATAAGCATGGTGTGTAAACACTTTTCCGTTCTCATCCAGAGGTTATAATCGGGCAAATACCTATTTGAAACATTTTGTTTTTTGATATCAATTCATTTAATAACAACTACTAGCATAAATTTTCATTTGGCTACCATCATTGTTTTATCAGTAATCTTACTGCTAGAAATTGTGGAAAAAATAGAGGTCCTTGAAATTATGAAACTTTTTTAAGATTCACTTTTGGGGTTGAATATCCGATGAATAAGCTTCAAATAAACTTATGTAGCTGCAATTAATGCCTTCATATTTGAGTTGCTTATTCGGATTTGCATCCTGATATACACAGGTATTCATGCTATATATGAAAACAGGAAAGAATCCATACATCAATCAAGGCAATAAAATATTAAAGTGTAGAAAAAAACCAGTAAGCTAGAGAGAAAAAAAAAATATCATCTGACTCAAACACAACCTCTCGTTTCCCCTCGCACTCGCACTCTCCACAACAAAATCCGCATTATCTAAGCTGAGATCGAGGGTCGGATCACCTTATAATTGACGAAAAAAAAATTATTGCAGAAAAAAAAAGATAATAAATAGGGTCCATCGATTCACATCTTCTTTCTTTTCTATCTTTTTTATAAAGCACCACATTTACAAAATGCAACTACAAGAATTCCCATTTGAATTGCTATTACAGGTTTTATCAAATTTAAACTACAAAGATATTTTATCTTTTGTTCAATGCAGCACTACTTTATACAACCGCTCAATGCAAAGATCTTTTTGGTTTGATCTTTGTCGTTTACATGGTATCCATTATTGTCATCCTGATTCAAGTTGGAAAGAACTATATCAATCTAATGAGCTCACCAAGATGTGCCCTCACTTGAATCAGTCTTTGCTCGACGCCTTACCAGGAAAGAAGCAGTTACTTTGGACTCGTCCTTTTTCAAAGACTGGTAACCATATCCTTTGTTTACATCCTTCATGCGATTATTTTGGTAAGTACCTGGAAACAATGAGTTTAAGAGAATTCAAATGTGTCTAATATAAATTATAAAGGGGAGTCTGATCAATGCAATAATAACCACTATCGCCAGAAACATGCCATTGTATTAAAGTTATCTCCGTTACACACTTTAGAGTTATGGTGCAACTCTTGTGTAAAAGCCGTACGTTTCCTTTAACCTAATTAAATTTAATTCCAATTTTTCTTATATCTCTCTTTATATGTAGATTGGCTTCAACGGCTTCGCTAATCATCTAAATAATGGCTTAAAAACTGAGCATTACTTTATGAAGAAACTCGTACAAGATATTACTACATTTAAGCCAACGGAGGATGACGGTTTATTACAATCTTACATTGATAAGGGGAGACAAAGTATTGAATATAGTCTTTATCAGATTCAATTTAGATATTCCAGTATGCATATTGTTGATAAAAAATGGCATGATTCCTGGTTAGCATTTATTTCAGGTTAGTTTTAAAAAACTGTTTTGAACAGCGATTTTCAATACTGACATGCGGTACCTCAGGAAAATCAAAAGTTTGCCCGGGCTCATTAACGAATGAAAAGCTCTTCCTTCCGGAAGGATCGAAACTTGATCCTACTTTGATCTTGGGTAAAGATTTCGAATTGATCGGAAGTTTGACCCGTTGGTACATTGAAAGAGTTTATGGTATCAAAGATGATAAAATCATATCGGCCAATGATTTACCAAATGATGCGGATTATTGTAAAATGATTCATAAGATTAAAATTAGACAGCAAATGAATCAAGCTACCAGATACCCTCCCACTATTACAATAGAATAACCATTATCCCATTTCATTTCATTTCATCATCGTATTGTGCCGCGTTAGAATATATATTTATCTTAAATAAATTTATTATCTTCATCATCATACTTTCATCCTTTATGCATCGTTTAACTTGTTTACGAGAATGCTTCAAACAAAAGTGTGGGGTTGTTTCGGGGTCAATATTTCTGCAGCTCATTCTGTTAGCAGGTAGTCTTACAAGCTACCATTTTTAAGCATCGTTCCTTATAAGCTGTCTTCAAAAAACATCATAATTTTATTTTTTCAAAGCTAAATTACCTTAAATAAAAAGCTTAATTTTAAACATCAATTTGCATTAAATTTTAAAGTTCTGTGATCTTTTTCTGGCATTTTTAGTATCCAGAACGATGTAAATTACTGAATAGATTGTCATTTCTATTAATGGAATAAACAGCACCCGGCCTATCTTTTTTTATGTCCGCATACGAGCTTCTTTTCAGTTGCTTTATTTTATTTAAACGGAGGACGAGATGGTTTTACTCAAAAATATGTGCTCTACTCCTTCAAAAACAGCTATTAACTAATGAAATAAATGTATGCTATTTGTATATTTACTGCGCATTAAGTGCAACTCCAAAATTCAATTTTGAACCATTATTTGTTTTTATAAAACATTTCAAACAATATCTGAATCAACCCATCACTACGGCCGACCTGTGCTGCACAAAATGATTTCGTTGTGTCCAGGTGGGCTGCACGCTATAGCCTGAGCTATTGTGCCCACTGAATATGATTAAAAAGATAACAAGATGCACATGGGCACAACAAAAGAAACTTCACACAAGCACAACGCTGCGCTTGTATGTGCAGAATTATAGATTCTGTCCATGTGCATGACATTAATCCTATGTGTGCATAATAATAGTAAAATTGCCCATAAGCATATCAGCATATCATTATCCCTATTTGTGCATAATAATAAAATCTGACCATGAGCATAATGAGCTGATCTTATGGGCACAAATTGGTCTGTACATGAGCATCGTGCCGTTCTCAAAATTCTATTGCATTTTTTTTACTGGAATGGATTTTTAAATTACATTTGTTTTTATTAATATAGATTGTAGACAATATAATTCAATATGTTATTGATTTAGAGCAATACATGCAAGAACCAATATATTTACAATTATCATCATCACTTGTAAATATGTTTATTATAGCTATAGTGGTATATCTAAGTTTTAAATAAAAAAGCGTCTTTTTTTTTTAACTTTTCTTATATTTAACCATGTACAGTCTAAAAATTCAGATTTTATAGCGGACATTTTCGGGGATCATTTTATCCTTACCAACACTCATGATTTTGATCAAAAAACAGAAAAATCAAATTTTGATACCAAAATCGACGTTTAAATGTACTACATTATGAGAGAAAATTGTAGCCATAACTAATACACATTTTATAAAAGCTTAATATTAAATGTCAATTAATGAAACTTAGCATTTTAGGCCCAAAAACGGTTTTTTGATTAAAGGATTTCCATGTTATCTTTTGCAATAAAAATGTTTATTATTTTTTATTGAGGAAATAGAGCGCTAAATTCTGCTTATGTTTATATTTTTTGTTTTTATAATTGGTAGTGTAATTAACTCTAGATTTGCAAAACCCAAAAAAAAAAATTAAAAAATGTCAAAATTGGTGATCTGGACAAAAATAATTTTCTAAATTAATATTCCGCTTAGAAGCCTTGTAAGTCTTAAAAATAAGAGATTTCATAATACTTGAGAACTTTTTTAAGGCTTTACGATGATGTACCCACTTGATTCAAGCTTATTACTGTAAATCTTTATACATCATGTTAATATTGTTTAGTTGTTTATTTTATGATGATATAGTCTTACTTTATAATTATTTTTTTTTAGGGAAAAAATAATTTTAATTAATATAATTAATTCATTGTTTAATGTCCTATAACTGTTGTACTTTATAATTATTGCGTTAGAGGTGGTTTACATTGAGTTTTAATCTTACGTTTCCAACATCTCAAACATAAACATAGCCATCACTGAAGAAACCTATTGCCATCTTTTCATCCTCTTTATTACAAGCCAATTTATTCGATGCTTTACCAGAACAAACTTACTTTTGACTTAGAAAAATTGATTTTTAGTAAAATCAATTATTAATAACAAGCTAATAAGTAATAATTATGGTGTATCTTTGATATTTGATAGTGATATACAAGACAACATCTTTTTTCCCTCTTCTTAGCTGTTGGCCACTAAATAGGAGCAAATACTTTTTAGAAACTAAATAGGCTAACATGAGTTTATTCATTCATTCAAATCAAGTCAACACTATACATACTTTTATAATCACCAATTTTTCTGCAGGTAGATATTGACTTTAGACCAAAAAAGCATTAATTATAACGTAGATGATGGAACAAAATGACTAAGTCTTGGATGCTTTTTTTGTTTGAGAAAGATATTATAACATGCCCTAAAATTAACAGTTAATAATTTGTTTCCAAATAAACAACAACAATAGGAAAAAAAAGTATTTGTACCTGCTATTCGATTTCAGTTTATAAAAAAATATTAGTCTTTTTGTTGTAGTTTTAAACGTAAATAAAAGAATGGAGAAGAAGAAAGAAAAGTAATCCTAAATTAGTCGATTTTGTGTGTTACAAATAGAAAGTTACAAAAGCATAAATACTTTTTGTGTTGCCAAACACGTTGTCGTTGTTGTTCCCGTTTGATCCCCGAAAGAAGAACATGGGCAGAACTCTTTCAAACCCCAAATTTTAAATTGATATATCTCGTCAATAAGGCCATTCTGTTGAATCATAGTAACTCACATCTGTTTTAAACCATTCAAATTATCTTCGTTATTAATTATATTAAGGCTGATATAATCTTTAATAAATTGACTAAAATCCTTGATCTCATTGTTCTGCTCATTTGGGCGGCCTGATCTGCACAAGTTTTTTTATTCTGCCCATCTGTGCAGATTATTATACCCATGGAAAGGATAGTTCGGTCGTAGTGCACCGTACGATCAAAACTATGGTAATTAATCAAGACATTAAATTATTCCTTTTTTTTGTTTCTATAACATTTGAAATTTCATCACTTTTCTGGAACATTTTGTGAGTTTGTAATCAGTTCTAGCTTCTTATTGAGTAGATATAAATATTATTGCCTTCGATTTGATCTAGTAAATCAAGAAATACATCCAACAATACAGTAGTACATAATGATATTTGACCTTAGAATGCGGTTAAATGAAAATATCAGTCTCTAATATAACGACTGCTATCTATTATTATATTAAAAATATTAAATCCTTAAGTTAGCATGCATATTCAGACACAAAAAAAGAATATCAGCTTGATTGTCTGATATGCCTTATCAAACGGTGAATATATCCTTGAAATATGAAAACAAAGAGAAACAACACACGCAGAAACGTATTTTCAAGGCTTCACATTATTTAGCGCAATTAAAACCCTGCTAAATTGTACATTTCAGTCAGTGTAAAGGCAGTATTACAACGCATGAACCATAAGCTAAGCAAAATAGGCAATATCTGTTACCATAAAAACATATATTTTTCTACCAGAAAAACCGTCTGTCATATCATACATTCACTAAAAAATTGCAAAATCTAGCCATCAAGGCGACACTGTAATTGAGCCTGGCAAGATCGAAGGGCTATATCTCTTATATACTATGGTTTATCTAAGTTTTTAATAAAAAATGTATTTTTTTTTCAACTTTTTCTTATATTTAACCAACTGCGGTCTGAAAATTCAGACTTTGTAGCGGACATTTTCGGGGCTCATTTTATGCTTACCAACACTCATGATTTTGATCAAAAAACAGAAAAATCAAATTTTGATACCAAAATCAACGTTTAAATATACTATATTGTGAGAAAAAATTGTAGCCATAGTTAATACATATTTTATAAAAGCTTAATATCAAATGTTAATTAATGAAACTTTGTACTTTTGCCCCAAAAACGGATTTTTGATTAAAGGATTTTCATGTAATATTTTGCAATAAAAATGTTTGTTGTTTTTTATTGAGCAAATAGAGCGATAAATTCTGTATATGTGTATGTTTTTATTTTAATAATTGGTAGTATAATTAACTCTAGATTTGCAAAACCCAAAAAAAAAATTAAAAAATGTCAAAATTGATGATCTGGACAAGAATAATTTTCTAAATTAATATTCCGCTTAGAAGCCTTGTAAGTCTTAAAAATAAGAGATTTTATAATACTTGAGAACTTTTTCAAGAATTTACGATGCTGTACCCACTTGATTAAAACTTATTACTGTAAATCTTTTTTATACATCATGTTTATATTGTGTAGTTGTTTATTTGATGATGATATAGTCTTTATAATTATTGCGTTAGAGGTGATTTACATTGAGTTTAGTCTTACCTCTCCAATACCATAACCATAAACATAATCATAAACATTGTCGTATATTTTCAGGATTGATAAATAATACTTAAAAAAGAATACAATTATAAAAGAATGAGTAATTAAGCAGTTCTTCAACTGTATAATAAAAACAAGAGATAGTTTATTTAGATATAAAAGTATAGCCTTTTATATTGATTTGACATTGAGATCCTGAGATGTAATTTAAGGCACTATTGAACCATTGGATCTGTTTGATAGTAATCTATGGATTGAAATGGATCAATCATAATTTAACCGTTCTTGCAGAGCTTATGAGTTGTGTTGTTTCAATGCTGCGCTAAATGTGCTTGGATGTTGATTTGATAACTACTTGATTGGTTAACTGCTGGGATGAAATAATGTGGTGTCATAATTGAGGTCAAAGCGTTCTTGGTAATTACTGGATTAAACTTGGTACGCTAGGAGTTTCTTATATCCGATATCAAGACCTGCACTTCAATACATGTCGTAGTCAATAGATTGTAAGATGTATTGATACTGTAGAAGGTGATAACGTATGATACTAGTAGGTGGAATACAACAAACATGACTATCACTGGAATCTATTGCCGCCTTTTTACCCTCTTTTTCCCAAGAAGCCAATTTATTCAATGTTTTACCAGAACCAACTTAAGTACTTACAAATGCTTTCTCGGTATTTGCATTCAAATTCCATAAATTAAATTGACTGGTTCTATTTACAGTAGTGTTAAATGTATCATCAGCCCGCCTTATGATGAAAGTCAATCTAAAATTGGAAACATTTCACTGTCATTGTTATAAGCTATGAAAAGCTTGATTTTTAATAATACAGCAATTAAATAAAAAACAAGATGATACTAATGATAGCATATGGTGAGTATTTAACATCTAAGTAAGTCTGATGAAGTATCCTTTTAACCCCTTTTAAAAATCCGGAGGCAAACACAACATCTTGGTCCTGTAATTTCTATCCATCAAAATGTTGCGATTTCCACTGCACAATAAATGCATCTTTTATCAACCTTGTTGACCTCGATGTACATTGTTGGATATCAATTTTTTACCAATTTTATTTTCTCTTATTCATTAATATTTAGTCATATTAAACGATAATTTGTAGCACTCCAAAAAAAAAGAAAAAATGCTTCAAGAGTTTTCTACATACCAAATTATGCAATTTAGTAGCAATGATTGCACTTAACTAAGCTTTTTGAAGAACCTATTGATGTTGATCGGAATAATTAGTACTGTCATTCAAAAGTAAGTTTTGCTTTATACATTTACATTCACTCATTCAACAAATGACATTGCATTTATTATCCGTTATATCAATCAACCAACTTCATCTTAACTCGATACATTTGACAATTAAATGCCTAAAGTACACTTGACCTACCAGATATCGCCACAAAAAAATCTCATACAGGTCGACGACGCATCACAATTTGGATTGTTTTTTGTGTTCATATAGATCTGACCTCTCTCACATATTCATAGACCTCTGCATGAACCATATCTCCATCTGTTCAATTTAACTGAAATACATTGAACGCCAACATCATACTTGATAATACGTCTTATTTTATTGCGAGTCAACACAACTAATCTGATGCTAGTTTAGCATCAATAGTTGAATCAGATAAATTTGAGATTCGACAACCCCTTTTAATATTTTTGCATACCTTGAGATAATAATGGACCATTATTATAGATACGCTAATCAAGGATAGTGAGTTAACTCTAATGGACGAACCAGTTGATTAGTAATATAAACGATATATTAAAATTAAGTATAGCAATTGAATGAGCGAGAAACAATAAATCATGTAAATTAGCATAATTAAATTGTTTCAAGCGTTTTGAACTGAATAAACCTTTAATTTTGACCTATAAAAATTGATTTATTAGTAAAATCAATTAACAAGTAATGATTATGGTGTATGTTTGGTATTTGGTAGTGCTATACAAGACAACATTTTGTTTTCCTCTTCTTGGCTGTTGGTCATTAAACAGAAAAAAAAATTTTTCAGAAATAAAATAGATCAGCAAGAGTTTATTCATTCATTCATTCAAATCAAGTCAATGCTATGCATACTTTTATAATCACCAATTTTCCTGCAGGTAGATATTGACTTTAGACCAAAAAAGCATTAATTATAACGTAGATGATGGAACAAATGACTAAGTCTTGGATTCTTTTTTTGTTCGAAAAAAATATTATAAAGCACCCTAACAATAACAATTAATAATTCATTTCCAAATAAAGAATAGGAAAAACATGTACTTGTACCTGCTATTCGATTTCAGTTGTTTATAAAAAATATTGGTCTTTTTGTTGTAGTTTTAAACATAAATAAAAGAATGAAGAAGAAAGAAAAATAATCCTAAATTAGTCGATTTTGTGTGTTACAAATAGAAAGTTACAAAGGCATAAATACTTTTAGTGTTGCCAAACAGGTTGTTGCCGTTGTTCCGTTGTTCCCATTTGGTCTCCAAAAAAGGAAGAACATGGGCAGAACTCTGTCAAACCCCAAATTTCAAATTGATATATCTCGTCAATAAGGCAATTCTGTTGAAACAGAGTAACTTATATCTGCTTTAAATCATTCAAATTATCTTTGTTATTAATTATATTATGATTGATATACATTAGTAAATTGACTAATAAAGAATCTCGATCTCATTGCTCTGCTCATCTGGGCTGCCTGCTGATCGGCACAAAAAAATTTATTCTGCCCATCTGTGCAGATTATTATGCCCATGGGAAGCATAATTTGGTTGTAGTGCATTTATATCTGTTCGAAAATAGCAGAGTTAATACAAGAATATAAGTGTACTGGCCTAATATTGACTTAAAATTGATTGTACCAAAATTAAGGTGTTAACTTTTTGTATCCACAAGATAGATCCAACTGAAAACTACCCTACATTTTTTGTTTCAGCAAAAAATGTTAATTTTTTGTCGAGATAATCAAAATAGTAGTTCATATTACAGCTTGAAACGTATCATAACGGGGTTCCAAAATTATTTATCGAAATGAATGAAAAATGATGAAAAAAATAAAATCGTTTAATAGCCCATGAACTGCAAAGTAAGTCGACCTAGCGTACTAAATGTTTTATGTAGAGCTTTGGATTTTGCATCTATCTAAGCAATATTTAGATATTTGTTTCACATTAAATTTTATGTAAAATGCAATTGAAATTTTGGAGGTTTTTCGTAGATACACATCACTTTTCATAAGCATTTTTTAAATATAAGTAATGGATATGATGTGCAAAAACATTATCTATTGATTGAACCATTTGTGAACCTCCTAGCTGCATTTTTCGTAGAGAAAACGAGATTTTTGTCAATTTTTTTTCAAATTCAGAATTTGGGACGAGGGTATACAAGGGAAAATGGAAGCTAGAGGCGAGGGTACCTCTTTATACATATTTTTGAGGATATCTCCACGAAAAATCAATATTTATAAAAAATCTAAATTGGGTCCGAGAGAGCTTAATGAGCTCTATGACATGAAGGTAAAAAAAATGCCGCTCAATTTAACGAATATTTTGAAATCTACTACAGAAATGCCAAAAAAAAAAAAAAGAAAAAAAAAGAAAGTATCCAAATTTTTTTTGTACCGAAATATGTTATAGAATGCTTTAAAACAAATAAGTTTTATTATTAAGAGTTGCTAGTATAGCTTAATTTTTTTTAGAGATATGAAGCCTCAAAGTTTTTAATTGTTAGCAGTGAAATACACGTAAAAACCTGAAACATTAGCACTGAAAAAATTAATACCAACTGAAAAAAATAGGCTATTTCCGGATGCTTATTTTTGGATTAAAGTTGAACATCTCAGGTACATTGGCATATAATTTGTTTATGGTGTTATTTAATGAAAAAAAAAAGTAGATCAGGGATGAAAAGCGAGACCCAGTTTTCAAGGAAAAAGCGGTGACTTTTACGTGTTCTTGAATCTTTTGTGAGATGTAAAATAAATTTAGGAATAGGTAGCATAATGCAACCAATTCATATCTGTTTAGCAGTGTCTAAGGCATATCCTGAAAAATGTTTAGTATGACGCTAGTTATGAAAAAGAGGACACGCTCTGATTTTGAAGATTGAAAGTTTTCAAATTTAGCTTTTTGTATGCTGCCAGATTCGATGGGTCTCCTTCCACGGAGTCTATTTTATAAAATTTCTGCAAAAGACTGAATGACTGTCACTTAGTTTGGTCGTCTTCGATATCTACAAAAAGTTTAGCAATAAAACACGCTTTTTCACATTAACAATCATGTCTAGCGAAAAGAAAGAACTTATTGGGCCTGCTGAGGAGAAAATAAGAACACTCTTATCTCAATCAGGCGATCCTTTGGAAGCCATTCGTGCTATTCAAAAAGATTATGGTCTCGATCTTGCTGGCATTGATAATATGTATCCATTATTGGATCTTTGTGGATACAGTCGATTGGAGATACACGGAGCATGTTTAGATGCTTTAAATAGAGCTACTGTTCACCATATTGAACAACCAACATTTCAACTTGAAAAGTAAATATAATCTAAATAATTGATCAAGCATGAGCTAATTTTATCCAAGTTTTTATGATTTGTTTGAAAAGACATTCAAGTATATTCATATCCCCTTGATGCAACCTATCCCAATGGCACTTTTAAAGAAATTTGAACGCCATATTGGAGAAGATATCATTGAAAAACTCAAGAGCGATTTAGCAGTATTTGAGAATTGTCCTTTGAATATTAAGCAGCGTATATGGAAGCAGGACGAATCATTTTTCCAACAAACTATGATTTCTTTATTGAACGATTATCACCACGACGAAGCATTACAATTGTTGTCATTGAATTTAAGACCTGATAATTACCAAGAAATGATTGAAGAGAGGTAAAATTCACAACGCATATGCATATTGAAATATATTAAACAATTGCATTACAGACGTACACATCCCATCGTCTTGAAAGTGATGGATACAATCAGTCAAGATCCAGAAATTTACAGAATGTTCATACAAATGATTCGCATTGTATTTGAAGCCACACCTTATCCCAGTTTATGTTCTTTGCGTGTAGATGTCCTGATGAATTTCCATGATTTAGATTGCGAACCTGTATGTTTAATTGATCTGATTAATATACAAAACACTTAAATATTCCTTCTAGATTCTCAGAATAGACAGATGCCATCAACTCATCTGGTCTCTCGATAGTTGCGTACGAAATCAAAACATGGACGAAACAATTATTGAGAAAATTAAAGAATGCTTTGATAATGTTAAAAACGGATCTACACTTTATGCGTACGTATTTATCACAGATTAACTAATGTATATTAATAGTTTATCGTTTGTAGCGACTTTGCTATGGTATTGATGGATCCAATGATTTCCAACTTTTTAGCATCAACAATTGTCAAGTGGTTACGACACAATGTTGAAGATAGTACGCAACAGGAAGATTTGGAAGACTTGACTAATTATAATGGAAAATTGCTCAATTTGGCAGAACATGCTCCTTACGCCATTGCTCATAATACAAAAATCCCTAAATTAGACAAGGATCTCAAAGAGAGTTACTGGAGTGCAATTTGTTCTCTCATGTTGGAAGAAGGAAACGATGTAACAGTACCAATGGGCGATAAGCCAGCATCAATTATCTTGCCATTATTGCGTCGAAGTGATATTGCTAGAAAAGTATTTGTCCATTATCTTGTAGACCGTACATTTGAAGGAGATATAAAGACATTAACCCGTTGTTTACCGCTTATATTGGAAACATGGCCAGCACCTGAATTTGAAGAGGAGGGCATCATATACAGACAAACATATTTAAGTTTTATAAAGACAATGATGGATATCTTGGTTAAACGTAATTTGTTTGAATGTATCGCTGATGTGAAATGGAGACAAGCTGTTGTGGAAGGTTTCTTATTAAAGGTGGTAGCCTGGGATTGCAGGATTCATGAACAAATGATCCGTTTCTTGGCAGAATATTTCCTGGACCCCAAGATTTTAGTCAAATTAGGACCTCAAGTTGGAATCCTTGTAGAATGGGCCGAAGTAACTGTAGTTAATGGATTAAAAGATGATAAAGTAAGAATATGCAAACCAAATGTACCCAACGTTTTACTAAAATTCAATTAGCACATGAAAACTTTGAAAGAACTTTATGCCTTTTTATTATCGAGATCAAATAGTATATTGAATGGTGATTATAGAATTAGTCCACCATCCGTAATCCAATTCTGCTCTTCTTGATTTCTTTGGCTCTCCGATGTGTATAAAAAATCTTTTTTCTTCCCTATAGTTTGCTTCTATTTTCTTCCATATCATTATAAATTTAATAAATTATGCCTGCTATTACTCCAGCACAATTATCGCTATTACAACATAATACGAAAAATATTCGAAATATTTGTATTTTAGCTCATGTTGATCATGGAAAAACTACATTATCAGATTCGCTTTTAGCGACAAATGGCATTATTTCTTCAAAAATGGCAGGCAAAGTCAGATACCTTGATTCTCGTGAAGATGAACAAGAAAGAGGTATTACCATGGAATCAAGTGCCATTAGTTTATATTTCAAGCTTGTAAAGTCTGTCAGCAATGAAGGTAAAATATGAATACTAAATTGCCATAGTAAATGCTGATTTTATTTTACATTTAGAGGCGCAGCCAAAGATGGTAGAAAGTGAATATCTCATCAATTTAATCGATTCACCCGGCCATGTTGATTTCTCTTCAGAAGTATCTACTGCTTCTAGATTATGTGATGGTGGTCTCGTTTTGATTGATGTTGTGGAAGGTGTTTGCACTCAGGTAGAGTGTATTTGGATTGATATACTTTCCAACCGAAATTAATGCAATTTTTATAGACAGTCTCCGTTTTGCGTCAAGCATGGATCGATAAAGTGAGACCCGTACTTGTATTCAACAAAATGGATCGATTGATTGTGGAATTGCAAATGACACCTCATGAAGCTTATATTCACATTAACAAAATTTTAGAACAAGTGAATGCTGTAATGGCTACTTTTTTCACTGGTGATTTGATGGAAAGTGAAGCTAGAAAAATGACTGATGAGAAGAAGGATGAAGAGGAAGAATTTGATGCTAATAAAGTCTACGATTGGAGTGTAGAAGATAGAGATGATTCTGACATTTACTTTGACCCAGCAAGAGGCAATGTTATTTTCTCTAGTGCTGTAGATGGCTGGGCTTTCAGGTAGTAACTTGTATTATGAAATCAAGTGCTTGTACTTACTCTTATTTAGAGTACAACAATTTGCTTCTCTTTATGCAAAAAAGCTTGGATTTAAAGAGTCTGTTTTGCAAAAATGTTTATGGGGTGAATACTATTTTGATCATAAAGCCAAGCGAGTAATTTTACCAAAGCATTTGAAGGGTAGAAATTTGAAGCCAATGTTTGTTCAATTTGTGCTTGAAAATATCTGGGCTGTTTATGGTAGTGTTATTATTGAACCGTAAGTATTCTGAAAAATGTATTCTGAAAAATGTATATACTTATTTTATGTGGCAGTGATCGTGAGCGAGTAGAAAAGATTGTTGGTGCCTTGAAAATTAAAGTCTTGCCCAGAGATTTGCGTTCTCGCGATCCCCAAATCTTATTATCTGCCATCTTTTCTCAATGGCTTCCTCTATCAACATGTGTGTTATTAGCCATTATTGGTCAATTACCCCCTCCTAAAGATGCCCAAAGAATGCGTCTTCCCAAAATGTTGTACCCCAATATTCATCGTAAAGATAATGACCCTCTTGAGCCTACCAATGATGTTGAAAAGGCATTATACAATTGTGATATCTCCCCTGAGGCTCCTGTTGTTGCTTACGTTAGTAAAATGTTTGCTGTGCCTGTCGAGTTTTTGCCAGAAAACCGTCGTACTCAAATGACTGCCGAGGAAATGCGCGAACGTGGTAGACAACAGCGTGAATTACGTGCTGCTCAAGCTGCTTTAGATAAATCAGGTGAAGGTATCCCCTTAAATACTGAGCAAATCAATATCCTTACTCAAGAAGCCGAGGCTGAAGAAGAGCAAGCTGTTGAAGAACTCAAGGGTGAAAGTTTAATTGGGTTTGCTCGTCTTTATAGTGGTACTATTCGAGTAGGACAAAAGCTTTATGTCTTGGGTCCTAAATATGATCCTAAATATCCCAAGAAGCATATTTCTGAAATTACCGTACAAAGTCTTTACTTGATTATGGGCAGAGATGTAGAATCTTTAGATGAAGTTTGCGCCGGTAATGTCTTTGGTATCGGTGGATTAGAAGGCCATATTCTCAAGAATGGTACATTGGCTAGCACTCTTGAAAATGTTCGTAATATGGCTGGTGTCAAAATGGAGACTTCACCTATTGTGCGTGTTGCTCTTGAACCTGAGGATCCTACTCAAATGGATAAATTGGTTGAAGGTCTTCATCTTTTGAATCAAGCAGATCCTTGTGTAGAAGTTATGTTACAAGAAACTGGTGAGCATGTTATTTTGACAGCTGGTGAATTGCATCTTGAAAGATGCTTGCGCGATTTGAAAGAACGTTTTGCTAAAATTGAAATTCATGCATCTGAACCCATTGTACCTTTCAGAGAGAGCATTGTTCGTGCTGAATTGTCTACTAATAAGGACAAAGATGGTGTTATGATACCTCGTGGGCAAGCGGAAATCAAGATTAACAGCAAGTTCTTGACTCTCAAGGTTCAAACCGTGCCTTTACCTACTCGTATTACTGAATTCTTGACTAAACATGCTGCTTCCATCAAGGCTGTCGTTGAAGAAAAGTTGGCTAAAAAGTCTAGCAAGGAAGAAGATGTAGAAACTGGAGATGCTGCACCTCTTGCCACTAATCAACTTCTATCTGCTTCTGAATTGGAACAATTGTTGAAAGAAGAATTTACTCAAGTGAAGAAAGAAGGTGGTCCATTTGCTTCCTTGTGGGATGATGTTGTTGATCAAATTTGGGCTTTTGGTCCTCGTCGTATTGGCTCTAATTTATTAATCAATCGTATTCCTGGCTATGTTAGAAAACCTTTCTTCCAAGTGGATTCTAAAAAGAGTGCTGATGTTGCTGGTGATCATGCTGATGAAGTCCTCAAAGTTGAAGATGAAGATACTAGTGCTCTATCTATTTTAGATATTGATTTCCATATCCATACTGGCTTCCAATTGACTACTTTGACAGGTCCTTTGTGTGCTGAACCCATGACTGGTGTCTGTTACATTGTACAAGGTGTTGAATTTCATCCTGAAGAGATGGTTTCTTCAAGTGGCGAGGCTGTTGATGGTAAGAAATTGAAATTGTATTTAAACAAATCACTAACATTGTAACATAGTTCGATCCCGTCTTCCTGTCATTCAAGGCCATGTTATTGCTGCAGCTAAAGAAGCTTATCGTCAAGGTTTCCTCGATTGGTCTCCTCGTCTTCTTCTAGCAATGTATACTTGTGATATTCAAGCCAATGCTGAAGTTTTAGGTCGTGTCTATGGTGTTATTTCCAAGAGAAAGGGTAAAATCATCTCTGAGGATTTAAAGGACGGAACTTCCTTCTGGCAAATCAATGCTTTATTGCCTGTTATTGAAAGTTTCGGTTTCTCTGATGGTAAGTGTAGAAGCATTGCATGAATTCGTCTATGGTTTATTGATATTGCCTTATTTCTAGAAATTCGTAAGAGAACTTCTGGTGCTGCCAGTCCTCAATTAGTGTTCAGTGGATTTGAAATGTTGGATGAAGATCCATTCTGGGTTCCCACTACTGAAGAAGAATTAGAAGATTTGGGTGAAAAAGCAGATAAAGAGAATCTAGCTAGAAAATACATGGATACTGTGAGAAAGAGAAAGGTAAGTTGATAAATGTTTTAATACTGTAATATACTTTTACTGACAAGGAAACTATTTATTTTAGGGTATGTTTGTAGAGAAGAAGCTTGTTGAACATGCTGAAAAGCAAAGAACTTTGAAGAAAAATTAGATAAATTTGTAATTAATTAATGTACATCAACCGTGCTGAAATTTTAAATAAAATCACAATTTGTATAGCCCAATATTAGCCTAATATTATTACAAGTTTATTATATTCTCTAGAATCAGCCAAAGCTTGTGTCCAAACCCTTTCTTTGGTGCTTAACACACTATGCATCATGTCTAAAAAACCGTTTTTAATACTGGCATAATACTATGTACTGTAGATACCAGCATTTCCAATTTCGATAGTTGTCATTGCCATATATACTGATTTAGCGCTATTTCTAATTTTAAAATGGTCTGCTGAACCACAGTAGCACAGTAGCAACTTGGGAAATGTGGGCGATTGATTCCTACGATTTAACCAGCAAATCAATGGGATACTAAAATTATAGCACTGGATACTTTTATAGCTGTAGTATATCTTGAAACTTGCAGCCGCCACTTGGATCAATATTCATTGACTGCAAGCATTTTTCCGCTTTCTTTATTTTATTTAAGCAGAGGAAGAGATGGTCTTACTCAAAAATATGTGCTCTACCTCTTCAAAAACAGCTATCAACTAACGAAATAACTATATGCTATTTGTATATTTACTGTGCATTAAGTGCAACTCCAAAATTCAATTTTGAACCATTATTTGATTTTATAAAAAATTTCAAAGAATATCTGAAACAACCCATACAAAACAGTTTCAACAAGTACATATTTTCATTTCTCCATTTCCACAGCAGCTAAAGAAGACTAGACCTTTTTCAATTCAATAGATCAACACTAGAAATACCTACCATTGCAATGGGAGCTCATTTAGATCCATATTCGGCGAGAACTGGCGCGTTTACTGACTTTAGTAGGCGTAAATAGCAGGTAACCAATTTGCATTTCAAATTTATAGAATGTACAATAACCCATAAAAGCTAGCATCTGAAATACTTGTATGACTTATTCATATATAATATATCCATGTAGAGCGACAGCTTGTTTAGACCAGTATTCATAGAGATCGTATTTATGGAATATGTGCATATTTATCCACTATATTGATCTCCATTTCATTTGATTCACAATTAAGTACAGCTGGCATGAATAGACATTATACTACTAAATGATATATGCCGATTCATACTAATATACATTTTTTACCGAGCTTCGATCCTAGCAGCTTATAGTTAAAGACCAATCAACATAATGTGGGTCTAATCACACCATTATGATCAAGGAGCCATGAGCTCTATGAATACACCGATTGGTTACTATCAAGACTTATATCTGACAAGGGGTATTGTCGGCTATGTATGGACCTAGGAATGTTTACCTAACCTTTCTGATAAAAACTATATAAAGAGGACATTTATTTACTACAAAAGCCCTCAAGTAGAATTTAACTAATAAAACACTAGCGTTATGTAGTCTAATTCCTTGTTGTATTCCACCAAGTACCATACGTTATCACCTTCTACAGTATCAATACATCTTACAATCTATTGGCTATGACATGTATTGAAGTGCAAAGTCTTGATACCGGATATTAGGAAACTCCAAGCGTAATAAGTGTATCCAGCAATTACCAAGAACAACGCTTGGACCCCAATTATTATTGCAATAAAATTGAAGTAATTTTATAAAAATAAAAAATAAAATAAAAAATAAAAGCGTTGATAAATACAATTATAGTCTTTCCACGGTTTTATTGCGATTAAAAGAAATCTGAAGAAAAAGAATGATATCTTCATAAAGTATGCTATATTTATAGGAATTGTAAAATAGTGGATGTTTGTGTGTTGATGCCTATTTTACAGGTGTTCAATCATAATGTCTTTTATTGACATTCTTTTATAAGATACTTGGTTGAGATGTTGATACTTTGTTTGATATGATAGAATATCATTAGATGGATGTTGATCTTTCAACATTCCAGTTATAATTTAAAATGCAACTGAGCTTATTTTTATGGGATGTGATTCCTTATCTAGAATTACTGCAACTGCGTTTTTATGAGCAGGAGTTTTGGAATATTTTATTAATGCAACATAAGTACAGCTTTATATCATAGGTGTCGTGTTGTAGAAGGTTGTATTTTGATCAGGAATACTTCCTTTTACAGGCACCAGCAATATAGAGTTTCCTCGTAATGCTTATTGGGATCTGATTGGAACTCAGTCCTTATGGAGCGAGATTCAGGTACGAATCGAGATCAGTTATTTTTCTAAAATGACAATGGCAACTTTGGTCTATAAAACGTGTCATTTCATTGCACTCTCCCCAGTCAAGCTTTTTGTAGTACAAAAAGGTGATTGCATATAGTATGTATAGGATTATTAAGAAATATATTATGCATGCGTAATTGAAATTTGTAGAGTATCATCTCGAATAAATATTTAAGGTTATAAAGTTTATATGATGGTACATATATCGTTTATTGGTTAAGTAAAAAATAAAGCTGTCTTTTGTTTTTGTTGTGTTCCAGCGAAAAAAATAAAATATAACGATTATGCCTTTTTATGTCTTTTGGTATCTTTCTGTTGAGAATTGTTTTGATCATCATTTGATCTTTTTCCAATGGAGCGATTTGTATTTTTGGTAGTGAAATTATTTTTATTTACCCGTTGTTTTTGTGAGTCTTTAATGCGACGAATCTTTTCCCAATATTTTTTGATGGGTAGAGGTGTAGAAAATAAATCCTCTGTAATATATTCGTTTTCTCTGTCAGAATAACCTGACCATTTCACGAGATATTCAATCACACCATCTTTTCGGGTACGATGATTTCGGATGTCTTCGACTTCAAAATATTCACTTTCTAAAGCGGTTTCATCAATATTGACGAGCTTTAATTCAGATGGAGTATACTCGCGATGGAGCAATTCATTGGTCTCATCTTTTAATATATAGTTGCCAGCCATAGTACGTCGAACGACAATATAAGGTCCTGCGTATAAAGGAGCTAATTTAGATTGGCGACCTTCAGGTAGGCGAACCATGACAGCTGAATCAAAAGGTATATCTTCAAGGATATATCGCTTTTTGTCCAATTTTTTGCTGTATTCTTCCGCTAAGAGTTTTGTACGTTCTTGAATTGCAGGGAAGACAATGTCATTCATGTATTCGACCCTTTTTTCCAATTCTTCAACGGTCAAGGCTTTACGACCATTTAAATTTAATTTTTCGACTTCTCTATTAGTATTGACTTGGCGTGCAAACATCAAACTAAAAGGAGTACTACCAGTTCTTTGTTTAACTTTCATATTAATGACAAGTTGACAGATAGCAAGACGATCATCCCAATTATGGGTATCGTTTCCACACATTTTTCTTAAGGTTTGTGTAACATTTTTCACAGCGTTTTCGCAGCTGCCGTTTGATTGTTTATAATAAGGTAATGAATAATTGTGTTTGATGGATAAGGTCTTTGCAAAGTGGTTCATCAACATGCACCGAAATTCTTTTCCATTATCCGTTAACTGTACGGACAAGGCTACGCCATAGTCCCCGAAAATATTCAAAATTGCTTGTGCTATCGTACTACTATTTTTGTTTGGAAGTGCACGAACGATTACATAACGTGTGCATAGGTCAATCATAACTAAAACATAGATATTCCCTTTATCTGTGGCAGGCAATGGTCCTAAAAGATCAAAGGCACAGAAATCCATTGCGTCAAAACTGACGATGCTTTTTGCAGGGTTAAATCCTTTTCTGGTAATGTTATGTTGAGCACATTCACGACAAGATTTTACAATTTCTTTACAATCTGAATAGATAGATGTCCAGTGCAAGCCATGATATGTATGGATATGGTCAATAACAGAGGCTTCACCAAAATGACCCAACTCATGAGCATCTTTTATTATTTGTGCACGTTCTTTTGCGGGAGGACACACATAATCAGTGGTTTTAGATTTGAATTCCTTGCTATTTAATTTGATAGCTAGTACATTTAGATTCACATCTTGAGCATAGAAAGTTGTTTCTTTAACTAACTCTTTTTTATTATTGGATGCTCTTTTAATTAAAATGAGTTTTTGTAATTTCTTGATTTGTCTATCATTTTCATTTTCTAATAGCTTGTCCTCTTCAATTGGAGGATAAATGCGAGACAAAGCATCACATAATACATTGTTTATTCCTTTGACATGCGAAATAGTAAAGCTATATTCTCCAAGAATTTCCAAGTAACTTTGTAATGTGCTATTTAGACCAGTCGAAGTAAACATGAAAGTTAAAGCCAAATGATCAGTTAACACTTCAATGTTTGGATGACCCCACAATACTGATTTGAATTTCACAAAACCAAATACGATTGCAGCGCATTCTCGACGATTGGTTGACCAATTACGTTCAGCTTGATTCAAAGATTTACTCACAAAACCAATATGTTTAATACGACCTAAGGGGTCTTTTTGATATAAACAAGCGGCAATTCCATATACGGAAGCATCTCCTTGCAAGTACATTTTTTCGTTTAGGTTTGGAGCATGAAGTATTTGATTTGATTGCAAAATTTGTTTTATCGCATTGAAGCGATCAGTATGTAATTGTGTCCAATTATTTTTTACATCTTTGTCATTTCGTAATTTATCAATGGGTTCTGCAACTTTAGAAAGCATTGGGCAATAATCTCTTAAATGACTAATTACCCCCATAATACTTCTAACTTGTTTAGCTGTTTTGGGAATTTGCCATGTGTCGATATTAGATAATCGTCTCATGTCAATCTTTTGTATACCTGGTCCAACTACAAATCCTAATAAAAAGACAGAAGTTTGAAACCATGCACATTTAGCCACGTTAATCCGTAAATTCACGTTTGTTAGCCTATTTATAACTAGATTGATCAATATGATATGGCTTTTTATATCTCTAGAGTATAAGACTACATCATCAATATAGTGCTCTACTCCACCATAAACAATTGGGTGATTGAGATCATTTGTTATCTTTGCAGGACCCTTAATTTTTAATTGATTTAGTTTTTCCATTTCATAATGTAGTTCTTGTTGAATTCCCTCCAATAATATGGACATATTTTTAACAAACAATGAACTCATAAATTTTAAACCGAAAGGTGCTCGAGACCATCTATAATAAAGTCCATTATGACTAAATATTAAGGCATTTCTCGACTCAACATTTACACCATAGGAATAGTATGCCTGGTGTAAGTCAATTTTACTTATTATACGTGCATTAGCCGACACTCTTTCGAAAATTTCATGAATTTTTGGCACAGCAAGGTTTTCATGGTAATTGTCATCAATTGCCGCATTAATTTTTCGCAAATCACAGCAAATACGCAATTTCGTAACATTGTTATTTTCATCCTTCTTTCCTACAGCAAGTAAGGGCGAATGAAATACAGAAGAAGGTTTGCACCTTTCCACAATTTTGTTCTCTAACCATTCCTTGATTTGTTTATCAATTTCTTTGTAAGCATTTATTGCTAAGGGATATTGTCGTACATAACAATCTTTTGGATTTGATATGGGTATATGTACTTCACTCTCTGGCATTGTACAAACAGCATCAGGAGGAATTTCCTTATTATTATTTAGGGCTTTTTCAATTTGCTTCATAAGTAATTTTCGTTCATCCAAGGTTCCATAATTAGCATTTTCAGGATCATAAGCATTATCAGTATCATAATTGATATTTTTGAATTGTTCTATTTCTTTGTCCGGATGGTCCGGCCATTTATGAGCAACACCGCTCAAATAAATGTTTAAAAGAGGAAGAATATCGACGCCTAAAAGAACATCAAACTCTTCTGCCATTTCATCATTAAATTCGATTATCTCAAACGAATGTTTAAAGGTAATACCATTCATGTATGTAACTTTCAATGGTTCAGTTGTGCCAATTCGCTTTGTACTATTAGGACTTCCATCATTGTTATTCCCAAGAAACATGAGGTAACCCCCCAAAGCCTTTATGTTTTTTATATTTGAAAACTTTTTATTTAAAATACTTTTATTGATTATACTAATATCACTACCAGGGTCGACTTTTCCAAGGATCCTAGTATCATTAATAAGCAAAGGTGTTATTAGATTAAACTTATGATTTGTTTTTTCTTTAGGCTTACAATCACTACTGTTCTCTACAGCTTGTCGAAACCAATTACTTTGCTCAGCATCACTGCCGCGTTTATCAATATCATTATCATTTTCATTATTATCATTGTCTCGACGATTCTTTTTGTTGTGGTGTCTGTTGCGTCTCTTCATTCTTTTAATTGATAATACTTTTAAGCGCTTGTTCTCGTAGAACTCACGACATTTGTGCCCCTGGAACCATATTTTACCACAATGAGTACAAGGTTCATTACCAGTGGCCAGCCTTGGTACATTCTTTTTTCCCAAATACTTGGTACTTCCAGAATAATTTATACCTTTTCTTTCATCACCAAAAGAACGGCTATTATTTACTTGAGTATGATGACCACCACGACCACCACGACCACTACGACCATCACGATCACTGCCACCACGTTCACCCTTGTTGGGATAATTATTATTACTATTGCTGTTTCGACCACCATCTGCTCTCCCGACGATGGTCAAAGGGCACTTGCTATTACCAAGGATGTTTAATGCACAGGTGAACACTTGGCCAGAAGTCCAAGCTGTGAGAGTTGGATATGACGTACACAAGAGGGTGGTAATTTGAATTTGCCATTCATTGGGGAAACCATTCAAAAATGCATCCGCCACCGAAGTATTATTTGCAGCATAACCCGCCTCCATTGCCGATCTAGCAAACCTGTTGTAATAATGTTCTGTTGTTTCTCCACCTTCCATGGTAGCTGATTGAACTGCTCTTCTTGCATTCAACCTCAATAGCGAATTGTTGAACTTTTTTGCCATTACTTCCCCAGCTTCCTTCCATGAATTAGCCTTGAGCAGCTCTTCATTCAACCAGAGATCAAATTCATATGGTATAGTCAATGGTAAATAACGCTTCCACACCTGTTCTATTCCTTGACCAGATGAGCTAATCACCTTCTCGAAGATTCTTAGAAAATGGAATACTGACTCGTACGACTCTTCACCAGCAAAGTACTTCATACCAGATTTTAACTGAAATTTTGGTAAGTCTCTTTTCGACAAGGAAATTCCATTGTTGTTGTCACTTGCACCACCGTTAATCGAAGCAGCTACCCTGTCCCCAGATAACTTTACAGAATGCTTGATAGTCGAAATTAATCGATTCATTTCCTCGATTTTGATTCTCATTTCCGAAATATGATGTTGTCCCTTTTCATTGTCAAGCTCAGTTCCCGAAATCATGTCAGTTAGCAAAGCCATGTATTGATCCCGCTTGGCTACTAACTTTTTAGCGACATCAACTGGATTCCGAATGGGAGAGGCCACGGGAGAAAAATTCACTTCATTCATTTCTACATCCATGCTATCAATTGACCCAGTACTTCCTTGTTCGGAATCACTTCCCAAATGGATTCTTGATAATTCATTAATATCTTGAACAATTGGACTACTAATAGGTACAGCAACATCACCACCAGAGATCTTGGAATTACTACCAGATGAATTAACATCTTCACCAGACATAGTTACACCACCGACAGGCAAATCACCAGCGTTAGGAGAAGAAGCAGTTGAGTTAGGGTTGGACATTGTTGAATTTTAAGGTAAATAAAAATAGGTTGATTTAATTGTAAAAAATGCAATAAAATTGAAGTAATTTTATAAAAATAAAAAATAAAATAAAAAATAAAAGCGTTGATAAATACAATTATAGTCTTTCCACGGTTTTATTGCGATTAAAAGAAATCTGAAGAAAAAGAATGATATCTTCATAAAGTATGCTATATTTATAGGAATTGTAAAATAGTGGATGTTTGTGTGTTGATGCCTATTTTACAGGTGTTCAATCATAATGTCTTTTATTGACATTCTTTTATAAGATACTTGGTTGAGATGTTGATACTTTGTTTGATATGATAGAATATCATTAGATGGATGTTGATCTTTCAACATTCCAGTTATAATTTAAAATGCAACTGAGCTTATTTTTATGGGATGTGATTCCTTATCTAGAATTACTGCAACTGCGTTTTCATGAGCAGGAGTTTTGGAATATTTTATTAATGCAACATAAGTACAGCTTTATATCATAGGTGTCGTGTTGTAGAAGGTTGTATTTTGATCAGGAATACTTCCTTTTACAGGCACCAGCAATATAGAGTTTCCTCGTAATGCTTATTGGGATCTGATTGGAACTCAGTCCTTATGGAGCGAGATTCAGGTACGAATCGAGATCAGTTATTTTTCTAAAATGACAATGGCAACTTTGGTCTATAAAACGTGTCATTTCATTGCAATTATACCATATTATTTCATCATCCCAGCGGTTAATTAATCAAGTAGCTATCAAATCAACATTTAAGCATATTTAGCGCAGCAGCATTGAAACAAGGCAACTCACAAGCTCTGCAAGAACGATTAAATTATGATCGATCCATTTTAATCCATAGACTACTATCAAACAGATCTAATGGTTTAATAGTGCCTTAAATTAAATCTCAGGATCTCAATATACAATATCAAATTAATATAAAGGGCCATACTTTTATATCTAAATAAACGATGTCTTGTTTTTATTATGCAGTTGAAGAACTGATTCATTACTCATTCTATTTTAATTGTATTGTTTTTTAAGTAATATTTATCAAACCTGAAAATATACGACATTCGTATTATTGTTTTTTTATACTTTTTCTCCGTGAATATCTTCATATATTCCTGTTGCATCCACCGGTTAATCGTAAGATAATGAACCTTTTGATTTGTAATCCTTAGTTTCAAGAAGTCAGCTAACTGATCTATGATAACATTCTCGATTGTTCTTATTTTCTAAAGCAAGATCCGGGAAGCTGGATATGTGAGACATATTCACTTGTTGAATTTAGTTATATAAAATAAGCTGAACTTAAATGTGCTGTGTTACTAATGTACATAAAATGACCTGACAATGGAATGTCAGAAAGATATAATCGATCCAAAGCTGATCTTACAGATAATTGTAATATAGAATTTGTATATAAATAGGACAAATTATTGATATTAAATAAAGATTCTCTTCAGTTTTTGTGTGTGATTTAATTTAACAAGTTCCTTTATTAAATTATATATTTTTTCTTGCCATAATATTTATTCTAAATGTTTGGCACTTCAATTCCACAATACTTTTAAAATTGTTTTCAATCAAAATCAAACCACGCAGTAATTTATTGGAGCACTCTAACTATGATTTTCTCAACACACAGTAGGTTGTGGAAGTTGCCCTTTGAGATTTTTCTGTTCAAAATATGTACCGACTGCTTTATCATGTTTTTGTTGTCGATTTTTTACGGTTGTAAAAAGCAGGTTTCAGAAGGTTTTCAAATGGTTTCGAATGCCTTCGTCCAATATTGAGCCGAATTACGTAAAATCTTCATTTAAAATATACCTTTTCTCTATGGGTCATTGATATCTCTTCAAAAATAGCAGAGTTAATACCAGAATATAAGTGTACTGGCTTAACATTGACCCAAATTAGCTTAAAATTGATTGTACCAAAATTAAGGTGTTAACTTTTTGTATCCACAAGATAGATCCAACTGAAAACTACCCTACATTTTTTGTTTCAGCAAAAAATGTTAATTTTTTGTCGAGATAATCAAAATAGTAGTTCATATTACAGCTTGAAACGTATCATAACGGGGTTCCAAAATTATTTATCGAAATGAATGAAAAATGATGAAAAAAATAAAATCGTTTAATAGCCCATGAACTGCAAAGTAAGTCGACCTAGCGTACTAAATGTTTTATGTAGAGCTTTGGATTTTGCATCTATCTAAGCAATATTTAGATATTTGTTTCACATTAAATTTTATGTAAAATGCAATTGAAATTTTGGAGGTTTTTCGTAGATACACATCACTTTTCATAAGCATTTTTTAAATATAAGTAGTGGATATGATGCGCAAAAAAATTATCTATTGATTGAACCATTTGTGAACCTCCTAGCTGCATTTTTCGTAGAGAAAACGAGATTTTTGTCAATTTTTTTTTCAAATTCAGAATTTGGGACGAGGGTATACAAGGGAAAATGGAAGCTAGAGGCGAAGGTACCTCTTTGTACAAATTTTTGAGGATATCTCCACGAAAAATCAATATTTTTAAAAAATCTAAATTGGGTCCGAGAGAGCTTAATGAGCTCTATGCCATGAATGTAAAAAAATGCCACTCAATTTAACGAATATTTTGAAATCTACTACAGAAATGCCAAAAAAAAAAATAATAAAATAAAAATGCTCAGAATTTTTTTATACTGGAACTCATTTGAAACTCTATTGCTTAAACATTGAATTCGATTAGTGTATCCCCAATTTATTTTGCAATACGCTTCGTAAATCCAATGGTTAAGCCTAGGAATGTAAAATAATTTCGGAGTAGATCTAACAAAAGTATATTCTTTTTATTTATTTAATTACATTGAGATAGTATGTATGCCAACCATACAAAGCATTGCTATATAGTATAAAGAAACCTATGGGCTATCAAATATGTTCTAATTTTCTTCCTTATCACCATCAACATAGATTAAAGGCTTTAACTTAAGACATTTATGGGTGCTTCTTCGATCACAAAATGTGTTAACTAGACAATCAGCATCAATGTCGCAATGATAGCCTACTTGAGTATTTACAGAGTTGATCAGAGTAATAAGATCAAAGATAATTAATGTGGTGGAGGCAGAAAGCTTCATTATAATTATATTTTAGAGTATTTTAATAATGAAAGCTGCTTAATAATGGGCACTGTTCTTCTTTTTATATTTTGCTGATGACACGACGCATTGGTTTATATATACAATGTCATATTAACCGGCTGTTTATTTTTTTATGTATAATGTATTTATATAATATTGTGCAGGAATCAGTGACAATAAAATATGAAAATTTGTGTTCACTTGTGAGTTGTTAAGTAACATAGTTATATCGATTATGCTTCTTTTAGGGCAACAGCATACGAGAGGCATTTACACTCCATTTATCACTGCTTGATTGTAACTTGTGGTAATATTAGTCAATCAAATTGCTTTTTATGTGCACCCATCAATTTGGTATATAGAACCAATATACATACTGTAAGATCCTTAGAACAATAATTGCGACATTGAATTGATACTAGGTTGATTCAAACAGATCAAAATTCAATTGTAAAAATCATATTTTATTATATACTGCATGACGAGTTGTTTCGCCAAGCTGTATAATAAATACTAATAAATATACCACAAATGTCCATGTAAAAATACAAATTACTAAAGATTATTGTTACATGCAATCAATATAAATTGATATCATGATAAAAAATGAATTATTTTAAATTGCACATTGCAAACTATTGATATATATTTAAAAGATGTGATGTTTAAATTAGGAAAATAAGGCATGAAGGAAAAGAATGAAAAAAGGTTTAAATGTGTATTCAATTAGAAGAGGAGTATTTCTATAAACGTCTATCAGGAGAGTCTTCACAATCTTTAACAACTGCAACAATGACACTAATATCATCAGCTTTTCCCCCCTGTGTATTTTTGTGTTAATATACACATTTCTCTTTCAAAAATAAATTTACATACCTGGTAATATAATCCTTCACTCACTGCTCTCACCTGAAATGGACTATCCACATTCAATTTAGAGTTACTTACTGCTTTAGCTCTTTCTGCTAATGCATCAGATATCTTTTGTGGTTCTATTGACAACATTCTAGGAGGTCTATTTCCTGAACCTGGTAGGGTAAATGCTGATAACTGAGATTTAACGATCGATAAAATCTCTCTATCGAATAAATTATCGAATAAACCATCTGAGCCCATGATTATAATATCTCCCTTTTCAACCGCAACCGTAAAAGACTAGTATATAGATATAGATATATATACAAGATTAACGACAAAAATTAAAATATAAAATTATACTAGATATACCTGTGCATCTTTGGGTCGATCTGGAGAGCTTGTGCCCAATTGATATGGGAAATTGAATGAATGCTGTTGTTCTTCACTTCTGAAGATATAATCATTATGTCTAATAACTGAAATACCGCAATCACCAAGATTTGCAATCCTTAATTCTTCATGTCGTAAAATAGCTAAACAAGCAGTGCAAGAACCAATAAAACCTTCTTGTTGGGCTTCTTGCATACTTTCTTCGTAACTTTTTTGCAATATAATGACAGGATCGGCATCATCATAATGATAAAAGCAAGGATCATCCACATTATCAAATCTTTCCAATTCAAGATAAGCATGATGCATTAATTTTCTAGAATATAAAGCAGCATTCGCCGCTATTACAACAGTCAAAATCTATTTGGTTTATATAATATATATATACATGTACATATAAACAAAAGAATATTTACCTGATACACCCGTCCAACCACCAACACCATCTGCAACGCCTAACGCATCAGAACGTCTAAAATAAGCATCTTCGCCTATTTGTATACTATAATAATGCTCATTTCTATTCTTATTTAAATCCGGGGTTGTGTAACGTTGCCTTTTTGCAAATCCTGAAGCTCCATGAGCAAAGATATAGGAGGGAACTGGTTTTGCATAAGATTTGGAAAAGAAGTTTAATAATGGTAATGATTTATGATGTTGAGATTCTTCATGAAATGCCAAAGCATTACTTTGACTGTATGTTGCGGAGCTACGAAAGAAGCGTTTTTGTTTATAGGAAGGTTGATTATAGATAGGATAATAATGAGCTGCTGCAGCCACTGCCATATTTCTAATCTGTTCTCTGTTCATTGGGGTTTGGTTTGTATTGTTATTATTTACATTGGAAGGAGAGCTATCGATAGATGTTGAATTTGAAGATGAAAGATAAGGTCGAATAGATGTAATGGCTGGAAGTGATTGTTGATATAAAATATTTTGTTGGTGTTGAGACAATTGGTGCTTTGCCGCTGAAGTAACCGTAAGCCAAGCTTTTGATTTCATTTCAATATAGTTTCTTAAATGGAATGAAGAGAAAGAAGGGAAATTTTATAGGATTGCTTTTGATTTATTGTTTGTATTATATCAATCTATAATTATATTCGTATGTGCAAGCGTATGTAAGTGTATGAGTGTGTGTGAAAGAGTTCAAAAATAATACTGCAGTTATTAGCATTTATACCAACTGCTACTGGTAAATATTTTAGTTGCCCGATGCCTATTTCCTTTTACAGCGCTTTATCCCTCCTTTCTTCTCTTTTGCTTCATGTTAACAGATAATCAAATGTTGAGCGATATTATAATCTATATTTACACTTTTTAACTTGCATTTATCAGGCACATTATGATTTTTTATGCAATTGTATTGAATGATTTGAGATATTAACAGCACAAATCTTGAATCAGAGATAACAATATGACTTGTTTTTAGGTTATTCTCTCGAGTAAAATATCGTTAAAAGTTTCCTATTCTTGAACAATGAACTACATACGTTTTTTGAATCTTGATATTCTTTTATTTTGATGCTTATTTCATAAAGCAACGCTTTGTTCTCTAGTCAAAAGTTCCGATTTTTTCATAAATAACAAAAGTATAACATTTACAAACACAAAGACAGGACGATTCATTGAAGCTTACGATCCATAGCTATTGAATTAATTGGTTCCATTACATCTACACTACTAGAGCTTCTAGACAACAACATTGTAAATATGATTACACCTCCTTTCCTTAAAAAATACGCCGCAGCAGTAGAAGAGTTCTAATTCTATTCATCAAATGGTAGGTCTCACAAATATGACCATTTAGCTTAATTTTACCTTATTTTTCATGAAACAAAAAATAACATCATAAACTTTACATGCTATTGAATGCTTCTAGAGTTTTGGAATTATTTTGGCATTTAAAAAAGTCGCTCAAAAAATTGCACAAAACTGTGAAATGTTGAGTTATTTTTTTGGTTTATTCCCAATTGTTTAATTATTAATTTCAACTGCTGCGGTATTCACAACATGTGAACATATGCTTATTAATATAGAAGATGATATATTTTATTATTTATTAAAATATACTAAATAATAATGGTTGTAAAATGCATTTATTGACGAGCTTCGAGCTTCTCAGTCTTCTTGTTGGCACGACGTTCACGGAGAGCCTTGTTCTTGGCACGGAGAACATCAGCTTGTTCAGCGAGGGTCTTAGCACGGACCTTCTCAGCCTTAGCCTTGTGAATGTGTTCCATCAAGACACGCTTGTTCTTGAAACCGTTACCCTTGGACTTGAGGTAAAGATGATGATACAAGTGCTTATCGATCTTACCAGCTTCTCTGTACTTGGCTAAAAGACGACGGAGGACACGCATACGACGCATCCAGATAACTTGACTACGCATACGGGCATCAGCAGTACCCTTTCTCTTACCATGACCCATATGACGACCGTTACGCTTGGCAGCAGCACGTTCGAGGACACGGAAACGAGATTGAGAGATTTCAGGCTTACGGATAATAAGACCATCCTTGACAAGCTTACGAATGTTGGCACGAGAGTTGGCATTGGAGATTTCGTTGACCTCATTGGGATCCAACCAAATCTTACGTTGTCCACATTTGAGGACGGAGGCGGCTAAACGCTTTTGAACGAGCAAGCTTACCCTATTGATTATATGATATGTTTAGTATTTTGGTTTTTTGATTTTTTCAAGAAAATTTTTCATGATTTTCTTGTCCGGACTAGGTCCGGCATTTAGATTACTTACATTTTAGAAAAATCAAAAAGTTGGAAAAGAGATAGAACTAAATCCCTACATTCTGAAGGTCAAATTACATTTGAAAAAAGGTCGTCATTGACTAATACGAGTATACCATTGGTCAATAACATTATGAAGCTATTGAGAAAAGGGGTTTGCATCCAACTATCCATCCATCTATCTTATTGGATAATCCAATTTTTTGTATGATTATTTTTATTTATGGATAGAGAGCAAAAAATTATTCAGTGGCAGTAGTGGTATCTTCATGGGTATTTGCGTTTGATAATTTTTCAATTATTGAAAATGTATCACAGCAAATACTAGAGCAAAATCGATATAATACAGGTATATGATGATTTCCAAGTACATTTCTCCATACAATTTCTTCAATATCAGGTGAATGAAATAAAATCCGACAATTTTCGCAATTATTTATATGAGAAATTGATTTAAATCGGTCGACGATATTATTTGGTATAATTTTACTATTTTCTGTCAATACATTTGATGCTTCTTTTAACAACGTTCTTGTCGAGATTTCGACTAGAGATCGAATAGTCGAGAATTTTGTGCGTTGTCTATGAGATAAATCTTTCGGTAATGGAATATATGGATTTGGAAATAAAGATACAGTGGATAATCTATTTAGACGCAACAATTCTGCAGGTATTTGTTTCTACATACATGTACACATGATTCGAGGTTGTTAGGATCTTTTAGATATAAATGTATTGAATTTTATATATACCAGCTGGTTATTCCCTAATGAAAGTTCTACTAAATTCTCGAGCAAAGCGATTTCAGGTGGAATAACTTTTAAACGATTGTTTCCTATAGTTTCATTTAGAATAAATGCATGTAAAATAAAAGGAAAAAGTCAACTTACTCAAGCTTAATACAGTTAGATTTTTCAACGCAAACAATACAGGGTTAATAGACTGTAATTCGTTATTATACAAATAGACCTGTAATGAAGCTACTTTGACTATATCATTATGAAGCACTGTAACATATTGAAGCTCTCCTATTTCATCCGGTATTTCAGTTAGACCTATATTACTAATAAAATGTAAATAAAAAAAGAAAAAAAAAGAAAGTAATTCATAAAAATGAATATATTACCTTATATCAACTTCATCAACTCCATTATCTATAGTTGCATCAATAGCTCGACGTACTTTATCAAAGGGTGTTTCAGTACTTAATTTTCGTCGAAACAATTCTCTGGTGTTTATATCCCAGCTTAAAGAATTCATGCGAACTCTTTTTCTATCTTCTGAATCATTTTCATGATCAAGTTCAAGTGATTGAATACCACTTTCTCCACTACTACTCTGACTGCTGAGACTACTGGCAATGAATAGTTCATTATCTGCTTTTAAAAAATAATTTTTAATCGATGGTGCAATAGGAATTTGTTCTTGACGAGGAAATTGTGGTAAATAATCTTCATCTTCCGAAGCATCTGTATCATTCCAGTCAACTGGATCATATGCATCATTTTGTATAGATGGATAAAGCATTTAAAAGAAAAAAGAAAAAGGAAAAAAGAGGAAAGAAAGGGAAAAAAAGGAAAAGGAAAAATAACAAAAAAAAGTCATGACAGATATTTTATGTGAAAAAGAACTCACTATATCGCATTTGTATGTAATAATAAGGTTGGAAAACGCCCAAACTTGGCAGACCTGTGCAATAATGATTTGAGCGCCGAAGTGCTCATTTTCTATATTTTATTATATATCGCAGTGTTTCCACTTGAAATTCAGACATTTCAGGACGAATTTTGGACGACTGTAATTATATATTGAGACAAAGGCCTAACGAAATGTAGACACAACGAGCAATAAATTTCAGACAAATAAGGCGTTGTTTTTAGACGCTAGTTGGCTAACATAAAATATCATTTTTTATAGAGAATCTTATTAGCTACAAGATTTCTCTCTCTGATTTGGGCTTTTCTCATGTAACAATGGCTTCCAATAGTACCCATATTGAGTAGATTTTGTTTCAAAATTACTCCATTATTTGGTAACGACATGTTTTCCTAAAGGATTGCTCTCCACTCGTATGTCCCAAGACAAATGTTTGTTTATTCCAGAACGTTTATTCACTCTTCATCACGGTTTACGATTTGGATCGATCTTGGTGTTGCATGGAGGTCTCCAAAGAAGTAGGTGATTATTTGTTAACACTATGGAATGTCTTTTCTAAATCTCCTTTTTCTACTTTTCTTTTATATTCATCTCAAATCAATTCTCTGCTTTTGCCAAGCTTAATCTCATTTGGTCTCAAATCACATTCTCATTCCATCCACACTTTACTCTCATTTAGTTCCAAATTTTATTTTATTTCATCCAAAAAAATAATAATAATTTCGGCTGAATTTAAGGTGAATAAACCGTACTATGGTAGAATTTAATTACCAACCAAGCAAAGCAATGTTATCGTACACTGCTTCTGCTATTTTTGAATGAATTTGAGTCGTAGGATGTAATTCATTCCACCAAATCTTGCTATTTAGAAAATATTAATACATTATTACATGCAAAACACATTGCAGGTCTTACTCTCCGCAATTCGAATTTCCGCCACAATCAACTCTTGCATTTCTCTGCAATTCTTTTTGACTATATAGTCTCTCAAATAACTGATATGTATCAAAAAATGATGCATCAACATTAGATTTATCAGCTTTAAATTTATCCAATGTCTCTTCAAGTACTGTATTATAATATTTTACAAGGTCATTGAATGCTTGTTTCGTATCAGCTGGCTTATCATAATACATTGGAATGAGATCCAATGGGATTAAACCTACAAGCATGATATATTTTGCACCTCCAGAATAAAGCCGTTGCTATTATAAAGTAGTATATTAGCTGTCTTCATTAATATAAAATACTAAAATACTTACCATATCACTGCCAATGGAAGTAGCTATTTTTTCAACCATGTCCTTCCTGGTAGAGTCATCATCCTCTTCCTCAAACAGAAGCCTTATATCATTCACACCTGTCCATAAGACATATAATGATGTATCTTTAGGCTCTATCGCTGCGCTAGAAGCCAAAAAGCGAGTAATTTGATGGCGCATATCGATAGAACTTGGGTGAGCAACCAAATCCTTTAATATATTAGTTTAGTATAAAGTCCATTCCAAACTATTTGTATATACTCATTACATTGCTTGCAGTTGCACCTGATTGCGCAAAATCGTATAGAGCAGCATCACTCATTAATCTAGATAAATACTCTACCCACATTATGCCGTTTGTGGAACGTTTAATCTGAAATTTCGAAATTTAATATTTCAGTTTAGACATTTAGAATTAACATTACCGTCTTGATTGTATCTGGATGTAAGCTAAATAAAATATCAGCATGTATGCAAATATATCAGATTTATATGAAACATACTTTTCCTCGTCAAAATCAGTTGCATTATCGGCAAAAAAATCTTTAAGCGATCCATTAGCTGTATAAGAATCTCCAAAAGCAAAAATAGTATTGAATTTTGACACTGATCTTTTTAAGTAACTGCTATACGAAACGACACTTGCTTGAACAACTACGACACTATGAAATAAATAGTAGAAAACAAAATAATAAATAAACCTCATTGCTCTTGTTGTACTGTTTTCACAAGTTTATTATAAACGGGTTTCTTCCACAGAACTCAAAAAAGCCTTGATTGAAAAAAGGAAGCAGACAGGGATTTTATACAGCAAAAATATAGATTTCAGTTAAACGTTTTTTAAGCTTCTCCTTGATTTCATAAATGCACTTTTGCGTATTTTTTATGTATACATGTATGATTACCTGTATTCTCCTGTTGTAAAAATAATTCTATATTTAGCAATACTCCCCTTTTTTTTAATAAACATTTCCACGACATTTTGTGTTTAGAAATTCAGGAGACACTTAGATATTTGATTGTCCTTGGTAACTACAAGAATATACATAAGAAATGCGTAAGGATAAATATTTACAAAAATATGAATCAATAGAATTACTAAATATACGAACTCTTATATTTAAAATAGTTGATTTTATTATATATGTTTTGCTCGAAGGATTAAATGATATGAAAATAAATATAATGACAATTTTTTGAAAAATTAGATACTGATGCCTATATACGGTATACACTAAGGCACATTGTTCCCTACAATAATAGGGCTTAAAGACCAGAAGTAACACCATTTAAAGGTAAACTTCCAGCAATGCCTGTAACTTTATCTGTTGGAAGACCAGAACCAGCAATACCAGCAATGCCTGTAACTTTATCTGTTGGAAGACCAGAACCAGCAATACCAGCAATTGCACCAGTGGGAAGACCACCTTTAGTTACGCCACCGGCAAGATCAGTAACTGAATCAGTGGGTAAACCTGTAGCACCACCTGCAGCAATACTGGTAACTGTGTCAATTGGTAATCCTGAGGTAAGGGCGTCAGTAGCAGGCAATCCACCAGCAAGTAAACCAGCTACAGGTAATCCTTTTGTAGCACCACCAAGAGCACCAGTTACAGCTTCAGTTGGAAGTGCACTGCCTTCCTTTTCTTCTTCTTCTTTTTTACCGCCGGCAGCAGCAGGTTCGCCAGCTTTACCACCTTTACCGCCTTTACCTTTGGGAGCAGGAGGGACGTCTTCATTGCCTTCATCTTCTTCACCTTCCTCTTCTGAACGACGAACGACCTTACTGTTGGCATAACCGATGTTAGAAGTAAATCTATCAACAGCTACATCTCTATGATTAATAGCATCTTTGATAGAGGGTGTAGGGGCAGCAAATGAAACATTGGTAAGAGCAAGAGCAGCAACAATTAATAATGTGAAACGCATTTTGTATGATTATAAATATAGATTTATATTTTGTTGAAAAGTAAAAAGGAAAGTGGCGAAATATCAACTGCTTATATAGTGCTCTTGTCAAGAGATAGAGAGACAGGCAATCAATATTCAAATAACATGTAATGCATGTACATGTGTATAGCGTATCCCGTATTTTACAAGAAAAAAGAAAAGGTTAGGCTTGCTGCCATAATATTTAAAGATAGGAGCAAATGATCTACACGGTCGAAACATTTACCTTTATTGCTTTTGATTTATTTTGACTAAAGCACTTGGTTGCAAAAGATACATGATTTCCCCCCTGTAGATCTCTTTTTTAAGCTTTCTGTTTATCATAAAACAAACATTCAGCAACAGATTTAACATATTAAATAATGGCAGGTTTTTATAGTACTTATCTGTACCAGATCGTTTTCTTTGATTGTGTTGATATGTACCGAATGAATGAATGAAATATTCGTATTAGATATGCCAACAGTTATTTACTTTGTGCTCTTATTATCAATGCAAAGTTCCTTGATTTATGCATTGTCAATCAAGTAAACAGCAGTTATGCTGTGTTTTTGTTGTCTAATCAACTCTTTTTTTGTTCTAGCTAAAAAAATTACCAAGACAGGTTGAGGAGGTGGTTGCTGTTTTTGTTATCAATCAACTTTCTTTATTCGATTATTGCGCAATCCCAAAAAAAAAGAAAAAGTACTAGTTTTGAGCATCCTGTAATGTATGTATACACCTGCTTTTCCTAAATACAAGCATATAAACTAAACTTACGCTCAAAAAAATTGTAACATTCAAACAAATAACGGGCATGTCTTCTCACACTATATATTTTGTTCAAGCACAAATAATTGAAATACTTGTAGCAAATTTTGTTGTTCAAATAACTGCAAATTTCCGGTTATATAAATTTTATCATGCTAAATCTGTACGCCAATTGCATTAGACTTATGCAAGAACTGCACCTTACAGTATTATAATATGTGCTTAGAATAATCTCTTGCATTGTGTCTTCATCTGTAGAATATTCTTAAGGCGCTCTTATGATGGTACGTTAAGAAAGAAAGGCAATAGCTGGCCTCAAAACAACTTTTTACAAAACAATATTGCATGCGAATCCAGCTGAAACAAACGAATTTTTTAGTCAAGAAAAAAACCAAATAATTCCAAATAAATCAATCTGGTAGTTAGTGTAGTATCAAGAGATCCATAAAATCGTATAAAAGTAATGCCAAATTATTTATTGATAGAGAAACGTGCGACGAAATGTCGTTGGTTTCACGAAAATGGCATAATTTGGCGCTTTAAAGAACGCATTTTGTGTGGTACAAGATATTACGAGAGCTCAAATGTATACCAAACTATTTCTCTTGTTCAATAGATGTATTCTAAAGCATTTTTCCGATTTTTTTTTTAGGTGATGATTTCAACTCGATTTTTGGACGAGGGATCATAAGGAAAAATGATCGATTTTAAAAAATTTGGAATTTTCACCGCAAAAATAGCAACTTTTTATAAAATATATATAAGCGAAAAACATTCGAAATGGAGCCATGCTTTATTTCAGATTTCTTAGTTTTGCCATACCATACATTTTATTTGACTTTTTCTCAAAAAACCAATATTTTAATTTTTTTAAGTTGTCGTAAAATTTTGTGAGCAAGTTTTATAAACAAAAAATTTCATCGTACAGAGCTCTTTAAATAGTACAATGTTTAATTATTGCACTATTTTAATCAATTTGAGCTTTGTGGAGAAAAAATCCTTTAATGTTCAAATTTTTCATAAACGTCGATCCTGGACATTTTTCGCCAGCTCTGAATTTATGAATTCAAGATCCGCCATAACCCTATTCCATCATTCTGAAATCATGAATCTATCTTGCTCTTGTATGGATTGAAGAGTGTTGTGCATACCTGTTGGGTCTTCTGCTTCTGATAATTGATTATATGTGTTACAAAATTAATAGATTGAAGCTCCCTAAAAAAGAAATTTTTGCGGCAAAGATCTATAGAAGCTGTCAAAAGGTGACACAGATATATGATAACTGGGTTTCAAAGTTGATTTGACAAATCGACTAGAAAATGATAAAAAAAACAAAATTGCTTAATGGCTCCTGAACTGCAAAGTAAGTTGAAATAGCGTATTAAATGGTTTTTATGCAGTTTTAAATTCTGCATTTATCTAAACAAATTCAGGCAAATATTTTGCATTAGATTTTGCACAAAATGTCATTGAAATTTTGAAGGTTTTTTAAAGATACATATTACTTTTCATAAACGTGCTTCAAAAATAAATAATGAAAATAATGTGCAACAAAATTATCTATCGATCGAGCTATTATTGAACCCTCTAACTGCATTTTTCGTACAGAAAACGAGATTTTTGTTAATTTTTTTTTCAAATTCAGAGTTTGGGATGAGGGTATACAAGGCAAAATTTGAAGGTAGAAAGAAAGGTATCTCTTTTTACACATTTTTGAGGATATCTCCACAAAAAATCAATATTTTGAAAAAAACTAAGTTGAATCCGAGAGAGCTCAACGAGGTAGATGACATGAATGTAAAAAAGATGCTGCTCAATTTAACGAATATTTCGAAATATATTACAAAAATGTCAAAAAACAAAAAAAAAATAAAAGCATTCCGAATTTTTTTAAACCAAAATATAATATAGAGTGCTTCAAAACAATTAAGTTTTATTATTAGAAAGTGTTAGTATAGCTTAGTTTTTTGTAGAGATATGAAGGCGCAAAGATCTTACTTTTTTAGCAGTGAAATACTTGTAAAAACCTGAAACATTAGCAATGGAAAATTAATATCAACTGCAAAAGATAGGATATTTCTGGATACTCTGATCTATCAGAATTACAACATTTGATATATAGAAGATCTCCGACAAATCTAGCAGATCCTATCTATCCAGTAACTGGTTCCTGTCACCCAGGAGCTAATAATGAAACATAACTTATTATAGCAATATTACCACTGAAACATAACATGTTATATCCATACACATTAATAATAATATCTATTGTCACATCTAATGGATTCCTGTCCATTAGATCTTATTACACAATTCCAATAACTATATAAACCCATATTTAATTCATTCTAATAAACGGTACTTTTTACGTTGATTTTAATTTACAAAGTCTCGATAAATCATACTCATTTTTGGGTTAACGTTGAGCATCTCAGGTACATTGGTATATCATTTTTTTAGTGTTATTTAATGAAAAAAAGAGTAGAATAGGGATGAAAAATGAGAGTCAGTTTTTCGGGAAAAAACTATGAATTTTACCTGTTTTTGAGTCTTTTGTGAGACACAAAGCAAATTTAAAAATAGGTAGCATAATGCAACCAATTTATATCTGTTAAGTAGTATCTAAGGTATATCCCTAAAAGGTGTTTAGTATGGGGTTAGTTATAAAAAAAGTTGGGTGCTGTGATTTTGATGGTTGAGGTTTTTGTGATTAACTGTCTGGAAAATTGAACTATTTTATTTGTGGACAAATATGTTTTCATTTAGGAAGCAATCATAAATATACAGCATGTAATTTAATTTTATTCAACCAAAATCCCATATATTATTCGTATTCTGTAAAACGAGTATGTCCTGTTGCCTAATAATGTAATTACCATGATAAAATACACTTGGTCAGTTTCAATGTGTTGAAATAGAGATATAATAAAACTTACTGCTGCATGATCTTGTGCATCTATGTACTGTCGTTCCAACGTCAAAGGGCGACTTTTTTGAAAAAAAGGGCGGTTTTTATTTTCTCAAAGGGCGAGTTTCTTTTCCCTGAAGTTCGATATCTTTAACAATCTTTATATCAGGATTATATTATATAAGGGGGCAAGAGACACAGGTAGACAAAGACTTATTTGTTATGTTTAGGTTTATTTCAGAATATATAATAAGGGAAATGATGAGGAGAAGAACTGACAAAGAAATAAAAGGAATTATGAAAATAAGATGGTTATTTATACTAAACTATTCAAGAGTTTAGTTCCCTTCATGAACTAGACTCCAGGGACACAGTGCTACTAAATTACTCTATAACTTGAATGCGAGTAAGTTGGTATTTAATGTGGTCATTGGTTGTGCCGCAATGTGGGTAGTAATAGAATATCTTGCACAATCTGGAGATTGATATTTTGCAATTTGGATAAGGTAATAGTGTGTGATGTAATTAGGATAGTAGTGTAATAATAGATTAAGCTTGGCAGGTTCATGACACTTTATTTACTGAATGTTGATTTAAATATGTTTCTCATTTAAACACTTTTCAAAAACGTCCGCAGAATGCTGTACAAACGCATGGAGGTGATTGGAAAGTATAGTAGCTAGATCCTCCTTGTCCTCAAACTTACTACGCTTGACTTTCTTCTTAACTATTGCCCAAAACTGCTCGATTAGGTTGAGCTCTTCTGGAGAGTAGGGTGGAAGATAAATAGACTTATAGCATCTCCTAGTTATAACTTAATCTATTTCTTTAGCAGTGTGAATAGACGCATTATCCACAACTATGTATGTAATGGCCCTTCATCTCAGGAAGACCGTCTATCTCATCCATTGTTTTCTCAAGAAAAACAAGATAATGGCCAGTAACAGCACCTCTAAGCACAGACTTTTTGTTACTAGATGGCGTTTTTTTTTTTTGCGATTATAACAATCGATCGTGATGCGCTTGGACCATCAAATTAACCGTCTTTAAACTTACTATTTTAGTTTACGATTGCCAGCTGTAAAAAGATTTGATTCAAGTATACAGTAGCTACGATCAAAACTACGGTAATTATTAGACAAAATATTAGATTATTCTTTCTTTTTTTGTTTCTATATCATTTGAAATTTTATCACTTTTCTGGAACATTTCGTGAGATTGTAGCCAATTCTAGCTTTTTATTAATTAGATATAAATATTATTGCCTTCGATTTGATCTGGTAACCAAGAAGTACGTCCAACAATACGGTAATAAATAATGATGTTTGAATTTAGAATACGGTTAAATAAATATATCAGTCTCTAATATAGATTGCTACCTATATTAAAAACATTAATCCCTTATGTTATAATGCGTATTCAGATACAAGAAAAGAATACCAACTTGATAGCCTGATGATATGCCGTATCAAACGGTGAATATATTATCCTTGGAATATGAAAACAAAGAGAAAAACAACGCACACAGAAAAGGATTTTCAAGGCTTTACATTATTTAGCACATTTAAAACCCTGTTAAATTGCACATTTCAGCCAACGTAAAAGCAACATTACAGCGCCTGAACTATAAACTACTATGCAAAATAGCAATAATATCTGTTATTATCTATAATAGAAACACACATTTTTCTACCAGAAAAATTATCTGTCATATCATACATTCATTAAAAAATTGCAAAAACGAGCCCGTAGAGCGACACCGTAATTGAGCATAGCAAGATTGAACGGCTAAGTCTCTTGTACTATGGTATATCTAAGAAGTTTTAAATAAAAAAGCGTTTCTTTTTTTAACTTTTTTTATATTTAACCATGTACGGTCTGAAAATTCAGACTTTTTAGCGGGCATTTCGGGACTCATTTTATCCTTACCAACACTCATGATTTTGATCAAAAAATTGAAAAATCAAATTTTGATACCAAAATCAACGTTTAAATACACTACATTATGAGAGAAAATTGTAGCCATAGCTAATACACATTTTATAAAAACTTAATATTAAATGTTAAGTAATGAAACTTTGTACTTTTGTCCCAAAAACGGTTTTTTGATTAAAGGATTTTCATATAATATTTTACAATAAAAATGTTTGTTGTTTTTTATTGAGCAAATAGAGCACTAAATTTGGTATATGTGTATATTTTTTGTTTTAATAATTGGTAGTATAATTAACTCTAGATTTGCAAAATCAGAAAAAAAAAATAAAAATTTCAAAATTGATGGTCTGGACAAAAATAATTTTCTAAATTAATATTCCGCTTATAAGCCTCGTAAGTCTTAAAAATAAGAGATTTTATAATACTTGAGAACTTTTTCAAGAATTAATGATGCTAGTACCCACTTGATTCAAGCTTATTACTGGAAATCTTTTTGGACGTTAATATTGTATGGTAGTTTATTTGACGATAATATAGACTTACTTTATAATTAATGCGCTAGAAATGGTTTACATTGAGTTTAGTATTACCTCTCCAATATCATAAACATAAACATAAACATGGACATCACTGGAACCTATTGCCACCTTTTACCCTCTTTATCCCAAGCCAATTTATTCAATGCTTTACCAAAATTAACTTAAGCATTTACAAATGGTTCCTAGGTATTTGCATTCAAATCAGATAAATCAAATTGACTAGTTCCATCTACAGTACATTCCTCTTGGGAGTTTCGAAACTCCATGATGGATACAACAAATTTAAGAGAAATGGCGCTCAAAATCGTATGAGATACTGCTCTCGTAGAGAGAGTGGTTACAATAGCTGGTTTTCCTTTTTCAGCCCAACGACCTGAAGGTCGCATGTTGATATTGAACGCAGATTCATCTATAAAAACGCAGCTTTTAAGATAACTCACTGCATGTTATCTTATCCCAGTTGAAAATTAAAGGCGAATTTTTAAAAAAATAAATCTTAATATGATATGATGCAATATCTTTTAGAGTTAAGTATTTAGATTGCTTTTGTTTTTAGCCATCACGGTTTAACTTGCAATTAAACAATAGCCAAAAGATTTATTTCAAAATTTGTAAAAAAGTGATGATTTGGGTTAGTGTTGATTTTAGTGCTCTTTTCTTAAGGCTTTTTTTTAAATGTCTACGTGCCCTCTTCAGTTGTTTTATTTCTTTGCTAATTTTATTTATCGCACGTTTGATATTGAGCCTCCATTTACTACTAGGGGTAGTAACAACATTGGTGATATCAGCATTGGCTTGTGATAAATGTATAGGCGTGGTAGCAGCATTGGTAATATCAGCATTGGCTTGTGATGGGGATATAGGCGTAGTGATACTGTTAGCAGTTTGAGCATTAATACTTGAAGATATAAAGCACTAAGAAGAAAAGAAAAGTTAGTAGTAATCTAGTAAGAATTTCGTCAGGATACACACTCAGACTTTATGTCTTTCTGAACCTCGTTCAACAACTTAAGATTTAAACAGCTTATTAGATAGCGTTCGCAAAATGACCTAGCGGAGCGCAAGCAAGCGCAAGCATTGTACTATATATTTTCAGCCTGACAGTGGCTCAAAATGTGATGCATTTTGACACTCTTAAAGCTAAAATACGTAAATTGAGTAAATTTTCCCTACGTTACATGCTTGCTTACTTTATTTGAAAGCAGGCAAGCAAGCCAGTTTATATACTAGTAAGCCTATTTCAATTTGAAACATTTTGAGCAAGCATACAAGCAAACTTTCAATGTTTTCATCGAGTGCCAAGCAGGAAATTGCTAAAAAAAAATGAATCAAGCAAGCTAAAAAAGCAAGTAATACACTAAAAAAAGCACAATTTAAGCGAGCCTAATCCTAGGGCTTAATCGCTTGCTTATGCTTGAATTGCTAGATTGCGATCAATATCCAGAGCTCAACCCAATCGAGCAGTTTTGGGCAATAGTCAAGAAGAAAGCCAAGCGTAGTAAGTTTGAGGACAAGGAGGATCTAGCTACTATACTTTCCAATCACCTCCATGCGTTTGTACAGCATTCTGCGGACGTTTTTGAAAAGTGTTTAAATGAGAAACATATTTAAATCAACATTCAGTAAATAAAGTGTCATGAACCTGCCAAGCTTCACTACGGCCAAATGTTTCAGCTCATGAGCTGATTGATCAGCTCATTTGGGCTGACATTTTTGGTGTAAATTTTCACTTCAGTGAATATGGTTAACTTCTTATCGATCAGCCCATGAGCTGAAATGTAATTTTAGCTCATATGCTCATCCAACTGTCTATATGGGCTTAAACATTTCACCTCATATGCTCATCGAACTGACTATATAAGCTTAAACATTTCATCTCATGCTCATCAAACTGCTTATATGGGCTTAAACATTTCAGCTCATATGTTCATCGAACTGCCTATATGAGCTTAAACATTTCATCTCATGCTCATCAAACTGCTTATATGGGCTTAAACGTTTCAACTCATATGCTTAATTTGAAGCTCTTTTGTACTCATATAATAATGCCTATTGGCTTATTTGGCTTTTTTTCTTAAAAACGGCATAAATGTATTGCAGATACAATTCTTCAAACCATAATTTATTTTATTATTTAGTTGCATATGGTATTCAATTGATAGTTGAATAAGTTTACCATGCCGAGACAAATCAAATACAAATTTATCTAGACTATAAAAAATGGTGCATTAGTTAGCGGTACAAATTAACTAAACTTGCTGGCACATTTATGTTATGATCTTACATATTAATATTCTTAACATCTAATCTTGCAACCATCTATGTATTGAAAAACAAAAAAAAGTTATTAAGCAGCATGTGAACAGAGCACACCTTTTTCTTATGGAATTTTACCTTTTTCACAAACACATTATGTCCAAATTATGATAATGAGCCAATTTAATTCTATAAAATTAAGCCTGATAATGTTTGAAAGCAAACTGATTGAAGCCGGCCATGATGAGAAAAAGTTTATGAATGCTCAAATATAATGTTTGTAGCTCACAAACTGTAAACTAAGTATAAAAAATGTATTCAATATAAAAACAATTGTATTTTGCAATGATTGAACTTTACACTATTGGCCGCTTTTGGTATATTTCTGTAACTTTCATGAGTAGTTTAGTTAGGTTATCTCTAAATAAAGTAAGGATAAGCACTGTTATTGTCGTATATAAGCATGATTGATGAAAGGAATTGTATTATGCATTATACTTTACCTGTCTTAAATTAGGAATTCTTGGATTTCATACTAGTCAGTCAGCCAGTCTTTGAAAGGTATATACATAGTAGTATATAGCTATCAAAGAAATGCTGGTTTGCTTGACTGGTTAAATATCATCAAAAAAGAGGGAATCAGCAGGATACAAAATATAAAAAGTGAGCATTCCCATATTTTTCGTAAGAAAAGAGAATAAAAATGCTTTTAATATGGATAGCAAGGCTTTAGATTATTTAGTTCAAATATATAAAACCTCGCTAAATTATCAAACTGAGCCAATCTTGAGGCTGCTTTGTACTGTTTTTTAAATTGAATGCTAAAACAGAATATGCAATATGCTACACAAACCATCAAACATAAAATTCTTGACTCTATACTATGATGCAAAAATTCTTACATGCAAACGAGTGTCTTTTTGTTTAAATGTAAACTTCAATGGGAATTGCCACCATAATCTAAATTGCCTTTGGAATACATTATCTTGTAAGTATCTCATTGAAATTGCTTTGAGAAACGTACAAACTGTACATTAGTAACGAGGATTGCATTGGTAAATCGTGTAGTGATTTTGAATTAAATTTATCTTAACTAAAACAACTTTTGAGGTTGATTGCTTTAGCTAAAAAAAAATGGCAATTTCCGAATTGAAATGGCCTGAAATGGCTCATAAATAGAGATAAATTCAGTGTAAATTTAAGTGAAATTTGTAGTTTATTATCTGCATATCACAAGGTTATATATTTTTATTGATTCAAATCATTAATAGACATGTCTTCATTGTCGAAATCATAACAATTTCATGTTGTTTTGACCAGACAAGTAAGCTTTTTACAATGAATTTTAATTTTTATGACCCAAATTTGACGCAACCAATTATACAATGTATAATTCAAAATAAAGCCCAAATATTTCTCTTTAACATGATATTTTTTTTATTTTATTTTTAATAGTAAAAATGTTGATTTTACATCCAAAATATGTACCATTTCCCTCCCCCACAAAGTCTAATTGTTGCATATATGTCATTTTTTTGCTGCAAAATGCAATATGCTCGATCCACAAAAGCTCCAAACACTCTTAATTACCTTTTCTGCCATCATTTAAACCACTTTGTCAAAGCATATCCTCATTTCCTTGATCATTTTCTCATAATATCAATATCCATGAAACCGAATCCAGCCTCCTTTTCGTTTATTTTCAGCGATAATCCACATAGTTGAAATGCAAAACACATTATCAATCAATACAGCAGTAGTTACTACTAGTTTCAGTTACTACTATTTACCATAAAAAATCTATTCATAAAAATCAAAAATGTCGAATACTATCGTAGCAATACCACATAAAATAGTACAAGAACCAATAATTTGTTTTAAAAATACCAGTGTTTCTGCTCAAATTCCTAGTAATTCCTCTTTTAACGTGATCTTGATATCCAGGGGCACAAATACGACTGTTTAAAATTAAATAAGCTTGAAACCGCCGGTGTATTGATGGGTTCAATCCATGTATTACATTCAAATCATATTTATGTAACTTATAAACATATACAAAAAAAGAATAAAAAAAGATTTGAACCATAATGAAAAGTTTTTATTAGCAGTCTTGTGGCTCTTTTGTAAACAAAGGGGAACTCTACTATATTCTTTTGCATTGCAATATAGCTTGTAGTAGCTTCAAAACTGCTGTACATTTTTGATTTTTTTGGTGTTAAAATTGCGGAAAATGTATAATTTTTTTTAGATAAATTTAAAAATTTACATCTTTTTTTATATGATAGATAAACATAGGTTTATATAGTATTTAACCATCTAAATAAGTGTTTTAAGATATCTTTATGTCTATTGGCGTTATTTAATCAAAAAATTCAGAAAATTGAATTTAGTAATTTTCTCTGAAAAATAAATTAAATTTTGCGCTATATATGCTACTTTCTCTGTATAATTTGAAAGCGTACAGCCAAGCAATCCAAGTTTATTATGGGGATGATAATTTTTCTGCATATTTTCCGCAAGCAATTGCAAATTACGCAGGAATCACAATGGCCTGCAGTTTCTGCAGTAACTTTCCGTGCGGATAATGCAGGCATTGGGATTTTTGCATGATTATTGCACGCGAACTACTAATAATTACAGGAGCGTAAGTAAATTTCACAAATTTGCTACATAGTAAATATGATATAAATAACATAGTTAATGATCTACCTGTACACAATTGTTGAAATACTCTTTGCGTATATCATTGAATGATGATAAGTGAGCATATACATATTGACTCACTATGGAGAAAATATCGAAAAAATAGCTCCGCTCGAGCAGAAAAAATAGGTTTCCATGCAGAAAGCGTGCTGAAATGGTCCTTCCCGAATTATTCTGCACGCAAATGGCTGCTGAAAATGCTAGCGCTGACTGATTACTACAATTTTTAGACTAAAAAGCAATTGCTTGCGTTTTTTCTGCAAGAAGTTTAATAAATTAAAAATAAAAAAAAAAAAAAAAAAAAAATAGGCAGCACCTAAAATTATGGCTGCAACACAAAAAAAAAAAAAAGCAATGCATGCGTGAAATGATTATATATAAATGTTGGAACCAGCAGTGTCAAGCAAACTTGCCGTAAAGACATTATTGGAAGTAATGACACTATAAGTACAGTAGATGAGGATTCTGCAATTTTATATTTCACCAATCCAACAACAGATTCCGTCTCATAAAGAGAAAAACTGCTGTTTTCTTTCTTTTGAAACAACTCAACTATAGTTATGGTAGAATCATAAGTTGCAACTGTATTAGTTTTGGCCGTATTCGCTAGTATCAAAAACCTTTGAATACCACTGCTATAATGACAATAAGTACATTAAAAACATTCAAGATGCATCTACATTAGCTAAATGAGTGTGAATATTGAAGGTTCCTTCTGAATTGCTGTTAATTAGTTTCTATCAAAACAATCAATGGAACTGCATTGAAAACAAAAAAGTCTACTTCAAAAGAAGATTTTAGTGAAGAGAAAAAAATGATAGCCAGGCTCCCACAACTACTACTGTATAATGTACTTTCAAGATTTTTAAAGAATTGTTTTTGCATAAATAAAAAAGCATTTAACACTGGTTTTTTTTTCTATTATTATTCAATATCTAAGATATACAGGAACATTTTTATTTTAAACCTTTTAGTTGATTAAACATTACACAACAATACAGAATCGAAAAATCGAAAAACGTCGTCTCTCGTTGGTATAATATTATTCAGGGTGCTACCACATTAAAATCACAGTCTTGGGTACACCAAAATTCATTATCATTCCTTCATAAATACTATCCTCATGCAACTTATCTTTCTTTTGTATACTATTATTATACTAAGCATATTAATAAAATACTCTATTTCATTATGATGATAAATTAATAACAAAAATTGTATAAAAATTCAAGTCTGCTAACTGCTTATTTCACAAGGTAAATCTATATTTATTAACATGAAATGACAACTCCTGCTTAATATATTAATAATTTCGCGTCTATTTTCTTAGTTTTATAGTTGTATGATTGATGACAAAATTTGTTCCACCAAAGCCCAAAATACTAAATTACAGAAGCCTTATATTGGATAAAGTGGATCAATTATAAACATTTCAATGGTATTACATTTACAAAAGTGATCCTAGAGAATTATTTAAAAATAAGACTGGTTGTAAATCAGTTTATGGTGCTCGATGCTGCTTATCATATTTAATTCAGTGTGATGGTACCAAGTTCATTCATCTTAATGGAGATTTTGGTGGGATGATTTACACTTGAAAATCAACTTGAGATGATCAAAATGTTGCTTTTACTCAATTCAGTACGATGATATCAAATTTATTCATCTTGGTGGAGGTTTTGGTGGGATGTTTTACACTTGTAAATTAGTTTATGGTGATCAAAATGTTACTTCTGTTCCATTTAGTATGATGGTACCAAGTTTATTTATCTTAATGGAGGTATTGGTGGGATGTTTCACACTTAAAAATCAGCTTGAAATGATCAAATGTTGCTTATATTCAATTCAGTACTATGATACCAAGTTTATTCATCTTTGTGGAGGTTTTGGTGGGATGTTTTACGCTTCAAAATCAGTTTATGGTGACCAAGATGCTACTTATACTCAATTCAATGTGGTGATACCAAGTTTATTCATTTTGATGGAGGTGTGGTGAAATGTTTTATACTTGTAAACCAGTTTATGGTGATCAAAATGATACTTATATCCCATTCAGTATGATGATATAAAGGTTACTTATTTTAATGGAGGTATTGTTGATGGAATGTTTTGCCATTGGAAATCAGCTTGAAATAATTCAATGTGATGATACCAAGTTTATTCATCTTAATGGAGATGTTGATGGAATTTTTTACGTTTGAAAATCAACTAGAAATGATCAAAATGTTGCTTATACTCAATTCAATGCGATGATATCAGGTTTATTCATCTTGATTGAGATTTTAGTGGGATGTTTGACGTTTGTAAATCAGCTTGAAATGATCAAAATGTTGCTTATATTCAATTCAGTACGATGATACCAAATTTATTCATCTTGGTGGAGGTTTTGGTGGGATGTTTTACACTTGTAAATTAGTTTATGGTGATTGAAAATGCTACTTCTGTTCCATTTAGTATGATGGCACTAAGTTTATTCATCTTACTGGAGGTGTTGGTGGGATGTTTTACGCTTGCGAATCAGCTTGAAATAATCAAAATGTTGCTGATACCCAATCCAGTGTAATGGTACCAAGTTTATTCATCATTGTGGAGGTTTTGGTGGGATGTTTTACGCTTCAAAATCAGTTTATGGTGACCAAGATGCTACTTATACTCAATCCAGTTTGATGGTACCAAGTTCATTCATCTTAAATGGTGGCGTTGGTGGAATGTTTTACGCTTAAAAATCAACTTGAGATGATCAAAATGCTACTTATACTCAATTCAGTATGATGGTACCAAGTTTATCCATCTTTGTGGAGATTTTGGTGGGATGTTTTACGCTTCAAAATCAGTTTATGGGGACCAAGATGCTACTTATACTCAATCCAGACTATAGTGCTGATTACTATTAAAAAGCTCAATCCCTACATCTCTACCCTAATATTCTTTGTCTTTACATATACAATATTTCTGTTAATGTAAATGTATCGACTACCATACCATTATTACAGTCCTAATGCAAACGAAATTACTTCCTCAATTAATATACCATTTTTACTGCGAAAAAAACTCTCTAAAAAAAAGCAACGCAATTACGCACAAATGAATTACAATTTATTAATCAAGAGTGTATTTTTGTATTTTTTATATGTTTATTAGCTACACATGATGGGATCTATAGTGAATTATCGTACTTTTATGCACATAAAATAAAAGAAACAGTATAATAATATATACTAAAAAAAGCCAGTTATATGTTTATGACCAGAACAGATATTTAAATGTTATTTTTCATGTTGGTGGATGTATATTGATAATGTGATGGTATGTATTTATTTAAAAGATTGATTCACCATCAATTCTTATTATTTTAATCTGGTTTTAGCTTATTGAATTTATAAATTGCTTTGTATTTATCTGTTTGTTTTCATTATAGACTGTTATATGTATCTGCAAGTAATAGTTGTTGATAAAGCTGAAGAATTCCTTTGAAATACAAAAAAGCTTAAAAACGCTCAAAAAACCTGGTGCGCTCATTTGGTCTCTTTATGAATCTCATGAGCTGAATTCATTTTATCTCATAATTTGAAACTGTTGTATCTCAATGATGAAGCGGCCGATTTAAATGAAAGTAACTCTTATGCACTTTAATTTACCACAGGTATCTCTAGTATTAATATTAATGCTGTTGTAATACTTTTTATAATTGGTAAAAAAATGTTGATCTGAAACTTAAGCAGATTTGGGCTACTTCATAAGCACAATGTCTGATTTTCAGCCCGTTTAAGCTGATCAATTAGCCCATGAGATGAAACATTTGGCCGTAGTGCTTAATCTATTATTACACTACTATCCTAATTACATCACACACTATTACCTTATCCAAATTGCAAAATATCAATCTCCAGATTGTGCAAGATATTCTATTACTACCCACATTGCGGCACAACCAATGACCACATTAAATACCAACTTACTCGCATTCAAGTTATAGAGTAATTTAGTAGCACTGTGTCCCTGGAGTCTAGTTCATGAAGGGAACTAAACTCTTGAATAGTTTAGTATAAATAACCATCTTATTTTCATAATTCCTTTTATTTCTTTGTCAGTTCTTCTCCTCATCATTTCCCTTATTATATATTCTGAAATAAACCTAAACATAACAAATAAGTCTTTGTCTACCTGTGTCTCTTGCCCCCTTATATAATATAATCCTGATATAAAGATTGTTAAAGATATCGAACTTCAGGGAAAAGAAACTCGCCCTTTGAGAAAATAAAAACCGCCCTTTTTTTCAAAAAAGTCGCCCTTTGACGTTGGAACGACAGTACATAGATGCACAAGATCATGCAGCAGTAAGTTTTATTATATCTCTATTTCAACACATTGAAACTGACCAAGTGTATTTTATCATGGTAATTACATTATTAGGCAACAGGACATACTCGTTTTACAGAATACGAATAATATATGGGATTTTGGTTGAATAAAATTAAATTACATGCTGTATATTTATGATTGCTTCCTAAATGAAAACATATTTGTCCACAAATAAAATAGTTCAATTTTCCAGACAGTTAATCACAAAAACCTCAACCATCAAAATCACAGCACCCAACTTTTTTTATAACTAACCCCATACTAAACACCTTTTAGGGATATACCTTAGATACTACTTAACAGATATAAATTGGTTGCATTATGCTACCTATTTTTAAATTTGCTTTGTGTCTCACAAAAGACTCAAAAACAGGTAAAATTCATAGTTTTTTCCCGAAAAACTGACTCTCATTTTTCATCCCTATTCTACTCTTTTTTTCATTAAATAACACTAAAAAAATGATATACCAATGTACCTGAGATGCTCAACGTTAACCCAAAAATGAGTATGATTTATCGAGACTTTGTAAATTAAAATCAACGTAAAAAGTACCGTTTATTAGAATGAATTAAATATGGGTTTATATAGTTATTGGAATTGTGTAATAAGATCTAATGGACAGGGATCCATTAGATGTGACAATAGATATTATTATTAATGTGTATGGATATAACATGTTATGTTTCAGTGGTAATATTGCTATAATAAGTTATGTTTCATTATTAGCTCCTGGGTGACAGGAACCAGTTACTGGATAGATAGGATCTGCTAGATTTGTCGGAGATCTTCTATATATCGAATGTTGTAATTCTGATAGATCAGAGTATCCAGAAATATCCTATCTTTTGCAGTTGATATTAATTTTCCATTGCTAATGTTTCAGGTTTTTACAAGTATTTCACTGCTAAAAAAGTAAGATCTTTGCGCCTTCATATCTCTACAAAAAACTAAGCTATACTAACACTTTCTAATAATAAAACTTAATTGTTTTGAAGCACTCTATATTATATTTTGGTTTAAAAAAATTCGGAATGCTTTTATTTTTTTTTTGTTTTTTGACATTTTTGTAATATATTTCGAAATATTCGTTAAATTGAGCAGCATCTTTTTTACATTCATGTCATCTACCTCGTTGAGCTCTCTCGGATTCAACTTAGTTTTTTTCAAAATATTGATTTTTTGTGGAGATATCCTCAAAAATGTGTAAAAAGAGATACCTTTCTTTCTACCTTCAAATTTTGCCTTGTATACCCTCATCCCAAACTCTGAATTTGAAAAAAAAATTAACAAAAATCTCGTTTTCTGTACGAAAAATGCAGTTAGAGGGTTCAATAATAGCTCGATCGATAGATAATTTTGTTGCACATTATTTTCATTATTTATTTTTGAAGCACGTTTATGAAAAGTAATATGTATCTTTAAAAAACCTTCAAAATTTCAATGACATTTTGTGCAAAATCTAATGCAAAATATTTGCCTGAATTTGTTTAGATAAATGCAGAATTTAAAACTGCATAAAAACCATTTAATACGCTATTTCAACTTACTTTGCAGTTCAGGAGCCATTAAGCAATTTTGTTTTTTTTATCATTTTCTAGTCGATTTGTCAAATCAACTTTGAAACCCAGTTATCATATATCTGTGTCACCTTTTGACAGCTTCTATAGATCTTTGCCGCAAAAATTTCTTTTTTAGGGAGCTTCAATCTATTAATTTTGTAACACATATAATCAATTATCAGAAGCAGAAGACCCAACAGGTATGCACAACACTCTTCAATCCATACAAGAGCAAGATAGATTCATGATTTCAGAATGATGGAATAGGGTTATGGCGGATCTTGAATTCATAAATTCAGAGCTGGCGAAAAATGTCCAGGATCGACGTTTATGAAAAATTTGAACATTAAAGGATTTTTTCTCCACAAAGCTCAAATTGATTAAAATAGTGCAATAATTAAACATTGTACTATTTAAAGAGCTCTGTACGATGAAATTTTTTGTTTATAAAACTTGCTCACAAAATTTTACGACAACTTAAAAAAATTAAAATATTGGTTTTTTGAGAAAAAGTCAAATAAAATGTATGGTATGGCAAAACTAAGAAATCTGAAATAAAGCATGGCTCCATTTCGAATGTTTTTCACTTATATATATTTTATAAAAAGTTGCTATTTTTGCGGTGAAAATTCCAAATTTGTTAAAATGACAGATTCTTGGAAAACGGCGATTTTGTCAAAAACGACAAAAAAATAATCGACAATACTTTGGCCACCCTAATAGAAAGAAGTTGCAACAATAGATTTATTTATTTCAATCAAACAGTGGCTTTGTGACAAATGGGGTTAGGATAAATGAGGTTTTCAAAAATGTGAGAAATATAGTACATTAGCAAAAAAAAAATTATTTAGTAGTTATTAGTATTTAGTTCTTGATGAGACTGTAGATAGTGCAACCAGCTGTACCAAGGAGAGTGATGAGGCCAATGTAACCAAAAGCACCACGAGTACGCTTGGCAGGGTCACCAGTAACATAACCATTGGTGAAGACAACACGGCCTAAAATAAAGACAACACCAGCAGCGGCAGAGATTTCAGGGTATTTGAGACCACCAACCAACAATAAAGTGTTGTAAACAGGGAGAATTTCAAGAGTGTTTTGATGAGCACGCTGAGTACAGTTAAAGACATTCTTCTTGGGATCCTTTTCAGCTTCGCTCTTCTCAGCATAAACTATATGGAAAGGTAAAAGTATTAATTATAAACTCTTTTCCAAATGCTTTACAATGATATATTTCAATGTATCAAAAACTTACCATAAGGATAAGGAACCTTAGCAGCTCTACGAGCACCGCCAACCTTGGCAGCTAAAGAAAAGACATAAAGGGCACTGGCGACAGCAACACCGAGGACCTATATTTCGATAAAGTGGAGTCAGAACATGCTCATTTACAATATCAATTAGCTGTTAAATTATACTTACATAGCCGTATTCAGAGGGGATTGTGAGAGCGGTCATTTTTATAGTATTAGAAGTTTATGGATATGAAGAAAACAAGCAGTGGAGAAAATGCAAATCCGTGTTATATTTATACAACATAAACCCGAGTATAAAAGGAAAGTTTCGTTGTTTCAACGCATTACGCAAGTTTTCGTAATCCCGGAAACATTTCTCCTACCCAATCATAAATCAAAATGATATATTCTGGCACCTTCCTTCTTTCTAAACATGATGATGACTTATGCTGAGTTTACATGTTGGTTTTTACTAATTGTTTTTGTTAAGGGAAATTCTAAATTATGCAAAAATCTAATTTAAAAAAGAAAAAGCCAGATTTGGTACCTGAAAAATAATCCAGAATATGGAGATTTAAGTCATCATTTGCTGCGATCAGCCGACATTTAGGTGTTACATGGTTCAAATATATGAGGTTTGTAACGAGCTGGCCAACACTGCTATGTGGTGTACAGCTCGTGCTGCCGCAGGCCTGTTTTACTTGATTACAAGAAGTTTTTCATCGTACTATACCAATAGTCAGAATAATATTTAATGACAATGCAAAGTAAGTTACTAAATAATTGCATCGCTTTTTTTTATATGTTCTTGTTCTCCTCTTCCTTCTTCTCTTTGGTCACTTTTCTTCATACTTTTTGTTTGGGTGTACGTTATCCTTTTTTTTATTCAAGTTATTGCATTTGTTTAATTTTGACTGTGAAATACGACCATGTGATTTTAAAAATAAAGTGGTAATCTATACCCCTAAGATATGTATAAAAACCCCTTCCTCGCCTTGTTTTTTTTATAAATAAATCAGCAAAGAATACACTGAATTCATTTGATGAAAACAGTCTCGATCAGGTATATATCCATTTTCATACATACATACATACGGTATATACGTGCCGACATTACATGCAAAACATGAACTGAAAGACGTGATATAATTTCTAATATTTTTTGCATGATACTTTTAATTTCTTTTTTTTTTTTTTTTTTTTTTTTTTTTCTTATAAATGCTAAAATTATAAATGAAAAATGCTTTTTTTGTTTCCTTCCATCATAAATATTCTTTAATATGTTTCAACCGAATGATTCACCAAGTAAGTCTATATTTTATTATTATAAACATTCTACTTAATAAAATTAGGTACTCGTTCTTTTCGTTTAGAAGATACAGACGATGAAGATATTCATCAACTTCCTCCAAATGCTTCTAGAGCAGAAACTCAGACATTGTTGACTACAGAAGATCGAATTCCTCGATATTTAACTTCATCACCTCGTAAGATGCACTGTTTATTTTGATATAGACGAAAAAAAAATACCAACATATAGTATCAATACAGTACCTTCAGTTAGATTAAACGACGATACCCCAAAAGGTGCATGGAGCACCCTAAAAATTCGTTCAAAATACTATCTTCCGATTTTACAATGGTTGCCACTATACAATAGACAATTATTTCTGGGCGATTGCCTTGCAGGCATTACTCTAGCATGTTTATTAATTCCTCAAGGTTTATCGTATGCAACTGCGCTATGTAAGTTGGATGCAATTCATGGTTTATATGGTATTGCTTTTCCAGCTATTTCGTATGCCTTTTTTGGAATGTCAAGGTAAACATTCATTATCTTATCATATAAAAATGTTCACTTGACTTATTTACATACATTACATACATATCTATAGACAAATGTCAGTTGGACCTGAAGCAACTTTGGCTTTATTAATTGGGTCATCTATTGCACAACAAGAACATTTAAAACAATCAGATGATTATGAAATTGATCCTTTAGCCTGGGCTTGCCTCATGACATTTTTTGTTGGAATATTCACATTGCTACTCGGAATCTTCCGTCTTGGATTTTTAGATAGTCTCATGAGTAGAGCACTTTTACGTGGTTTCATTAGTGGTGTTGCACTTGTAGTCATGGTACAGCAAGGTATTACATTATTAGGTTTGGTTGAACGTAGTAATGATTGGGGCATCTCAGAAGCATCTACTACGATTGAGCGTTTATATTTCTTATTATTAAATATTAAATATGCGCATGGATTATCTTTTGCCGTATCCATTATATCTATTGGTATCTTATTGACTATGCGTATTGTTAAATCAAAGTATGGTCAAACAAAAAAATGGTTTCAATTATTTCCAGATGTTTTGTTGGTTGTAGTTGCATCTATTTTATTAACGCATTACTTGGATTGGGAACATAAAGGATTAGCTATATTAGGTAGAATTGAAAGTGCTGGTATTCCTCTTCCTTCTCTCCCCTCTTTTCCTCCAAACAAACATATGAAGGATTTATTGGTTACTTCTGCCATGATTTCCGTAATTGGTTTTGTTGAATCAATTGTGATTGCAAAGATTTATTCAAGTCGTCATAATTACTCTGTAAGTGCAAATCGAGAATTGGTGGCATTAGGAGTAGCCAATATATGCAGTGGTTTATTTCAGGGGATACCCGCTTTTGGATCTGTAAGCATATAAAGAAATCATTTGAAATTTATCATGTATTTACTTTTTATGTAGGTATCTAGAAGCAAAATTAATGATAAGGCCGGTGCACGTACTCAAATGGCCTGTCTGGTAACTGGAGTCATTGCACTTTTAGCCATTTTATTCTTATTGCCATACTTTCACTACTTGCCCAAGGCAGTGCTTTCATCAATTATCTTTGTGGCAGTGCTTTCTCTCCTTTCAGAACTCCCTGAGGATCTACATTTCATATTCAAGATAGGTGCCTGGAGAGATTTGGGTTTATTGCTCATCACATTTCTTGCTACAATTATTATATCTCTTGAGTTCGGCACTCTTTTGGCAGTTACTCTATCCTTATTGGTAACCATTCGGGAAACTAGTTATCCCCGGATTTCAATTATGGTAAAGATCAATCAAACATTGTAAAAGAAAAGTGATTGGTGGAGTGTGAGGAATGATGTGGGGAGGGGGGAAAGCAGGAGGAATTCAAATTCGTGTGACTATATAGACTCTATGACTAACACTCTTACATCTAAATCTGATGTATTTAATGATATTATAGGGAAGAGTGAAAGGATCTGTCAATAAATTTAAACCTATTCAAGATGATCCTTCAGAAATTGAACATTTGCAAGATGTATTAATTGTTCGTATTGAAGAAGCGTTGTTTTTTGCAAATACAGGTTCGTAGATCTTGAAAGAGTCATATCTAAAATTCATGCTAAAATCTATCTTTTTATAGGCCAGTTAAAAGACAGATTGAGACGCTTGGAAATGTTTGGCGATATGTCTATTCATCCCTCCGAGAGCCCCCGTCGAGATGAGTCCTTATACACTATATTTGATGTAGGTGCCATGCCAACCATCGATGCCAGGTAAAATATATATACATAAAAAAAAAAAAAGCTCAGATCAAAAAATTGAATTTGGTTGCCATGGTAACTAATTGATTTAACAAATTAGTGCTATACAAATCTTTTACGAAATTGTAGAAGCGTATAAAAGCAGATCTGTGGAAGTTTATTTTGTTCGATTAAGAGAACAACCCTTGGGTATGTTTAAAAAATCAGGTTTATTATATCTCGTTGGAGAAAATCATTTATTCAAAAAAGTATCCGAGGCAATTGAATGTATTGAACTTGACATTTCAAAGCATGGTACCACAGTAGTTTAATACAATAGTTGGAATAAATAAACTTCTGAGTTTGTATGATGACTCTTGCACAATCTCTCCATCTCCATTTTATTTGCAAATTGTTTAAGCCTTTTTGTTTAAACTTGATTGGGTTATCATCCATCTTTTCATCTTCATCTTTGGTGCACTTGAGATCCCGCCTAATCAAAGTAAGCCACATGAAAATGTCTATTTTAAAGCAAACTTGGATTCTTCCAATTTCACTTTTTTTTTCCTCAACTTCAATCCTCTTTCTTTGAAACATCTTAGCCAAAAATGTCTGTTAAACCTACCGATTCTTGGAACACCTGTCTTAACACTACTCTTGAACAAGAGGATAAGGAAATCTACGATATCGTCGAAAACGAAAAGCTTAGACAATGGTCTGGTTTGGAGCTTATTGCTTCCGAGGTATGTATCATATTCAGCGATTCGAAAGGAAATTGAATACAATTTGCGTTAATAAAACGTTTTCGCGATTATATTCAATGAGAATGTGTGTTCAATGTATACATGTGTTAATGTATTTATGTTTCCGTTATTAGAACTTTACTTCTCAAGCTGTCATTGAAGCTAACGGTACTGCTTTGACCAACAAATATTCTGAAGGTCTTCCCGGCGCTCGTTACTATGGTGGTAATGAGTTCATTGATGAGCTTGAACTTCTCTGTCAAAAGCGTGCTTTGGCCGCTTTCGGTTTGAACCCTGAACAATGGGGTGTCAATGTTCAACCTTACTCTGGATCCACTGCTAACTTTGCTGCTTTGACCGCCTTGATCCAACCTCAAGATCGTCTCATGGGTCTTGACCTTCCCTCTGGTGGTCATTTAACTCACGGTTATCAAACCGCCAAGAAGAAGATCTCTGCTTCTTCCATCTACTTTGCTTCTATGCCTTATCAAGTTGATACTGCCACTGGTTTGATTGATTATAAGCGTCTCGAAGAGAATGCCGCTCTCTTCCGTCCTCAATTGTTGATTTGTGGTGCTTCTGCTTACCCTGCTGAATGGGAATATGATACCATGCGTAAGGTTGCTGATCAACATGGTGCTTACCTCATGTGTGATATGGCTCACATCTCTGGTTTAATTGCCGGTAAGGAAGCTTTGTCTCCTTTCGATTTCTGTGATATTGTTACCACTACCACTCACAAGACTCTCCGTGGTCCTCGTGCTGGTTTGATCTTCTTCCGTCGCGACAAGGGTGATAAGCTCGAATCTCGTGTTAACCAAGCTGTCTTCCCCTCTTGTCAAGGTGGTCCCCACAACAACACCATTGCTGCTGTTGCTGTTGCTTTGAAGCAAGCTGCTTCTCCCGAATTCAAGCAATATGCCAAGCAAGTTCGTGCTAATGCTTTGAAGCTCGCTGATGCTCTTACCGGTTATGGTTACAAGTTGGCTACTGGTACCACTGTCAACCATTTGGTTCTCTGGGATTTGAAGCCTCAAAAGTTGACTGGTTCCAAGGTTGAACGTATCTGTGATATCGTCCACATTACCATCAACAAGAACTCCATTGCTGGTGATAAGTCTGCTGTCACTCCCGGTGGTGTTCGTCTTGGTGCTTCTGCTTTGACCTCTCGTTCATTGAAGGAAGATGACTTTGTTAAGGTTGCTGAATTCCTCCACAGAACTGTTCAAATCGCTTTGGCTGTTCAAGAAAAGTGTGGTTCCAAGTTGATGAAGGACTTTGTTGCTGCTCTTGAAGGTAATGAGGAAATTGCTCAATTGAAGAAGGAAGTTATCGAGTTTGCTCGTAGCTTCCCCATGCCCGGTTTCGATGCCTCCAAGATTAACGCTACTGTTACCATCTAAATAACAATGAACTAATCCTATTCTCATCTTATTACTTTCCATTCTATGATGGTTGCTTATTTTAAATTAAGCACGTTCAACACTTACACCAACATTTTATATTTCCCTCTTTCGCTTTCCATATCTCTGTAAAAAGTTCAACACGTTTTTGTATAATAAAAAATATATATATTCTATCTGTAATATTTTTGTTTTGAAATAGAAAAATAAGCAATTTGTTGCATAATTTTACTTTTGAGTTTACATTTCAAAAAACTTTATAGCTTCAGCTGGTTAAATATACATTTGTGAAATGCATGAATAAAATTGATGTAACGGTTTGCATCTGAAACGAAAGTTCTAAGAGCCAATGTGGATTATGCAAATCAGTAAAGTCGATTTATAAATTTCATAACGCTTTCTATGATAAAATAGATTGAGTAAAGTCCTGTATGTATATTCATAGATTAAATATATAATAATGACATTATTCGACATTGTTGTCGCATAATCGCCTCGTCACATCGCAAGGTGTTAAAAACGCAAAGATTCCTAATTTTTGTATATATAATCGTTTATACCTTTGTCAATTCTAAAATAAATTGAGCATAAAATTTACGATTCTTGATTATGCATACAAGCTCGGCTCAAAAATATCCCCACACAAAAGGGATTTTCACTTGATAATTTTGGTCATTGCCATCTTAAAGCTATGATATCTGAGTTCCAAAATCGATTTGTTGTGAAATCGATCAGAAAATGATGAAAAAAACAAAATCGTTTAATGGATCAAGAACTGCAAAGTAAGTTGACCTAGAGTATTAAATAGCTTCTGTACAGTTTTGAATCCTGCATACATCTAAACAAAAATCAAAAAAACATTCCACATTAAATTTTGCGTAAAATGCAATTGAAATTTTGGAGGTTTTTTGAAGGTACACATCACTTTTTATAAGCATATTTAGGATATAATAAACGGCAATGATGCACAAAAACATTATCTACCGATCGAGCTATTATTTAACGTTTTAGCTACATTTTTCGTAAAGAAAACGAGATTTTCGTCCAATTTTTTTTCAGATTCAGAATTTGGGATGAGAGTATACAAGGGGAAAATGGACGCCAGAAATGGAGGTACTACCTTTTTGTACACATTTTTGAGGATATCTCCACGAAAAATCAATATTTTGAAAAACCCTAAATTGGGTCTAAGAGAGCTCAACAAGCTTGATGACATGAGTAAAAAAAAACTGCTACTCAATTTAACCAATATTTTGAAACCTACTATAGAAATGCCAAAAAAATGAAAAAAAAAATAAAAGTGCTCAGAATTTTTTTATATTTAAATATGTTATAGAGCACTTTAAAACAAGTAAGTTTTATTATTAAAAAGTGTTAGTATAACTTAATTATTTCTAGAGATATGAAGCCTCAAAGTTTTCAACCCATTAGCAGTGAAATACGCGTAAAAAATCTGAAACCTTAGCACTGAAAAATTAATACCACCTGCAAAAAGTAGGATATTTCTGGATACTTGTTTTTGAACTAAAGCTGAGCATCTCAGGTACATTGGCATATAATTTTATCTTGGTGTTATTTAGTGGAAAAAAAAAGTATAGCAGGGATGAAAAATGAGAGTTAGTTTTCAAGGAAGAAACAGTGAATTTTACGCGTTTTTGAGTCTTTCATGAGATATAAAATAAATTCAGGAACAGCTAGCATAATGCAACTTATTCATTCATATTTTTCTGTGCTGAAGGTACATTATGAACGTTTTCAATATGGGTTCAGTAAAAAACGACAAGGTATATTTCGATTTTTAGTAGTAAGAATTTCAAACACCAATTGTCTTGAAATCCAACTTCTATAGTCTAATTAGTCTTAAATACCGGTGTCCTCGTTTACTTACAGTGCATCAGGTGCATTCAACATTTTGTTACATAAACTGTAAATTAACCCAATCATGTGACCCAATAGGAATCTCTCAAGAAAACCACCAATGCTTTAGTACGTGTTCATCATTCTACAGCATTTTGATTTCATGCGTTTGCGAAAGGGCTTAAATGACTGGTAAAGCAGGTAATTTGAAAGATGATGAAATGATTTATAACGCTATTTATTATGACTAGCAAAAATTATTTGTTTGATTCAATACTAAATGCAATACTATCAGCATCAAACAGACGATAATGAAATGGCACATTTTTCAGTAAAAGGTCGCTAGTTTGTGAAAATTCACTAAGGGTATATACACGAGAGGCAGTGGAAGGACCTTCAGATACAAAATGTTGCAAATGCGCACTACACTTTTGGCGTCTACTATTCACATAAGCTCTCCATCCTTCATCCGCGATTGCCATTTTACTTGTAGTTGATGCAATTTTACGTACAATCAAGCCAATTTCTTCTGCTGTAGGTCTATTTTCCGGATATGGTTCTAAACATGCCATAGTTACTTCTTGATACCATCGAGATACACCTGGTACCCATTCAATTCTATATAAATCTGGATTGGTAGCGATAATATCAGGTGATGGGAATATAACGCCGGACACTAATTGCCACATTATAATACCAAGACTGTACACATCTGATTTCTCTGTATATATGCCATTCTTTACTTCTGGTGCGATATATGGTACACGTCCTGATGGCAAAATAAAAAATAAATAAATTAAGAAACCTGCATTACTAATTGAATACAAAAACTTACCATAATGAACCTGGGATTGTTTTGTTACATCAGAGGCTTCATTTGTTGATGTAGAAAACCTAAAATCCACCAAGAAATAATCTTCATCCACACACAAGATGTTTTCCGGATGAATATTTCGATGGCACATACCAATATCGTCATGAAGACTTGCAAGATTAAACGCAAGTCGCGTGACAATATCTGCAATCTTTGCAAAACTTGTTTTATGCGCTTTTTGTATTTGCCGATTCAAATTACCATCCTCAGCCAAAGTTAATATCATCATTAAATCACCTGTACTTTCACATACAGTCATGCCATGAAATAATAAAGCAACAAATGCTTTTGATTGCACAGTAATCTACTCAACAAAAAGTTTAATAAAATCAATCTGGATGTATTTTCAGAAAAATGTCTTACTTCATTTAATATTTTATCATCCACAATTTTTAATGCAACAGCTCTGCGTTGTGTTCCAAATCGTTTACCCTTTTCTGGAGCATCGTAAGGCAATATTACATCAGAGCCATAGACAGCAGAGAAGCCGCCTGCACCTAAAAAGACAAGATCTGAAAACCAACGCCATGGATACCAGCGCATATATCCCTCTAAACCATGATCAAATATTGCGACCAAAGCGTTATGACTTTTTGGATGAAAAGATGTAATTAAAGTCTTTACATCATCACTGGCAAGTTCAGACAAGCTTTCAAAGCAAATTGCTTGTCTCCATGGTACAATCCAATTCTAAATCATGTAATTGTCGATTAATTAATTGATTGCCATGACAACGATCAAGATCAATCAGATAACGTACCCAATGATTATCAAAATCGATTTTGTTTTTTTTAAATAGTAATCTAGTTCTATTATATAATTCTGAAATGGCATCTAATAATGGAACATTAGACCTTCCATAATCACATCTAGTCGGTAAGAAGTCCAAGTCAAAGTCAGCGGCGTAATTTACAACAAGTTCCTGTATATCATTGATTACAGAGTGACATAAGTCGGTTTTTAATATTTGCTGTTCAAGCTGATAGTCAGGGTGATTACGGTTTCGACTAGCGTTATTCATTTATTGTAAAGAGTACATATATTTGATATATAAATATTATTAAGGATAATTGTAAAGAAGAAACAACAGAGAAAATAATGGAACATGGAAAGAAAAAATTTAAAATTCCATTTTTATGATTGTCACAAACATGCACTCAATTTCAAATGTATATACAAGATATATCCAAGTATCTGGCAAAAAAATAAGAGAGAGAGAGAGAGAGAGAGAGAGAGAGAGAGAGAGAGAGAGAGAGAGATTGAAATCAGATGGGAAAGAAAGGGAGAAAAAATAAATTCTCTCAAAATATCATCAATGATGAGTGCTTTGATTTCTCGGTTATATATCGATGAAATAGCATAAATAGACGCCACAATATAAATAAATGACAGTAAATTCGACTGAGCGAGATGATTTCATATTTATATAAATACAATGTGGCTTCTCTTGTGCATGTTACAATCATAAATATTCAATTCAGCCAAGAATTTTATCAAGAGATATTGTAGAATAAATGACAGAATATTTAATTGTGATAAAGTGATAAATAAAATAGTAATTAAATCAACACTGATTGCTGATTTTCCTTACATGTAGTACACACAGATATCCTCATGCAAATAAGCATTTAAACCGCATTTATTTTTCGAAATTACATATTTGTTTTTTTTTAAAAAAAACAATTGTTTTAGTTCGACAATTTATCTTTCAAACACGCGCTTTTTTATTACGAAATTTCACAATTGGAAGGGTGATGACTATGACGAGAATGGTCTCACAAAATAAACTTGTTTTTGGTTAGTTTTTCTTTCATATACTCTGTAATACAAGGCATATTTATTATTTTAATTATTATTCATTAACAGATAATAACATTATAGTGTCAATGTAAAAGATTACATACATTTAGGAGATGATCGATGAGGGGATAAACGTTAAAGGGATGAAATACAGAATTATCGAAGGGAGCAATTGAAGTAGTTCTATTGATAATGTTGTTAATGATGACGATGTGTATAAAGAATGGTGGTCAGGAGGTGTATGTAGATACGAAAAACCTTTTGGTTGTTGTTGCCATTATGGCTATTATTTACTTTTATTGCTATATACTTACAAGCCGAATATCAGCTCATTACTGCTAACGATTATACATTCCATAAAAAGAAAAAAAAAAGTGATATGTAGAATAATTGTATCAAACCCTATTGACGGAAAAAGCACTTTATTTTCAAATGGTATTTGTCGTATGCATTATTTTCTCCTTTTCTGATCTTTTTGTTTGATATGGCTCCTAAGTTTAGTTTAGGCGTCAAACGAATTCAGCGATTTCAGTGGATAAAACGAAACAAGGAATTGTGTAGTTCCCGTCACCAGGTGTAACTCTATTATTCAACAAGCTGTGTAGTTCTGACATGTCCCACGTGTACCTCGTTATTTTGTATATGTTATAAAGTCATTTGCCGATCTCGACCCACCATTTACATCGCCTTGGTTCTGTTACACCAGCTAGATTTATTATATATTTTTCACACATAAAAGGGTCCTCTCATTTCTTGGACATTTGCTTTTTTTCCTTTTCTCTCTCTCTTCTTTTTTTTTCTCAATTCTTTTTATTGTCAATTAATTCTAAAAAAAAAAAAAAATTCAATTGATTAATTATAATCAACAATTTCAATTTTTGATTATTACATGTAAATTTGTACATACAGTAAATTCAATTATAAAATGATTCTCCAACAGCAACAATTTAAAATCAACAATAATACCAATACATTGGTACCGAGAAATTGTCAACATCAGAAAACTATCGATTTAAAGATACGCCACTCAAAAACTAATAAAATCTGCTACTTTTGTGGCTCAACCAAGCATGCATCTTCAGATTGCCCAATGTATGCATAAAAACAAAAAATAATTAGATATACAATATTACAAACACTTTTACAAAACGTCCTTCGTTTCTGGTCTCCATTAGCCCTCCTTTTATCATAATCCTTTATAGTCAACATTATCATTTATGGCCCTTTTCATGTCTCTTGCTCGCTCGCTCTCGCTCTCTCTTTCTCTCTCTCTCCTTTTTTTAAATCATTATTATGAACTTATTCTTCTGGCACAATTATATACACTCCCTTATTATCACAATTAATTTACATGACCTTTTATTTTTAATTTTTATATATGAATGATTTCATTTGGTAAATCATGAATTTACTTTTACATATTTACATATTTTATGAATTTACTCCATGTTTTGATCAGATAAACTTTCCACAAATAATATCTATATTTCTTTATTATCAGTTTGTATATATTTAGTTATTTTTTATATTACTCTATACCATCTATCCTTTTATATAAATCCAAAATATCAAAATAAAATGCTTCTTTTTTTCATAAAATGGGAATTCGATTTACAGACTGTGAATGAAATAATATCGTGTCCGGCTATTAATTAGCAAGGCCGGTAACATATTTTGAGCAGCAAACAATAGTTTGGTACATACCTGCTTCAAAAACACAAAAAAAGATTTTTTCCTTGTTCAAATCTATCCATTTCTCATTTCTCTTGGTTACAAATACCTGTTTTCTTTAGAATATTTATTGAATATAAAGATAACCATAGGAAGCAAATTTAATTATTACACATGATTCTCAATCAAACACGTATAGAAACACCAAAACAAACTTTTGTACCAAATAATAATAGTGCAAATGCTGTTCCATTCATCAGTTATATTCGTAAAGAGAAGAGCAAGAATGTAATTATACTAAGCAGTGATGAAGAAGACTCTGAGGATGAGCAGCAATCACAAACAAAGCCATTAATTCAACAAGAACAAACTGTTAACTTGACATCTTCTTCAAGACCAAATAAACAGAGAAAGTTAGAAGTAGGCAAAAGCCAAAATGATCCTATTTCTCTTGATGATTCTGACGATGATATGGCAGAAATCATTCAAGAGACAAATACTAACACAGAACAAAAATTACCTTTAAACAATATCGAACCACAAACAGTTGTTAGTAGTATTGCTTCATCTCCAATGACTCAATTTGAGGATTACTTTGATGATGGACCACCTATTGATCAAGAAACATTCCATCAAAACTTCATGAATTTTGGTCAGTCAAAAGAAGAAAAGAAAGAAGAGCTTCACGAAGAAAAGAAAGAGGAACTCCACGAAGAAAAGAAAGTAAAAATCCAACAAGAAAAGAAAGAAATAATAATAGATAACGTAAAGGATGATGCCATGACAATTGATGATCAATATGATGATTCATTTTCTGTTCTTTCTGAATTATCTGACACCGCTTATGAGCAACTTTCAAGAATGTCAGTACGTGAAGATAGCGTCAAGGACGAAGATCTTCCAGACGCAATCAACATCAATGAGCCTGTAAGTTGATTTATCATGAAAAGAAGTTGATATTGTGCATTTTAATTGATCAATTCTTTATATTTTTGTATTGCCATTTAGATAATACAACTACGTGTAGATGAAGAAATGCAATCTACATATATAAATACTTATATACCTGAAAATTTGGAAAAATTAGAGCTTTTACGCATGATGGAAATGTATATTCAATCCGTTTCTGAACCACCTGCAGCAAATGTACTAATTGGCTTAAATGAGCGTTCTTCCCGCCGAAGTAAACGTTATACAGAAGGATCATCACCTATCAACTATTATGGACAAAAATCAGCCGTGGAATCACAATCCCCCATTGCTCATCCTCAAGAGCCCAATACACCGTATGTTCCCAGTCGTGTATGGTATAATTCAACATGGGAAGATTGGGCTCAATTGGATATTGCTGACATTCTACATTATCCATTTACCCCTCAAGAAATTATCATAATTCAAAATTGTATATTCAAAGTTAAAGGACCAAAATTTACAAGGGACTTAGAATCCTATTGGCAATATGTGTCTACTCAACTTCCTGGAAGAACGCCTTTAGATTGTAAATGTTTCTGGTCAGATTTGAAGGATGGACAGTATAAATTATTTGATAAAGTTATCATGGTTAGAAAACATAAAGGTAAGTTTGATATATCAACTACTCTTTCAAAATACTTATCGTTCTTGTTTATTCAGCACAAAAGAAAGGTAGATCACGATATCAGTTGTTATCAAAACGTACTCGTACTGGTACATTAAATGGGAATGGATTGAGAAATATACATTGGGCAAATATGAGTAGAGAAAGTACAATTCAAGACGGAAGTGGAGATGCTATTACATTAGCTATATTTAATGATCCTACGAAAGGGTAATGCTTTAGAACAACATGATATAAATGCCTGAATACTGAGTATATCCGTTTTTAATAGAGTGCGAATTGCAGTTGGCTCTCTTTGTGATGAAAATATTCAATATAATGTCCCAGGTAATTTGAGATTATGGGATTCAGAGACAAATGAATGTAAATCATTGAGTGGGCATCAAACTGAACATGAAACCACTGGACAAGGTATATCTTATATTTACAAATAAGCATGGCTTTTTTGTATTAATCTTTACTATAGAAATTTGGAGAACTGTAACAGATGTCAAAATGTCGAAAGATCAAAGTCTGATTTATTCATCATCTCATGATGGTCGAGCTAATATTTGGCGAGCAAAAACCGGCAAACATGTCTCAACGTTAAGTTATCATAGCAAACCTATCAATCAATTAGCAGTTAATTATTCTACAAACGAGAACGTGTTGGCTACTTGTTCGAATGACGGTACAGCAACAGTTTGGTCATTGAGTAGAAACGGAAAAACAGGCTCTGGTGTTATTTGTGGATTAGATTCTAGTTTTTATTCTGATCCACATGTAGATTGTATTGAATTTGGACATGATGCTACAAATGGTTTCTTATTTTTGGGAGTAAATAATAAAGATGTGGATCACCCTGGATATGTAAGATAATCAATTCGGTTATATTTCATTGTATACTTATATCTTTATTTAGGTGGAAACTTATGATATTAGCAGCGGCAAACCGCATACAAGATATGATTCTATGAATGGGTGTGTCTCAACGTTGGCAGTGTCTAGTTCAGGAAGATATATTGTTTCTGGAAATTACAACCGATTTGACAATATGTCTGGTGATAAGTTTATTCACCTGCACGATAGTAGAAAACCAAGGGTAGTTTCTAAATTCTACTCAGGGCATCCTGATGTCAATGTCGTAGCAATAAGTCCATGTGAAAGATATGTAGCATCTGGTAATGCAGAAAAAGAAAAGAGCGAGGTGGTTATCTTTGATGTTAGAAATTCCAAAAAGAGCCTTCATCTTCTTAGCCATGATCGTAAGTAGCAAATATTCCCTCCTTTTCTCCCTTTTTATATTTATCTAATTGACATCATTATCATATAGAAACGCTTGTAAATCAATCCTTAATTGCCCCTGATTCCAGTATTGGTATTGGCGGTTTACACTGGATGTCAGATAGTCGAATTATTGTAACAGGTGGAGGTGATTCTACAATCAAAATATGGAATATCGAGGGTGCAACCGAATTATTAAAAAGTTATCAAACTGCAAATTGTGTTACTAGTTTAACGGTTAATGAAGACACGATGACAATTGCTGCTGGTGTAGCTGGGGCACAAGGTATCGTTCATGTTTGGCAGCCTTAATCATTGTTAATTTATATAATAAACATCTCATATACCCTCCTTCAATTTTCTCTCTCCTCTTTTTCTTTGATTTAATATCTATGAATTCCCTCCTTTTTTCTGAAAAAGGACCGGGAACTTGTTTGATATCAGTAGCATAATCACTTTAAGGGAAATATGGAGTGAAATATTCAAAGAAGGGGAATTCCATCTTGTAATTGACCATCGATCAGATGGAATAAAGGCTGTTTGTGTCTAATTACTAAATTAACCATATGAAATAACAATGAAAATGAGCATGCTTTTTTTTATTATTTTTTGGCCTGGGTAACTCAATAAATATCAATTAAGATAAATTATATTTGATTCATATTATTATTGTTGTGGTCCCTTTTATTTTGTTACACACAACAAGTGATACAAAATGCTGTCGTTATTGCTGAGCCATTTCAAATGCAGTTGTCGCAGCATGTCGATAATAGCATTCCAAATTAATATACAAATACGCTAGTTTCAGCCAAGAAGCCAAATTGAGTTTTGCCCCGCGCCATTGTAGTAATATTGTATGTATACGAGCATTTTTACTACATTATATTTAGATAAAGAAGTAAAAATATGCCTTGATTTAAAAAGGCCGCTTTTTCTAATTGTGGCAAATTTGTGTATCAATAATTATGCTTCCACGGAATTCTGGATTCCAGATTTGAGCCATGTATGTTGGTTAGTCTAAATTTGCTGAGCATATTTTAACCTTGGTTGCCACATGTCTTTTCTGTTGAATTATTTAGCTTAGCATTGTGGTAGCTGAGCAAACGTTGCAGCAATTGCTTTGATTTACGAAATTTAAAAATGAGTCCCATTGAGAATTATCTAATAATAAACTTCAAAATAAGCGTAAATTGTTACCTGTCAACAATAGGTATATGCTCAAGGATGTAACAGACTAGTGATCTTGATGTGGCCCATGAACAGAACAAAAGATTACAGTTTTTTTTTTTTTTTGATTATATGAATGATGATTGTAAAGAAAAATTACAGCATTTTTTTCATTTTATTTGCGACATGAAATGTTTCTTAATTGTTTGAAAGAATAAATATACACACATCTAGTAATACATTGAATCATAGATATACCACAATAATAGGACAGATTTGTCTCTTCTTCCACAGACGACGACATAATCTGAATTTAATGCTATTGATTTCAATTAGAGGCTGTTGGGCGTTGGTTGATGTTCTACATGCCAATTTTTTATATATCAAATGTAGTGATTTGTTATATTATGCTTAATCTTTTGCATTAAGATAAAGATGGAATTTGGAATATAAAAAAAAGCTGTTAATTTTTGATGTACATACGGTATATCTAAGAATGTTTTTTAAATATGCGAGACGCTGCTGGGCTGTCGGATTATTGCTTTAGCTTTTTTAAGGTGGGATTTGCTGAATCAATATACAAATATTAAAAATTGAATAAAATTCAACAAAATATACTGCAGGAATTATAAAAATTATCGCATTATGTATACTGTTTATAATAGTAGTAGTTGTATATTGTATATATGTTGCTTCATATAAAATCATTTATTATTTTCTATTTTTCTTTCAATAATGTCCCCTTAACAAACGATCAAAGAAAAGTGAAACTATTAGTCCATTGAAAGGAAGCTTACATCAGCAAAGCTCATTCTTCTCACAAAGATTGCATCTTTAACATCATTACGCTTTTCTTAAAATATATGTTATCGTTTTAAGTTTTAATGTGAAAGTGAACAGTTACATTCTTTAATCTTTAATTTTTAGTAGTGAAACTTGCCTATTTTAAATTATTCTTTAGCACATGTGTTCAAGTATAAAGAAAACTTCAATAAAAAAATTATTTTTGCTTTTTTTGCTTTTAATAAAAAACTTCAAAAAAAAATTGCTATATTGACCAGTACACTTTTCACATTCAACGCATAGGCCACATTTACCTCTATCAGACCCAACCTAGTTCTTTTCAAAGGATTAATTTTTCGTGGAGATAACCTAAAAAATGTGCGCAAAGAAATACTTTCGCTTCTAACTTCAATTTTTCCCCTGTATACCCTCATCCCAAATTCTGCATTTGAAAATTTTTTGACGAAAATCTCGATTTCTCTAAGAAAAATGCGGCCAAAAGGTTCAGTAATGGCTTGATTGATAGATAATTTTATTGCGCATCATTTGTTACGCCAGGAAATTATATTAATCTCAAAGCTAAAATATGTACTAAATCATTTAATAAAAATAAAGGAAAACTGTTATAAAATGAAAGAGCACGCTAAAACTAAAGAACTTTATTATAAGATCAAAACATCTTCTTTTATATTCACATTCTCTAATTATATGACCTGTTTAAATGAGTCTATTTATATATATACATATATCCAATCAAGTCTAGGTGACACATACTAGTTCCACATTCCTGTATAAACGGAGCTTCATAACATAATACACAGCAATGTAGAACTTAACATATCAAACTGTGTCGTAATCTTAACCAAGGAATGCACCCAGATCTGTGGATGCAACATCATTGGCATTACTTATCTTTGAAACATGCTTGTAAAAAGTGATGTGTATCTTCAAAAAATCTCCAAAATTTCAGTTGCGTTTTACGCAAAATTTAGTATTAAAAATTTGCTTAAGGTTTGCTTAGATCCCTTAGATGCATTCAGAATCCAAAACTATACGTATAAAAAATATTTAGTACGCTAGTTCAACTTACTTTGCAGTTCATGAGCCATTCAATGATTTTGTTTTTTTTGTCATTTTCTGATCGATTTCCCAAATAGATTTTGGAATTCAGTTATGATAGGTTTTAAGATCTAATATGAATTATTATTCTGATTATCTCGACAGAAAATTAATATTTCACTGAAACAAAAATACAGAGTAGCTTTTAGTTATACCTACCTTTTTGTGAATACAGTCGTGATTCAATTTAGTGGAATCGTTGGGAGGGAGAAAAGTGTCCACTAAATCGAATTTTCCACTAAATCGAATAAATCATTTTCCGCGATATTGGATCAAAAATTGAGAATAAAAAGGCGTTACTAGTTTACAGTATTAAATAATATTGTTAATAAAGGCTTTTCATATTCGAGCAACTGAATTAAAAAGTGAATAATAAGAAATTTATTAAAAAACTGAAGTAAATTAGGCACGTGATTTGGTTATTCTCCATATTTCTTCTAATTTCATGGCTACCAAATCAAGCTATTACCGGCTAAATACAGTTTTATCATCAAATAAAATACCACACAATATTAACATGTAAAAAGATTTACAGTAATAAGCTCTAATCAAGTGGATACAGCATCGTAAATTCTTGAAAAAGTTCACAAGTATTATAAAATCTCTTATTTTTAAGATTTACAAGGCTTATAAGCGGAATATTAATTTCGAAAACTATTTTTGTCCAGATCATTAATTTTGTCATTTTTTAATTTTTTTTTTCTGATTTTGCAAATCTAGAGTTAATTATACTACCAATTATAAAAACAAAAAATATACACGCATACAGAATCTAGCACTCTATCTGCTCAGTAAAAAATAACAAACGTTTTTATTACAAAATATCACATGAAAATTCTTTAATCAAAAAACCGTTTTTGGGACAAAAGTACAAAGTTTTATTACTTAACATTTAATACTAAGCTTTTATAAAGTGCGTATTAGTTATGGCTACAATTTTCTCTCATAATGTAGTATATTTAAACGTTTATTTTGGTATGAAAATTTGATTTTTCAATTTTTTGATCAAAATCATGAGTGTTGGTAAGGGTAAAATGAGTCCCGAAAATGTCCGCTACAAAAACTGAATTTTCAGACCGTACGTGGTTAAATATATGAAAAGCTAAAAAAAGAAACGCTTTTTTATTTAAAACTTAGATATACCATAGTATAAGAGACTTAGCCGTTCAATCTTCCTATGTTCTATTACGGCGTCGCTCTACGGACTCGTTTTTGCAATTTTTCAATAAATGTATGATATGACAGCCGGTTTTTCCAGTAGAAAATTTTATGTTTCTATTATCCAGTAAAAGATATTGCCTATTTTATTTAGTTTATGGTTTATGCGCTGTAATGCTGCGTTTACATTGGCTGGAATGCGCAATTTAGCAGGGTTTTAAATGCACTAAATAATGTAAAGAAGCCTTGAAAATCCTTTTATACATGTATTGTTTCTCTCTTTTTATTTTCATATTCCAAGGGTATATTCACCTTTTGATAAGGCATATCAGGCTATCAAGCTGGTTTTCTTTTCTTGCATCTGAATATGCATGCTAACATAAGGGACTAATGTTTTTCATATAGGTAGCAGCCTATATTAGACACTAAAATGCTTATTTAACCACAGCATTCTAAGGTTAAGCATTATTATTTACTACTGTATTGTTGGACGTATTTCTTTATTACTTGATCAAATTGAAGGCAATGATATTTACCTATATCTACTCAATGAAAAGCTAGAACTGGCTACAGTCTCACGAAATGTTCCAGAAAAGTGATAAAATTTCAAATGATATAGAAACACAAAAAAAGAATAATCTGATGTCTTGCCTAATACTCATGGTTTTGATCGTAGCTACTGTATGCTTGAAAACAAATCTTCTTACAGCTGACAATTGTTAACCAAAATAGTAAGTTTAAAATGGTTAATTTGTTTAGATTTCATGTGTGATAAAGTAACATATATAACCTTAGATTTGGCTTGCATATAAATTTAAGCAGTACGTGTTATTTAAGTTTATGCTCGAGCAAAACCATTGTTGCTGTAAAAATTTTAGCTATAAATATATTTACAAATGATGATAGTAGTAAATATATTGGCTCTTGCATGTATTGCTCTACATCAACATTGTATTGGATTGTATTATTGTCTATAATCAATATTAATAAAAGCACAACAACAACTCAGGCTACTACAGTGTGTAGCCCACCTGGGCACAACGAAATCATCTTGTGCAGCACAGGTTGGCCGTAGTGATACGAATAGAGTCCACCCACGAAACGTTAAAATTTTAGTCTCCCAGAGTTAACGTGCCACCAGCTTTAAACCTGCACAAATTTTAACTTTTTTTAAGAGCTATCAACTCACCCAAAACTAACGATACAATAAAAAAAATCCATAACAATCATTATTTAAACCTTTGTAAACAATTGTTATGGCTCGAATACTTAATTTTACTATAAAATCATTCTGTTGATAGCCCTTGAAAATAGACGGTATTTCAAAATTTAAGCTGTGTGCTCTTAGGTGAGGGTAACTTTTGAAACAAGGATACTCTGTGACACATAACCTCCTTACCTTAAACCCAGCTTACGTAAGCAATGCGTGAAATCAGCATTTTCGCTATCAACTTTCCGAAAAATAAAGATATAATAAATCAGAGCCATAACAATCATTATTTAAACCTTTATGAACAATTATTATGACTTTAATAGTTATTTTTATTATAAAATCATTTTACTGATACCCAAAGTACCATTGCGAATGCAATTGGATCAAAATGTACTGTGGTGCTGCCAAGAGGGAAGCTCGTTTGCGATGTGACTATACATTCAAGTCTCTGGAGAAAAACATCCATTCTTTTCTGGATACCTCTGGTAACCTGACTCAAATCAGACATTATTTCAGAAGGTCGATGGACTACATCGAAGCTTATAGCAAATGTAGAGAAGTTGTCCAAGAAGTTAAGAAATTTGTCAAAAAAAATATTTATCTCACAGAAAATTTAGAATTCCTAAAGATTTGTTATAAAAATAAAATGTTTGTTTAAACTTATTATACTTCTCAATCTCTCAAATAACAAATGAGCTACATTATCTGCCATGAGATGCCTCCAAAAAAAATATATATATTGAAATGACGGAGTTCCAAAATAAATAAAAATTGAAACAAAATTAAAGTTTACACAGATTTAAAGCTGGTGGCACGTTATTATGAGAATGATACAATGGAAACACAAACTTCCTTGGGTATTTCTTACTTTATCTGTTGTGAAAACTGTTGCAATTATTTTTGGAAAATCACGATTAACTTTATACTAAGACAACTTTTAGGATACGCCTTAGACACTGAAAAATGCATATTAATTGGTCGCATTATACTGCCTGTTCCTAAATTTATTCTATATATCACAAAAGTCTCAAAAATACGTAAAATTTATTGCTTTTTCCTTAAAAACTGGGTCTTACTTTTCATCCCTGATCTACTTTTTTTTTCATTAAACAACACCAAGAAAAAAATATATGTTAATGCACCCGAGATGTTCAACTTTAATTCAAAACACGTATCCGGAAATATCCTACTTTTTGCAATTGATATAACATTTTTAGTGATAATGTTACAGATTTTTATAGGTATTTCACTGGTAAAAATTAAAACTTTGAGTCTTCGTATCTCTACAAAATATTAGGCTATACTAGCACTTTTTGATAATAAAACTTGCTTGTTTTAAACTACTCTATAAAATATGTCAGTATAAAAAAATTCTGAGCACTTTTATTTTTTTTTCATTTTTTTTTGGCATTTTTGTAGCAGATTTCAAAATATTCATTGAATTGAGTAGCAATTTTTTTTTTACATTCATACCATCAACATCGTTGAACTCTCTCGGAACCAATTTAGTTTTTTTTCAAAATATTGATTTTTCGTGGATATCCTCAAAAATGTGTACAAAGAGATATCTTTGATTCTAGCTCCAATTTTTCCTTATATACCCTCATCCCAAATTCTGAATTTAAAAATGTTTTGGACAAAAATCTCGTTTTCTCTACGAAAAATACAGCTAGGAGGTTCAAAAATAGCTCAATCAATAGATAATTCATTTGCACATCAAATCCATTTTTTATATTTAAAAAATACTTATAAAAAAATGATATGTATCTTCAAAAACCTCCAAAATTTCAGTTGGATTTTATGCAAAATTTTATATGGAGCATTTTTTTAAATTTTTTTTAGACGGATGCAGAATCCAAAACTATACAAAAAATATTTAGTACACTAATTCAACTTACTTTGCAGTTCATGAGCCATTCAACGATTTTGGTTTTTTTATCATTTTCTGATCGATTTCACAACAACAAATCGATTTTGGAACTCAGGTATCATACTGTAGTTTTAAGCTGCAATATAAACTATTATTTTAATTATTTCGACGAAAAATTAATATCTTTCACTGAAATAAAAAATACAGGGTAGTTTTCAGTTGGATCAGTCTTGTGAATGTAAAAAAAAATATCGCCTCAATTTAGGAGCTTAATTTTTTACAGCCGATTTCAGGTCAGTTTCAAGTCAATTTTTGGCCAGTACGCTTATATTTTGGTACATCATTCTGAAAATAAGATTTACAACTATCCAGAAATCACTCAACTCAACGATTCGAAACTGGCAAAAATTTTTATCACCTGTAGGATATAAGGATTCATTGTCAAGAACGTCTTAGGGATAAACTTTAGTAATTTTTTTTGACAAGCTAATATATTGAAAATCTGCAACGCTTAATGCAATCAAAGAAGGAGGTTGCCACACACAATGAAAAGCGCTGGAATAAGTCAACTTCAATAGTATATGATCTGATGCATTAATATACATAACATAATTCAATAATTATAATAAGCATCATAAATACACAAATCTGCAAGAATCAAAATACATTAAATTGAATAAAACTGATTTACATATTGAGTTAATATAAAATATAATCAGTTGACTCATTGCATACATCCAACTATTTTTAGTCTCAAGCTCACGTTACTGATTTATGAAAAAATGGATACAATGAATACGATGCAGTAAATCAATATAAATATATAACCAAACGATTGCAAACAATGGATACGTGCATTGAAATATATTTACCAAAAAGAGCGAACAAAAGCAGCTTTTATCTATATATTGGATCATTGTAATTGGCAACAGTGATGACAGTATAACAACACCTATACAACATGAATCCAATCCTTGTACTTTTTATTTTGAGTGTAACTCTTATCCAAGGAATTCAATCCTATTGTATTTACAATAAATTGACTGATGGCTCCTCTTTTGATATAGTTCAACGTTTTTCTCCAACATTGGAAGTCAAGTAAGGCTTAATAGATGCCTTATGTTTTAATAGGTTTCTCAATTCAAATTCTCAATTCATGTAGACTTTTCAGGAAAACTTTGGGGAGAAATGCACAAGAATGTTGTCCTTACACGACATGGGATTGTAGTCCACGACCAATTAATTATGATTATGTTTATTTTACAGTAAGCTTTTTTAGACATGCTGCAAACAACCATAACTAACACAACTGCACATATACATAGATTTACTTCAAATGGCCCCGATTCAATAGCTATGCTCATATTACAAAATGTACTAGTGGTGGTGCTTTGACCATTCAGGGGTCTGAAAATGACCATTGGGCCGAGTGCACAACTGCGGAGGGTATTACAGAAAGAATTGATCTTATTGCTTATGACCAACAGTAATATATTTACCCCGTATATAATAAGTCTTTTATTCAATAAATATTATATATACATATAAAATGGTAAATAGAAAGATTAATGAGAGGCAGCATGTGCAGTTGCTGCTGCTGCTGTCTCTGCTGCCTTTTGATTGTATTCTGCATGAGCAGTAGCTGAAGCAGGGTCCTCGCTTGAATCAATGTGATGTAAAGTGTTGATATAGGGGTAAAGATCGTTCAAAGTTAGAATTTGCTTGGGTCGATTAGTTGGTATACTGCTATCTGCTATCATTGCTGGCGAAAAGTCTTCGTACGAAAGTTTTATTCTTTCCAACAAAACCGCATTCCATCCTGCCTTTGTTGCCCCTACAAAATTAGTATTTATGAGCATATACTATAATAAATTTGATTGTGTGTGTGTGTGTATTTATATACCAAAATAATCCCTATTAGAAATGTTAATACCAATTGTATTTGATGTTAATATGCAACTTACTTATCTACATCATCACCCACATGCAAAGCATGTTCAGCATTCACATTTCCTGCCAATTGAAGGGCTTTTTCGTATATTTTTTTGTTTGGTTTCTCGCATTCAACCAACGAACTTGCAATGACAAAATCGAAATATTTGTTGAGATTCAAATTTTCAATTACTTTGACTATGCAACAAACAACAGAACAATATTAGCAAATTATAAACTTGTCTATATACATAAAAGCTATTTTACCAACTCTTTCATCAGAGTTACTTATAACACCCATATAAAATCCGTGCTGTTTTAATTCGTTTAATGTACTCAAGACGTCTGGAAATATGGAATAAGCTTCGGCAGTTGTAAATCTTGTATATAATGCATTATATAACTGATCAAAATCACGGTCTAAATCTATAGCCAGATGTAAGATTTTAATTGCGTCCGTTGTATTCTAATGTTGTGATGTAATAGTATACCTTTTGATCTTATACCAGCACTTATAAATGTAGAATAAACCAACTACATTACAAGAGAAGATTATTTGTAACACAAACATTTTTACTTTCGGTATAATTATTTACCTCTTTCCACCAACTTTGAGGTGTCATCCCTTTGCTTATACCATAGAATGGGGCTTTTGTAAGTTGCCTTTTGTATGCTTTACCGAAATGTTGACTAATCTGTTCTCTAGTGACTCGGATACCAAACTTTTTAGCTTCTTCAACCTACAAATGTGACATAAAATAAGCCTTTTGCCGAACTTTTTCTCGACATTTTTCGTTTTACATATTGAGCTGAGAGACTTCCTTTCGGCTTAAATAAAGTATTATAGGCATCAAATGTAATAAGCTTAATTTTGCTCGAATTTGGCATAACACAATTCTAGTTTAGTATTGATAAAATGGGAAAAAGATGAGAGAGATGAGTAACATTTCATAATAAACATGGCTCTTTTTAATGCGTTTAGTGCGGCCAGTCACATTGATTTCACATCTGATTAGATCTGATTACATACTTTTAGATTGTGATAAGAGGATTTGCTTGAGATGTAGCGAAAAGACATTTTGTAAGATGACTGGAAAGAGAATATGCAAAGGGAAGAAGAAGAAAACAAAAACAAAAAAAAAAAAAAGATGGAAAAAAGGGACAAAATAAAGCCTTTTTATTCTTCATTCTATTACATGTGAATTCAACATTCAAATCAGCGGATCAAATTGATATTATATTTAATATTGGTGTTTCATCTTAAAGTTATGTGAGTGTTTGTGATGATGATTTTTTTTTTTATTATTTATATATAGTGCTTTGATTGATGATGGAAAATCTAAATGAGTTCCTTTAATTGCTTTTCAACCAATTCCCAATCTTCAGTTGGCACATTAACAATCTCTCTGCCAAAGTGATTTTCGATCTCTGTCATTTGTTCCCAAGCTTTTTTGCTATCAATAAGAATAATACTGACACCAGTACGACCAAAACGACCAGTACGACCAATTCTATGAAGATATGCTTCAAAATCGACTTGACCACGTTGATCAATAGGAAGATCATAATTGATGACCAAAGAAACTTGTGAAATATCAATACCACGAGCAAGAACATTGGTTGTAATCAAGACCTTAAATTCGCCTCTACGGAAATCATCCATTACCTTATCACGTTCTTCAGGTGTCATCTTACCATGAAGGGAAATGACGGAATGTCCTTGTTGCTTCATACGTCTAGCAATTTCATCGGCAGATTCACGTTTCTTACAGAAAATGATACTTTGACTGACAGTTAATAAATCATAAATGTTGCAAAGAGTTTCGTATTTGTGTTCTTGACTATCACAATCCATGTAAAGTTGTTTGATGGCATCAACACTTAAATCTTCACGTTTCAACGAAATCTCGTTAGCATTGGGTGCAAATTTGACAGCAAAGTTACGGACATGTTCTGGGAATGTAGCAGAGAACAATACAATTTGAGGGTCGTTTTTCAAAAAGTTTTTGATACGGATACTTTGATCACCTAAACCATCTTGATCCAACATGTTATCGGCTTCATCCAAAACAAAGATTTTGACACCTTGGACAGGCAAATGTCTTCTTCTAATTACATCAGCAACACTACCAGGTGTACCAACAATTACTTGTGATTGAACAGATTCGTTTCTTTTGAGTGAATCTTTGACAACTAATTTGGTGGTGATATTAGTGTATTTGCTCATGGCTTCCACAACATCCATAATTTGACGAGCAAGCTCACGAGAAGGTGCAAGACAAATAGCCTACATGATTGTAATAATTTAGCATAACACGATCATTCAAATTCATAATTCCACTTTACTTGAGGAACATTGACACCAAGATTGATTCTTGTAAGCATAGTAAGGACAAAAGCAGCGGTTTTACCTGTACCACTTTGAGATTGACCGATCATATTTCTTGGACTATGTAATGCAACAATTTTCAGTATAAACATTAATGATAAATCAAGAAGAAACTTACGGGTTACCAATTAACAATGGAAGAGCACGCTCTTGAATCTTGGAGGGCTTGGAAAATTTCATTGAATATAAACCCTTGAGTAATTCAGGACTAAGACCTAATTGCTCGAAAGATTTGACAGAAAACAATGGTGAATTGGGATCGGCTTGTTGATCAGCAAGCTTAACTTGAACGACATGTGTACTTTGAATCAAATTAGACTCATCTTCCTCTATTAATTTGTACATGGTTGGTTAAACTTTTTATTGTAATCATTGCCGTATGTAATGCTCACCTGATGTATCAGTTTTTTCTATCGATTAAAACAAATTATTGTTAATAATGAAACATGATAAACTATCTCGATATATAAACTAACCTGGAGAAGCCTCAGGAGCAGGAGCAGGAGCGGGAGATTTTGCTTCAGCAGGAGCTAATGTAAATAAAAATTTTTTTAATGATGATTCAAACATGAATACAGAATAGTTGATATCTTACGTTGAGTGACAAGATCACCGAGTTTCAAGGTAATAGAATCAACAGGATCTATTATATATATATATATACATATCAGTTAGTTTCAAATTAATGTCGATTATTGATTAGTTTGCTCGAGAATGGGTAAATGCAAGCATCGATTTTTATTTTTTTATATTTTTCAATTCATAATCATATTGTGGTGAACATGCGATGAACGCGATCAAAATATTTTCGAGCGCATAAAATTCGCTTGATTTTCAGATTCCCATGTTGTATAGCAAACTGATGTCTTTCTGTTTTACATACCTGACATATCGTAAAAAATCAAACGAACGAGGTCTGTAAGTTAGAATACAAGAAAAGGGAGGGTGACACGATGAAAAACAAGTCTTTCAAACATTTCATTCAAAAGGCGCCCATGACGCAGCAGCAAGAAGGAGTAGAACACTACAATCATTATTTGTTAACTCATAAAAGTTGTTGTATTAGCAAAACTTAAACTTTAAAGGATTTTTTAGTATTGAATTTGTAAAATATTTTGTTAAATCTTTATAAACTAATACTATATTATGTCCTAGTTATGCTACTATTTTTATCCTTCCAAAAATTTAATGAAAAAGTGCTGTAAGCTTGAGATTTGAGTAATGTATACGAAAAGGAGCAATGTGGCGGAGTGTAAATATTCATTGATTGATTTGGGGTTCTTGGGACAGTTGGTCTATACGCACCCCATTCGCAATTTATCTATACATACACCCAACTTTGTATGTTTCAGGTAGTCTATTTACACCACAGCTGTGGGGCAAATGAGGAGTAATTTTATCACATTTGAAGCTATTTGCAATAGATCAATTGGTTGTCAATCTGGAGGATTATATGAATGAATTTGATTCTATGGTTGGGAAGAGAGGTTGGTGTTACTAATTGTAATTGCTATTGCTAATATATGATTAATACCTATGATTGATTTTATGGGATTATATAACGATTGGTTATAAGTAACAATGATAAAAAAGTAATAATATATATTTATTTGGATTGTGGTTATAAATATAAAAAGGAAAAGAAGGAACATATAAATTTACTGATGTGCAATTGATCTGTTCTTGGTTGTTATTTATATATGTGATTTGGTTATGTAATGTAACTGGATCATTACACTACTGTATTAAGGATTGATTCAGGCTTAGGGTAAACGACCAACAAAGGATATATAAATATTACTTACTTTTTAGTGCTTCAAGTACAATGTACATACTTTTATTTTCGTATTTAATTGTAAGTACTAGATTTCGTGCTTAATTGTAAAAGAAGTTCATATTATATAATATTGCAATGAATCAAATTATCATTATAATAATTCATAGCAGTAATGCTCATCCTAAATTTTTCTATAAATACTACAAAGATATCGTTCCATAATTCATTGTGGAATTATCTGTCTTTCTTTCTCTTTACATCCTTATTTATTTTTCTTAATAAATATCTAATTTGCAAATAAGAGCACCAACCTTCCTTAAACCAATGTTCACCGATCCCTAATATTAAAAATCATATCATTAGCATATCATTTTGACCGTAATATTTGACCAAGACCATAGATCATTACAAATATGTTATGCCCAGATCAATAAAACATATAACGGTAAGCTCGTTATCAAAATATATATTGGTGAACAGACATACATATTTCTTATAGTATACATTTATTTTTAGATAATAAAAAGGGAATAGGATATATAATGAAGGAATAAAGTTGTAGAATGTAATGGCATTGGAAGTATCTTAATGAAGCAAAAGGAATAGTTTAAGAAGATTCGGTTTAGTAATTGTTGAAATATGATAAGGAGCAATGTGGAATAAGGAAATACTTTAATTTTTTTAAATGAGTGTCCTTCCAATATTTATGAGATTAGAAGTGATCCTGTCGCTATACATATGCAAATACCGTAGATCATATGCAGCCTAACGTTGTGGAATATAAACCAACTGAAACCTACAAAATTGGGTGCGTGTAGAAAAGCTGCGATAAGGTGTGCGTATAGATCGACTATTATCTAGGTACACCACAATTGCAAGTATCCTTCTATAGCAACCTTCATCACCATTATCACATCACCCAGGAACAAAACCTGAGGTATAAGGAATACTTTTGATAGTAACAAAAATAGAGGCGTGAAATAAAGATTATCTAATAAATTTCAAAGCATATCAAAAGTATAGCGATAATTTTTTTTTTGCAAAAAAATAGCACCTAAATCGAACAATTGGAATCTTTATCGATGGCATATACTGCTATGATCTATCGAAATTCTTATTATGCTATTACTACGAGCGCCCATGGACTAGTGGAAGATCTCCAAAGATTCTGTTGTACAAAATCAAGTGGCAAATAATTGAAAATTAGATAATAAAGAGAGGGCAAAGGATCAAATTTTAAGATGAAAAATCCTTGTTTTGACAAACTGTAGCTAGATAACCACACATATACACGATAGTTGCAATAAGGACCAACCTCCTTATATCCTCACAGAATAAATTTTTTTTTTTATAAATGATACTTTTTTAAGGAGGAGGAATAATGATATTATTCATCAAATGAAGTGGATACAAAATCTTTTAGTTTAATGACCATAGCAACTATACATAAATTTAAATTCCCAAATCAGTTAAGTCAAAGAGAAGGACAATACATATTAATGCTTCCATTTGATTGTATCATATGTACAATCAAAATGGATACAAAAGATTAAAATATGTGTAGATTTATTTATATATAGATATAGATATCGATGACGAAGTTTATGATGATTGATACAATATACATACATTAAAGCATTGCTATGTATTAATTTTCCTCACACACACACTTTCTCTCCTTCCCCTGTATACATATACATATATCAATGCAAGGAAGCCACCGCATGACATATAACGACATATTTTATTTTAGTTCCATTGATAGTGGAGGGCGTATAATATAAAATATATAATGAAATTCGTTAGAATTGATATACTGCTTTTAGAAATAAAGCATGGTATATGATATAAGCCATCAAGATGAAGCAAAGTAAAAAACTAAGGAGAATTGTTACAATGTCTAATATAATGCAGGCTGTATAATTAATCAATCTGGGGCGCTATGTATATATACTACTGAAACCATAGTTTTTTTTTTACTCGGTTCTATGTGTAAACGCTCAAAGAGAACAAGAATAAAACGCTCCTTTGAATATATATAGATAAATGTATATATTTATATATATATATATATATATAATCCAAGGGGGGGTATGATACATGAAATAAAATATCAGTGATTTACTTGATTGGCATCTATTCTTTTTTTCTTTCTTACTTTCTCTTTTTTTTATATACACGCCATGTACTACTCGTTTGATTTCGCTGCTAATGTTACCCATCTTTGCATAGATGAAATAAAAAAAAGAGGGCTACAAGAAAGAAAAATATTTCGTAAAACCAGTATGTAAAATATCTACGAAATATTGCATAAAATTAACAATATTTTCTAGTGCCAAATAACGGTTTATTTATAAAAGTATTCAATAAGCAAATTTGTACAAGTGAAGATCTATCTTTTGTAGATATTCATTCTGTTGCAACATTGATGCAAGATGCTCTTTGGAGTAGCCATGAACGTATCATATCCAAAAAAGCATGGAGATCAATCAATTATGAAAGTATGTCATGTTCATATCAAAATTATGCTTTTTCTTTAAATACTAAATATCTGATACAAATAGCTTGCACGTTATCAAGTCTATCATCGGTCATCACAAGTAAAGCCGAGCAGCTGTTGATCGACATTTTAGATTTTTTAGTGGAATTGATGCAATATAAAAGTGTAAATCTAATGGATGCATATAAATTGGGGGATGCATTAGGCAAAGTTGTACTGGGACCAGCAGATTGTGGTCCAATCATAACTGAAAAGGCAGGCCATTTTTTGACACGCATGATTATTGAACATGCCAAAGTTCTTAAACAACGTCGCGAGCATTTGGCAAATAAACAACAGAGACAACAGCAACATTCATCACTACGTCGCATTGACTCTGGTTTTCAACATTCTTCTTCATGTCATAGTTTTTATACTGAATATCAGCCAATTTGTAAATCTCAAGGCACACAGGCTAGAGCAAAATTTTATAATCGGGTCATGATTAAAACTAAATGGGCTAGTTTCGATTGGCTTGATAATACTGTCGGAATCAGGGCCATGTTGGACGATGATTATGAATTTGCCCCTGACCCGCCTGAAAAGCCTTGGATCTCTATATTTACTTCTTCGGACATGATAAAATGTCATAAAGACATGAATGCTTCACCTATGCTTTACCGTATTTTAAGAGAAGCATCCAAGCCTCTATCATCGCATGCAAAATCATTATCATCGGACCCATTTGCAGCATCCTATTTATTCAACAAACATAAAATATACTGGGCGGAAAGACAAATACAAGATGCTTTTATTGAATTTCATCCTCAATATCACCACCTTTACACAAACCTTGGTGGGTCACACGAAGGTGGTGCTGGTGCTGGTGGTGATAGATCTAACCCTTTAAAGAAGCTCAACCATTCGCTATCTCATATTAAATTGAATATTAAAAAATACAGATCGCGACATGATTTATTGGAAGAAAGTATGATTAGTGAAAATACAACCATTGCAGTGATTGAAGATGAACAGCCACAGGTAAAAGAAAACGTTATTAATGAAAAATCAAGTACAACCAATATGAGAAATGTGATGAAGAAAATGATAAAATTAGGCGGATACAACAACAAAATACTCGTTTAAGCATTTGATGCATTAAACAAGGAAATTGACATATTTAAGTGCCTATTTAAAATGTCAAATACCACAGGCTAATTCATTCTGGAAACTTTTAACCCTTTGAATGGTAATAAAATTCAGATCTCAAAATGCCTTGAATGTGTTGGCGATGTATTCAAATAATAATAATAATAGTAATAATAATAATAATAATAAAAAAATTATTTCCGAGACCCAGTCCTGTTTTTTTCTGCATCGAGATTGAATAATCGGCGATTCACTAATGAGATTAATAATACTAATAAATAATTGATATTGATTTTCTTTTCAGTGGAAAGTAAGGTTTGCGCCTCCTATTTGATATATTTGTAAACGTAAATTAGAACTAATAAATATGAAGGTATACACGTATACCGTATATCTTGAAACGCTTTGTACATGAAGTTTTGTTTCAAATAATTGATTACTATTGTAAAAAACTTGACCCACCCCCCCTTTTTTTTACAGAAATACTCTTAATAAAACAAATCCAATTACTTGCCGATTTTTTTTCTGAATGTATGTTGTTTTAATTATTTAGATCATCTATAGAAACGACGAAGTATTCACATGTGCAACATTGTTTGTACTCGTAAATTGTTTATTGATTTTTACCGCCGAAAAAAAGTTTCCAATGTATTATTAATAAACATGTATAATAAATGTGATCTTGAATAAGCATAATAAATATAGAACTAATCTGAAGAACATGTCTATTTTATGTATAGCTAATTTAGTATCGTTATAATATTACAGAGTTTGAATTTATTTCTCGGGTACTCATACAAGGTTGAGTTATTATTCCTGGAATTTTCATATAAAAAGTTGAGAATCTTAATCGTAATATGTAATCCCTCTTTCTTTTTATTTGATGCTTACAGCATCTTTTTTTTTCCTTTTCTTTTATCTGATCAAGGTATTATATAGTCGTCAAAAACTCAAAGTTTCATTTCATTTAATTCCAAATGTCATTGATCGACAATCCGAAATGACACTGACTTTGTTAATTAAAATTATCTGTAAAAATCTTGGCTTCCGTCTGTATATTTTTAATAACTTGTATATTATACTTATATAAACTTTGTATATATGTACAGAAGATGCTATATTATAGATTAGAAAGAAGATATGTCCACTAGAAGTCCTGAGAAATTTATTTGTAGTGTTCTATACTGCCTGTAGATTTTACGATCTAAAAAAAGAATATGAAAATTTTCATTTGATCGAATATTCTTCTATCTAGACTATTTTCTCTACGTCAAACTAATGATTGTGCAAGGGCTACGGAAAATCATTATTTAAATCTTCAAATTGTGCTAGTTTTGAGCAATTATACATCGCTCAACGCTAAGATTATCAATACATGTTGATGATGGGGTTTTGAGACAATCAAGAGCAAACTATACCCCAGTAAGGATTAAAAGAACCTTTATCCATGTAACGCACTTATTAGACTCTTTTTTTTTAATAGTTGGCTATTAGACAAAGCCAGGGTGCGTGTTTTGATATTTTTATTTAGAAGTGATGATGGATAAAACCGTATAGACAACAGTTACCTTAAATCTCTGGCAACTGCTTCCATCGATGAGAGAAAACATCATTATCATTTCAGTATTAGAAAATTTATCAGATTTGAGGATTTTCTCTTGGAAAACTTTCTTTCAGTATTTGTAAATGTAAAATTTTTGAATAAGTGTATACAATCAATCAAAATGGCTTTGCTGTAAGGTTTAAAGATTTTTATTTGATTGAAAACTTTATTAATGTTCTTATTTTAGTAGCATATTATTCGACAATGTCAATGGGCTTATATTGAATTTTTTTTAGACATATGTATATATATATATAAAGAAGATTAAGATTATCCGTATAATGCACGATAAGCATCAAAATCAACAAATTAAAAGAAAAAAATATTAGCAACACGGCTTACACAATTTTTATGTATATAAATTCTTTGAAAATAACAGTTTCTATATTTTAAGATATTTGGCATACTTGAGGAGGACATGTAGGCAATTTAGACAATTAGATTAGAGAAAGAAAACAAAGAGTATCCGGTGATCATACTGTTTTGGATCAAGAACGAATGCATGTCTCAGTGTAGCTAAGCTGCCCCAATATATACATAAAACAGCATTGCCCAAAGTTTAAAATGCATCAGAACAACGAGGTATGATAATTAACATTTCAACAGAATACCACATATCTTTTAAAATGCACCATATTATATACCGACATGAATTACTTATGTACAAAGTAAGTATTTCTGACGTTGTTATATATAAATATATACTTGGTTATTAAGAAAAACAGGAGAGAAAGGCATTGTTTAGAGAGTTTTATGACAAAAGTGCAAAACATATATGGATTCTGAGAAAGGAAAGAAAAAAAGGAAGGGCATAAATTAACAAAATTGATAACAACAAATGATGATGATATGGAAAATAGAAATGATAGAGATTTTTTAGATGGCTATTATACATTATGTGTGTGCACAAAAAATAAGGAGGGGAAGGGGGATATTATTCTGGTCGAAAAGCATCGACATCTTTGTCCAGAATATGCATTGATGGTAATTTAGTAGGTAAAAGTACCCATGGAGGTGGTACTTGGTTCTTTGATGATTCTATAGTTGTAATTTCAATTAGATGTTTACAATAAAGCATGTTATATGTATATACCATCGTGTTCAGTTTGTTGTTGTTGTTGTTGTTGTTGTTGTGATTCATCGTATTCATCATCTAGTGAGATAATATCATCAGTTGAATATTGACGTGAGCGGCCATCATCATTACTGAAGTTTCCAATGATATATTTGTGATGGTAAGTACTTGATGTGGTTGCTGGTTCTGGTGTTCCTGGGACATCTATAGTAGTAGTAGTAGGAGTAACATCAGTTGCTGATGCTGGTTTTGATCTTGATATAACATTAGTTGCCATTGTATTAATAGTATTATTATTTGCATCTTGATGTTCAGATTCAAGTAATGGTTGAAGGATACGACGACGAGCATTGATAAACCAATTGCTGATCTGACTTACCATCAGGCCGGTTTCATCGGCAAGTTTTTGCTTTTCTCTTTCAGTAGGATATGGATGTTTTTTATGAAGGATGAGCCAGTGTTTCAAATATTCAGTAACTTCTTTAGGGAGGTTTCCACGCCGTCTTTTTCTACCAATGTTTGGACGGTACGTATGATGAAACTGAGGTTCTGTTATGAATGTAGTTGTCATTAATGGATCATGTTTTTCTTCAGGATCTTCTTCATGGTCTTCCTTATATACAAAGCTATCTGGTCTAGAGATGGTATTAATATAGGGAGTATAAAGTGCTCTTTGTTGTAGTGATTTCGCTGTTGAGGATAATTTTGATGTTGCCATGGAAACACTGTCATCTGAATTGTCAACAGATAATGGGGTAGTCTTTGTTAATTCGTGCATGTTGCTGCTGTTCGTAGTTGGCGTAGATGGGTCCGGTGTAAATAATGTGCGAAATTTATAACAACTTTTGTTTGCATTATCGAGTTTTTCTTTAAAATTGTCTGCATCAGTTGATGAATTACGTTGATCTGATCCTACAAAAAGAAATGAATGGGTAGATGTTGTGTATATACAAGAAAAAAATCTCTGTAGTTTATTATATAAATATCTGTACCTGAAATGGAAGCAGATTTAGTTTTAGAATAGCTATAGCCTTCTTTTTCCCAAAGCTGAGCATTTTGTGCTAGTAATTCTTTTGTCTTTAACCGATGTTGTTCTATCAAAGATTGGGTATGTCGATCTTCATTGGATGGAGTATAATTATTATGAGTTGCCGACAACTGTTGGCTATTATTAACATGATGGTTAAATAGTACAATTGGGGTAAATGTTTTTGTCTGAAAAGAGGGTGGAGGGGGGGGGGAAGAAAGAAATGGGTTAACATCAATTAGCTTGCAAATTCAATAATTTTCAAGATCTTCTTTTTCATAAAGTTTAATCATTCAAAGAGATCAAATGTGTAAAAATTGCCTCTAACCTTACATTTTTAGAGTTCATGTCCTTGATTTTGCTATCGCAGGCCTTTTTTTTTTTTTTTTTTGGTGCTTTTTACTGCTATTTTAAATGTATTGTAAAATTGAAAATAAATAAATGTAAATGTCTTGAATCTATGACGATATATACGTTTATGTGACCCAAATGTTTTTTTTTTCTTTTGATTCTCGCAAGGGGAAATATAGTTTAATTTTCTAAAATAAAAAAAACAACAAAGGGGATATTTATATGGAAAAAAAGGCAGAAAATCTGTAAAAGTGAAAGAAGAGGAAAATCAATAAAAAACGATTCTTTCTCGTAGTAATAAAATAATGGAAATACACACAAAAAGGGAGCCCCGACCTGTCCTTTTTTTTTTTTTTTTTTTTTTTTTTAATTATTATAATTCGCTTTCGTTTGATTTTTTGTACAATGACAACAAATCAGTCTATTTCTGCCTTTTCTTCTAAAATGCAAGTATATTCAATTTACTTGATGTAAAAAAGAAAGAAAAAAACAAGCATAATAAAGGCTTGCTCTATTCTTTTTTCTCTTATTGTAATGTGATATTTGTATACTAGTTCAATGATAATAAACATGTCCGCAAATAATAAATTTGATTTATGAAATAATACACAGGGCTTATTGTGCATTTTTGTCCTAAAAAACATGTAGTCAGATTTGAATACAAGAAAAAAACGCATTACAATTTACTTTTTTGCCAAATGATCATGGGAGCAAAGATTACAAAATTTTGCATATAATCCTGAACACCAAATTTTCAAAACAAAAGTTTATATTACATTTTGAACGTATGGAGCACTTATTAGTATTTTTTTCTCCTCGTATATAAATGAATTTGCTGGAACTAGTATGATTTTCGTCCGCAGCATGCTTGTAAAAAAAAAGAAAGGTTATGATAAAGGAGAAGGCGATGGCTATTTATGTCTTATACTTAAAAGGAAAAGATATTCATGGTTTACGCTTGTAAAACGTTGTGCTTAATTCAACAAAATTCTCATTATAAACCTTTGATTAAACGCATATATAGCAAAGAGAGAGAGAGAGAGAGAGAGAGAGAGAGAGAGAGAGAGAGAGAGAGAGAGAGAAAATAGCTAATGCATATTCCCCATTTATTAAATTATCCATACACAGTTATAAGTAAATTGAGTGTATAAAATTGATCATTACGTTTTTTCTGCATATAATTTGATGTATGTACGTATGTTACTATATTATGCGCATTCGTTGTCCTCTTTATTATTAATAGACTATGCATTTTATTCTGAAAGGTGTGATTCAATATGGCAATTTTTATATAATACATGAAAGATTCATTCTTTTTCTATCTACAGCAATGTAGAAAGAAGAGAGAAAAATCTTTCGATATCTAGATCAGTTAAGTGCACAGACCAGCTATTCAACTATGGCGTTTTTCTTTAAATACCTGCTTGATGGAATACTCTTGCAAAGAATCAATGCGCAAGCATATAGGCTTCTTCTTTGTTCCAAGTGGATCAATCATTTGGAGTCCCAGATAATCAAAATTAAAATGCCAAGTAAGAGATTATTGGCTCATTAAAACGAATATCTACAAATAAATGTTACCAAAATAAATGTATTTAATGAGGTGTGTGTGTACAATATCACAACATCGACTTCTGTTTTCATGTATTATGCACGTTTAAAGCAAAAAATTGTTCTTATTTGATACTGTCAATTGCATGTCAACTATTTTAATTGAATTATTTCGATAAAATAAATTAAAGAAGAAAAGAAGAAAGCCTTTTTTTTTAACTCGGGGAGTACCTGTTGAATGCTTCTCTGGATAGTACAATGGGTGCATTAGCTTTTTTTTTTTTTGTCAGATTCCACTTTTTTTTCATGGTAATAGTATGGCAAACATCTGCAAGTGTAACATTAGACTGTATGAAATGGAGCAAATAAAAGGGTCATATGGGATTTCTAAAACGTATTTAAATGAATGAAGTTACAAGTTAAAATGCAAATACAAAGTACGTTAGTATCGGTTTCAATCTTTTTTTTTTTTTTTTTTTTTTTTTTTTTTTGTCTAATGTCGGCGAAATCTGGTCATGTCTGTTTAAAGAAAAAAGACACAACGGTATATTTTTTTTAACAAATACATAAGCTTGCGCAGAAAAAAACAAAGCAGTGTTATACAAGCATATAAGGACCCAAAGCTCCGATTTCCAGCTGAGATGCTTGAAGTTACCATTTTTGATTGATTTATAACACTAAAATGAACCGAAGGGTTGGAAGTACTGTTGCAACAGACTAAACTTGGTGAAAATCTTGATTAGAAAAGAAATCTTGATATCAATCAGTCTAAAATATTGCATGCCGAGCTCTGCTTCTCCCCAGCTAGAATGCCAAACCTCCCAATATGCAGGTACATAAATTCATCCATAATTGCTCTTTTCTTTTAATCCCATATATCATGAAAAAAAAAAAAAGATGGTGCTTTATCGATTGACATTAGATAAATAGGTTTTTTGTTACACAACAACAAAGTCAAAAATCAAACAAACGATAAAGGCCATCTCATTCCTGAGAATAGTAAAACAATTAAGCAAGAATAACTTTTTTTTTGGTATTGTTTATTTGACATGATGTTACAAAATTTACGGTGATCGCTCAAAAAAAGAAATGATTTTTTATTATGTAACATTGCTTATTATTTATATTTGATGCGCCAAAATTTACGCTATTGAAAGTTGGAACACAAAAAGGTTGATTAAATTATTTACCTTTTTAAACTTGAAATTCCCCCCATCGCATCTTTTTTTTTTTTTATTCAAGCTATCGATCCCCTGATTTTCGTTCCCGGAGGATTTTAGATATCCGAAGTCAAGGTACTCGAGTATGATTTTTGCTAGGCATGTGCCCCTTTTTTCCAATTATTCGTGTTACAAAAGTCTGTGCATCATATAACTTCAAATGCCGAATCGATTGAATCATTTGTGTTACATGCTGCAATAATATAAAATGTATAAAAAATCTGAAAAAATCTGGGTTATTTTATCGTATTTCTCAACTGGTATAAATCGAACTTACATGATGATCCATATACCCTGTGTAGCCCAGAATTACATTTTATATTTAAAGTTTATTTTTTCTAATTATAAATTGCTTGTATAATTCGCGCCAGTTTCCTCAAATATATCGAATGATGTTGATTTTTTCAAAATATGTAAGCCTTAAACTATTCGTTTGGGGATCTGGAAAAAAATAAGCTAATCGTTTCTTAAGCGGAGGATGATTTTATCCCGTTTGTAATCAAGAAAACGAAACTTCGACTTTTTAGAGTTTAGTAATATTTTATTCTTTACCCTTGTAAAAAAAAAGTTGGTATCTAAAAGATGGCCTTATATAATTACAAACTTTTTCAATGTATGTGTGTTGCCAAGAACTAGTCGAGTGCAATATCTGAAACAAAAAAAAAAAATACTACATTGAATGCAATATGTCAACATTACATCATTTATGGTTGCTTTCATACCAAATTCTTTTTGTAAATGCTGCTTACTCATTTGCTATATATACTGTATTATTTCCCTAATTTAGTCGTAATGATTGTAAATGCGCGTTATTCGCCAATATTTTAGCCAAATACAGGAAAGTCAAAAGCAATTAACTCGAGAAAGCGTTCATTAAAATTGATTTTATGAAGACACGAGTGAATTAACCTTTCTGTCCAAACACAAACAAGGATAGACAATGGTAACGTACATATATGACTACTTCCGGATGATTTTTTGAAGCTTTTGTCATGTAATAAACTTGCATTATTTCAATTTCGGATTTTTTTTACGTTGAATACTATACCTATTTGCCGGGAGTTGATGAAGAAAAAAAAGAGCTATCATTTACACCCGTTGTTGAAGATCAATTTGCGACACAGAAAAGGCTCTTGAAGGCCTAGCTGTGAAATGAAAGATATTTAAAAAAGAGGATAACTCTTATTTCCCATCTAGTAAAAACATTCTAAAGGATTTTATTTTGTATTGAAATTGATTTTTTATACATCACAGTTTTTTTAATTGAATGCATAGTATATATAGCTTTTGCTTTTATTTTAATTTATTATGTCAATTACACGGAATCTTACTTTTATAACAGCAATTTCATGCCCTAAAATCATGATTTTTGCATTAAAACTATATTGAAACACCGCCTTGTTTAGTCGCCAGAAGTCCTGAAAAATGGCATTTTGGTAAATCCTCAACAGACTTATCATGACTTCAAAAATTTAAAACTGTCCAGATACTATATATACAATTTAGACATACACATCAACATATACGACATTTTCTCAACGATAACACGCCTTATATGGTTTCATCACTTCAATCATGTGCTCAACTCAGTGCCATTTAACAGCACAATAGTCTCAAAGAAAATATGCTCAGAGCTATATAGAATGTCTAATATGAATGACTTGTAGGATAATATATATATATGATACTAATATGGCAGGTCACTTTACCTAGTATACACCTTGTCCATCACTATGATGAGTTTCAATTTTCTTTTTTTAAATAAAATTTAAAACTTTCATCCCATAAAAAAAAAAAAAAAAATGGCATTTCGGAAAAAAATTATTACTTTTTCGCATATTCCTCAATATATTACTATGTATATTCACAAAGCTCATTAATGGTTATGAACACTTCTCGAGATTTTGCATCGAATGATACTATTTATTTAAATTTGTGCCACCAAAGAAATTGCATAATTTGGAAAAGTAAAAATAACGGTTTTACCCACAGAAGTCTATTTTATGAATAATTAAAAGCCAAATAAACGTGTTTTTATAAAGCCATAAAGAATTACGATCATTTTGAGCTTAGAAAAGGTATAGTGAAAAATTTCATTTTCAGGGTCAAAACGTCGATTAAACGAAATTTATCAATTTTTCCTTATAGATGTAAGGATTGGAAGGTCAATATTCATCATATTTTTCATCATCCTATAAATTTAAGATAAAAATATAGAAAGAAGATATTTGATCTAAAAAATAGTTTTGACCGGATTTGAGCTTCAGATTTAAGCGAAAAGTGCATAAAATAATCCTTTAAAAATGTCGTATTTTTTATCATTTTGGTAGATTTGTGCGTAATTGAGAATATATATGATATAATATAGTTGTTTCTGTGTATTTCAAATCATCCATTTGATCAACAAGAAAGGGATAATGTTAACATTCCATGGTATTCACCTATTTCTGTTGCGGTAACACAGTATTTGTATTCTCGGCTCAGTCATCGGGAATGGCAAAAAAGCAAAACATCTATAAAGATTTGAAAAAGCTAAAATCCTAGAATTTCAAATGCAAATGACATGTCTCAATGTCTAAAATCATTATAATTTACGGCCATATACAAAGTACTCAATTGTATAATACAGGGTTTTTATTACTGAAAACAAAGTATTTAACACAAATCAATAATGTATGTATATATTATTTCAGTAATATGTAAAGGCAATTGGCAGTGCTTAATTTCACATAAAATTACGTCATGGACAACCCACTCCTCCTTTATTATTTTTCTTCAAATTTCCTTGCAACTACAATATGAAGAAAATTATCGGCATAAGAAAGGTTCTCATAAGCCCAATTGATAGGGGTATCCAAAGGTAAATCGACACTGTGTGCAACAATTGCTACTCTACCATTTAACTCTGATGATTCGAATAGGCCCGGTATAACTTTTCCCAAAACATTCCCCAATGTTGGGATGCATTCTTTCTCTATTCATATGTTAATGGATATCATACTGAATCAAACTGGCAATCGTTTTTTTTTTTTTTTACCTGAATCTCCATAAAATGATACCAACTCTTGCACAACTGGACAATCATCTGGTAAATAAATTCGAATGGGTAGGTGTCTCAGATTATCGGTGTATTCAACAAGATGCTTATTCACTTCTCTAAACTCATTATATCGATCTATGTGTATATTTTACATTTAAAAAAAACCCCCCCGAGCAAGAATATTTTTGACAATTATGTACCTGAAGCAAGTGAATCCCATAATTGTGTTGTATCGCGTTTTGATAAATTCATAACTTTTTTGATATTTCCATTGCGAAGAAAGTCTGCCTAGAATGATACCATTAATAAGATTGAAGTATAACTGTTGTTATTCAACTGATCGTTACTTCTTTGATCATTGACATGAACATGTCTTGCATTGTTTCTGATGTAGGTTTCAACAAAATTGAATTACTTGGTAGATCTTTAAAGTGTAATGTAACATTCCATGGTATTGATAAATCTACTGCATGTAAATCGAATAATAATCCTACAGGATAATGCCTGCAAAGTTGTAATTTAGAGATATGAATAATAGTTGCGTTTGTATTTTTTATATACCATTTTAACGGTTGTCGGTCATAATCATACCAAGCAGATTGAAACACTTCTTCGGGTACTTGCATACCCAAGTTTAACAATAATTGTTGTATATGTTTTGTAACCAAAGGAAAATATGAACATCTTGATACTTCCAACTGGATCGAATAGAATTATGTTAAAAGCTTGTCTTTTGTCTAATTTGTAAAAAAAAAAAAAAAAAAAAAAAAAAAAAAAAACGTACGTAAATAGGGTCATAAACCTTTTCATTACCGTAAACATCGATATCAGTGGGGTCAAGTGTAACTTTTAATGGAATCTTTCCATTCCATATAGTTTCTGATATACTTGCATCGTATAAAGACATGGTTATTAAGAGAAAAAAAAATTGAAAAATGAAAATAAACGCTGCATACATGCATGCGAAACGATGGGCGTTGAACCAAACGCATTAAAACTCAGAGGTGTTATATGGCAAAATTTACAAATTTATTGATTAATTAATTAATGATAGTGCTTCCTTTTAAGCAGTGATACACCGCAAGCTTCTTCTTCTTTTCTGTTTAAAATAACTGGTCTAGGTGTAGATTCAGAAGGATCATAATCACATCTCAATTCTGATTTACCAGCACGCATACCACAGATTGTATTGATACGACAAGCTTCATCACATTCAGGCGTCATGGGAGATGATTTATATCGATTTAACCAATATAAATCAAACTTTTCATCATCAAGTTCCATTTCTCGAGTGACATGGTGCCACCAGCTAGCTGAAAGAGGTTTATATGGATTTTTATTGGATCTGTAAGCCTCATTTGCCGAATATTCCTTGTGCCAATTCTATGAAATACGGTTAGTATTCTTTGATTCAAACTAAACTTTATTTCAAATCAACTCACAAGCTCTTGATCCCATGCAATAGATTTGTCCAAATCTGCAATAAAAGTGTGAGAGTCTACTACTTCAAAGGTGCCTGTATCTACAGAATAAGTTCTAGTAAAGATTATTAGCATAAATTGATGCATTTGTCAATAGCAACGATATATACCGAAATCCAGGGTTCAAATTAGGAAATGGAGTGATTGATGGGCCTAAATAAGCTACAGAAATAGCATCTTTCGATTCTTGAGATGCACGATTATAGAAGATTTGAATTTCATCCCTAATCCAGGAACATAATATGAATAAATCTTATTATGACGCTTGTGTATTATAGTTATTACCTGTGTGTATGACCAAAAAATTGACCAGCTATCACATGAGGTGCATATCTCTCCACAATTTGATAATAATAATTAGCATAATCATGAAAACAAGAAGAATCGCCAGGTGGAGTATGTCCAATAATCCATACTTTTTCATTTGCATCTTCGGATTTCTGTAAATGATCAATAAGCCATTTCAAAATTCCATTGGGATCCCTTTTTGTAGGATGCTCGTATAACCACCAATTAAGGTTGTAGCAGAAATTGGTATTAAGACTAATCAATTTCAATCCAGGAACAGGATGACTAATGTAACTACCACTATTTTTATGTACACGAGTAAGATGCTTCTTTGGGAGCCAACCTTCCCAATTCTCTTCTAAAGATTCATATAACCACGCCATGGTAAGATCATCATGTCTCTTACCTCCTGGTATATTGGAATCTGCAAGAGGAAATAAATTGGTAGGAGCAGATTCATGATTTCCAATTGCTGGATACAACTTTGTGTTGATAAAAGATGGAGAATCAAAATGTGCATGAAGTAAAGCATAAGAAGCATCTTGAATCATCTGTGTTTTCTTTGTGGGTAATGTCTCCCAAACTTCATGAGGTGGTATATCTCCTGTCAGGATGGCAAATGATGTGTTTGGTGTTGCTGTAGGTATATATTCCAACATGGATTCGATCAAGGTTAAAGGTGAATCACATCCATATGATCCCCATGGTGATGACAAGTTCAAAATATTATTAAAATCTGTTGACTCTTTTCGACAACAAATGGGTTTATCACATAATGTTTCTGTTCCTTCCTGTAAAATAATACCAATTAGCAGGATATTGATGATGCATGCATATCAACAAACCTCGTACAGCGGATCCACATGCCAATCGCTTAGATGAAGAACTGTAATTGTTTTATTTGTTGGTTTATGTACATGAGGATGTTTTGGCTTTCTTTTTGGAAAAGGTACCTTCCACGGTTCAATTCCTAAATATATACTGTTTATATCATAATCTGATGTATGCAAGTGAGATTTATTTACCTGGATAAGGACATGCATTAAGTACAGTAGCACACGCCAAATGTCCATCTCTTCCTGATATATCCATCGTCTACAAGTTGCAAATTTAAATTGTTTTGTCCAATAAAATCAATTTTTAATGCTCTTACCCTTAAAACTTTACGAATGATAGGTCCCTGTTCTCGAACCATACCTTCACACTATACACATAAATGAATGAGCGAAATGATGAGAAACAAGAAAAAAAAAAAGATATCTTACAACTTGATTATCGACTTGCTTTGAACGTTTACAAATATTGGTCATTGCTGCTAATTGTATTCTTTCAGGAAAATAACAAAATCGCTTGATCATTTTAAGCAAGTTTATACAAGATTTGCAGTTTTTAGCTGCGTCGTCCGGATTTTTGGGGTCGTCCAACAGGTTATTAAGCTCATTATACAGCTCGTCTTCTAATTGCTGTTGTGAACTGCTAAACGAAGATTGAAATAAGATACTAGCTTGTACATTTATCACTAGCATTAGCGCAAGTAGGTTGAGTATTAGTAGGTGTCGCATATTTTATTAATTGTCTTTTGGGATATATATATTTATACAGAAAGAAAGAGAAAAAGAACGAGAAAACTCGCTAAATTCCTCCGCTTAAATATTGGAATCTATCAAATACTTGCTTAGCAGCAAACTATTGGCTGCTACCAAAAGAATGCATGACCCAATTTACTAGCGAAATGAATTGTTCACATCGTCAGAATATAATAGCCATATTAAATGTACTCATGATATCAGCACTTTTAAGTAGTATATCTTCCTCGATCTAATGATTGCATGACCTAATTTTTTGAAGTTTATAGTATTAAATTTAAAAAATTGATCGTCTTCAAGAAAAATCCAAATATCAATTTCAATATCATGCCGTCATGCCGATCATTTTTTCAACCCACAGTAATATGTAGAATTTGCAATCTGGGACGATCGTGTCAAACATGTGCATCTGGTATCTTGTAGATTTGGAAATTACTAGAATCACAAATCGTCAAGATGGGGTTTTTTGTTGCTGACTTTCTGTAAATATAATAAATGGTAGATTTTGAACTTTTTTTTTATTCAAAAAATAGATACAATTGAAAACTACTTTTTATTTCTTGGTTCAACAAAAAATATTGATTTTTCGTCGAGATAATCAAAACAATAGTTCATGTTGCAGCTTACAGCCTATACAAACTGAGTTTCAAAACTGATTTGCTGTGAAATCGATCAGAAAATGATTCAAAAAACAAAATTGTATAATGACTCATGAACTGCAAAGTAAGTTGAACTAGCGTTCTAAATTTTTTTTGTGCAGTTTTAAATTTTGCAAGTATCTAAATAAAATTTAGACAAACATTTCACATTAAATTTTGCGTAAAATGCAATTGAAATTTTGGAGGTTTTTTGAAGATACACGTCACTTTTTATAAGTGTATTTTAAATTCAAGTACTGTAAATAATGTGAAATAAAATTATCTATCGATCTAGCTATTATTGAACCTTCTGGCTGCATTTTTCGTAGATAAAATGAGATTTTTGTCAATTTTTTTTTCAAATTCAGAATTTGGGACGAGGGTATATAAGGGAAAATTGGACCTAAAATCAAAGATATCTCTTTATATACATTTTTGAGAATATCTCCACGAAAAATCAATATTTTGAAAAAAACTAAATTGGGTCCGAGAGAGCTTAACGAGGTCAATGACATGAATGTAAAAAAAAAGTGTTGCTCAATTTAATGAATATTTTGAAATCTGCTACAAAAATGTCAAAAAAATGAAAAAAAAACAAAAGTGCTCAGAATTTTTTTAAACTGAAATATATTATAGAGTACATTAAAATAAGTAAGTTTTATTATTAAAATTTGTTAGTATAGCTTAATGTTTTGTAGAGATGTGAAGGCTCAAAGTTTTAATTTTTTTCAATGAAATACGCATAAAAACCTGAAACATTAGCATTGAAAAATTTATACCGACTGCAAAAAATAGGAGATTTCCGGATGCTCATTTTTGGATTAAAGTTGAAAATCTCGGGTACATTGGCATGTAATTTTTTCTTGGTGTTATTTAGTGAAAAAAAGATTAATGCAGAAATGAAAAGTTAGGCTCGGTTTTAAAGGAAAAAAAGGTGAATTTTACGCGTTTTTTTGAGTCTCGCATGATATATAAGATAAATTTAAGGACAGGTAATATAATGCGACTAATTAATATGCATTTTTCAGTGCCTAAGGTGTATCCTTAAAGTCGCTTAGTATAGGGTTAATTGTAGTTTTCCAAAAATAACTGTAGCAGTTTCTGCAGCAGCAGATACGGTAAAAAGTACTCACGGAAGTTTGTGTTTCTGCTGTATCATTTTCATAATAATTTGGAGAAGCTAAAATTCCAATGTTTTGTAGATAGATGCTAGATATACCTTGTTCCGTTGTTTCCTTCATTACAATTTTGCAATGGAGAAAGTCAATCACTTGTGTCGATTTTCGAGAATATTAAATAGCTAGCTTTGAAGCCAATTCCATTTCTAACTCATATTGAAATATAATTCTTATAAATAGTCTTTTAAACCAAGACCTAGAAGCTCTGGGTTCTTCCTTTTATTATTTGTTTTTCTAGTAATATAGCCTACGTTCTCCATGATAAATGTTACTAGTCTTTATTATTATTCTTTCTATAAATAAGATTGTATGTATCCATAAAAACTCTCAACTTAAATCTATTTCAATCATCGAGAACAACAATGGACTTCTTTTCCTCAATTTATAATTGTTGGATTTTTAATATATCATTAAAAATGAATGAAATTAAAAGACGATGAATAATGAATCAGTTTTTTAGCTGTATAATAAAAACAAGATATTGTTTATTAAGGTATAAAGTATAACATTTTTTATGATGATTTGGTATTGAGATCCTGGTTTCACGATACTCTTACTGTCTTCAAGATTAGCTCAGTGAAATCAAATTAATCAAGGGCATGTAAACATCATATATATTCAGTAATAATTTATCGACTGAAATGGATCAATTATAATTCAGAGCTTGTGAGTTGTCTTGTTTCAATGTTGCGCCAAATATTCTTGGATGTTAGTTTGATAGCTACTTGATTGATTAACCACTGGAATAAAATAATGTGGAGATCTAAGCGTTTCGGTGGATTATTTGACAAATAAACTAGTATATTATGCTATAGGAGTTTCTTATAAATATCGGATATCTAGACTTCGTGTTTCAATGCTACTACAAGTGGTAATAAATAGATTGTAACATTTATTGATGTTGTAGGAAGTATCGGTGGCACAAATTGACATTTTAATGTTTTTGTGATTTAAAACAGACGTGAGTTACTCTGATTCAACAGAATTGCCTTCTTGACGAGATATATCAATTTGAAATTTGGGGTTTGAAAGAGTTCTGCCCATGTTCTTCTTTCGGAGACCAATTGGAAACAGCGACGACAACGACAACAACCTTTTTGGCAACACTAAAAGTATTTATGCCTTTGTAAATTTCTGTTTGTAACACATAAAATTGACTGATTTACGATTATTTTTCTTTCTTCTCCAATTCTTTTATTTATGTTTAAAACTACAACAAAAAGGCCAATATTTTTTATAAACTGAAATCAAGTAGCAGTTACAAGTACATGGTTTTCCTATTGTTTATTTGGAAATAAATTATTAACTGTAAATTTTAGGGCGCGTTATAATATTTTTGTCGAACAAAAAAAAAAGCATCCAAGACTTAGTCATTCTGTTCCATTATTATCTACGTTATTATAAGCAGTGCTTTTTTGGTCTAAAATTGATATCTACCTTCTGAAAAATTGGTGATTATAAAAGTATGTATAGTATTCACTTGATTTTCATATTGGTGTCGAGCCGGGTTTTGCCAGCCAAATTTACTAGAATAAGCTGGGCTCGACAGCAACCCTACTTGATTTGAATTGTTGCGTCCACAGATTATTATAGTAATTTGTAAGATAATAAACCTTTTACGTTGTAATCCTTATTGTGAAAGTACGCTAACTACTTTGGGATGGCACTCCTAATTGTTCTCCGTTGAAGGATGGTCCGGAATGTGCGGGATATATGAGATACCATATTTGGTTGTATGAAATATGTGCCCCTCATATATGCTACGTTATTGATGTAAATAAATACTGTGTTGCATCCACAGATCTGGGTGCATTCCTTGGTTAAGATTACGACACAGTTTGATATGTTAAGTTCTACATTGCTGTGTATTAAGTTATGAAGCTCCGTGTATGCAGGAATATGGAACTAGTGTGTGTCACCTAGACTTGATTGTATATATGTATATATATAAATAGACTCATTTAAACAGGTCATATAATTAGAGAATGTGAATATAAAAGAAGATGGTTCGATCTTATAATAAAGTTCTTTAGTTTTAGTATGCTCTTTCATTTTATAACGGTTTTCCTTTATTTTTATTAAATAATTTAGTACATATTTTAGCTTTGAGATTAATATAATCTCCTGGCGTAACATACTGATCTAACGGATGAAACTTTAAAATAGAATTTGTATATAAAAAGGACAAATTATTGATATTAAATAAAGATTCTCTTCAGTTTTTGTGTGTGATTTAATTTAACCAGTTTCTTTATTAAATTATACATTTTTTTCTTGCTACAATATTTATTCTAGATCTTATGAAATTCATGAATGAATGAATAAACTTATGTTAACCTATTTAGTTTCTAAAAAATATTTGTTGTTATTTAGTGGGCAACAGCAGCCAAGGAGAGGAAAACGAGATGTTGACTTGTATACCATTACGAACTCTCAAAGGTACACCATAATTATTACTTATTAGTTTGTTATTAATAATTGATTTTACTGATAAATCAATTTTTATGGGTCAAAAGTAAGTTTGCTCTGGTAAAGCATTGAATAAATTTGCTTGAGACAAAGAGGATAAAAAGATGGCAATAAATAAGTTCCAGCGATGGCCATGTTTATGTTTATAATATTGGAAAAGAGGTAAGACTAAAACTTAATGTAAATCATTTCTAGCGCAATAATAATAAAGTAAGACTATATTATCATCGAATAAACTACCACACAATGTTAACATGTATAATTATTTACAGCAATAAGCTTGAATCAAGTGGGTACAGCATCGTAAATCCTTGAAAAAGTTCTCAAGTATTATAAAATCTCTTATTTTTAAGTCTTACGAGGCTTATAAGCGGAATATTAATTTAGAAAATTATTTTTGTCCAGATCATCAATTTTGACATTTTTTAATTTTTTTTTCCTGATTTTGCAAATCTAGAGTTAAATATACTACCAATTATAAAAACAAAAAATACATACATATGCAGAATTTAGCGCTCTATTTGCTCAATAAAAAATAACAAACCTTTTTATTGTAAAATATTACTTGAAAATCCGTTAACCAAAAAACCGTTTTTGGGGCAAAAGCACAAAGTTTCATTACTTAATATTTAATATTAAGCTTCTATAAAATGTGTATTAGTTATGGCTACAATTTTCTCTCACATTGTAGTATATTTAAACGTTGATTTTGGTATCAAAATTTGATTTTTCTGTTTTTTGATAAAAACCATGAGTGTTGGTAAGGATTAAATGAGCCCCGAAAATGTCCGCTACAAATTCTGAATTTTCAGACCATATGTGGTTAGATATATGAAAAGCTAAAGAAAAAGAAACGCATTTTTATTTAAAACTTAGATATACGTACCATCGTATAAGAGACTTAGCCGTTCAATCTTGCTATGCTCAATTACGGCGACGCTCTGCGGGCTCGCTTTTGCAATTTTCTAATAAATGTATGATATGACAGATGGTTTTTCTAGTAAAAAATTTTATATTTTTATTATAGTAACAGATATTGCCTATTTTGTTGCTTAGTTTATAGTTCAGGTGCTGTAATGCTGCTTTTACATTGGCTGAAATGTGCAATTAAGCAAAGTTTTAAATGCGCTACTAAATAATGTAAAGCCTTGAAAATCCTTTTTCACGTGTGTTGTTTTGCTCTTTTTGTTTTCATATTCCAAGGATATATTCACCATTTGATAAGGCATATCAGACTATCAAGCTGGTATTCTTTTCTTGTATCTGAATACGCATTCTAACATAAGGGACTAATATTTTTAATGTACAGTAGGTAGCAGCCTATATTAGAGACTAATATTTTCATTTAACCGCATTCTAAGATCAAACATCATCATTTATTACCGTATTGTTGGACGTATTTCTTGATTACCAGATCAAATCGAAGGCAATAATGATATTTATTTCTACACAATGAAAAGCTAAAACTGGCTACAAACTCATGAAATATTCCAAAAAAGTGGTAAAATTTTAAACGATATACTGTAGTAGAAGCAAAAAAAAAAAAAACGAATAATCTGATGTCTTGCCTAAGAACCATAGTTTTGATTGTAGCTATGCTTGAAAACAAATATTTTTACAGCTGACAATCGTAAACTAAAATAGTAAGTTTAAAGAAGGTTAATTTGTTTAAATTTTATGTGTGATAAAGTAACATATATAATCTTAGATTTGGTCTGCATATAAATTTAAGCAGTAAGTGTTATTTAAGTTTATGCTCGATCAAAAACCATTATTACTGTAAACATTATAACTATAATAAACATATTTACAAATGATGATGATAATTGTAAATATATTGGTTCTTGCATGTATTGTTCTACATCAACAATGTATTGTCGAATTGTATTGTCTATACTATAATCTATATTAATAAAAGCAAATGTAATTTAAAACCCCATTTCAGTAAAAAAATTCAATAGAATTTTGACAACGGCACGATGCTCTTGTACAGACCGATTTGTGTCCATACGATCAGATCATTATTATGCTCATGGTCAGATTTTATTATTATGTACAAATAGGGATAATGATATGATTATGGGCAATTCTACTATTATGCACACATGGGATTAATGTCATGCACACGGACTGATGGTCATGTTTATGTTTATGATATTATTGGAAATGCAAGATTAAAGCTCAATGTAAATTACCTCTAGCGCAATAATTAAAAAGTAAGATTATATTATCATCAAATAAACTACCACGCAATATTAACATGTATAAAGATTTACAGTAATAAACTTGAACCAAGTCGATACAGCATCGTAAATTCTTGAAAAGTTCTCAAGTATTATAAAATCTCTTATTTTTAAGATTTACAAGGCTTAGAAGCGGAATATTAATTTTAGAAATTATTTTTGTCCAGATCATCAATTTTGACATTTTTTAATTTTTTTTTTTCTGATTTTGCAAATCTAGAGTTAATTATACTACCAATTAAAAAAACAAAAAATACATACATATACAGAATTTAGCGCTCTATTTGCTCAATAAAAAATAACAAATCTTTTTATTGCAAAATATTGCATGAAAATCCTTTAATCAAAAAACCGTCTTTTGGGTAAAAATACAAAGTTTCATTACTTAATATTTAATATTAAGCTTTCATAAAATGTGTATTAGCTATGGCTACAATTTTCTCTCACAATATAATATATTTAAACGTCGATTTTGGTATCAAAATTCGATTTTTCTGTTTTTTGATAAAAATCATGATTGTTGGTAAGGATAAAATGAGTCACCAAAAATGTCCGCTACAAAAACTGAATTTTCAGACCGTACCTCGTTAAATATAAGGAAAGTTATAAAAACGCTTTTTTATTTAAAATAATCTATAATTCTGCACCTACAGGCTTAGCATTGTGCTCGTCGTGTGCAGTTTCTTTTTTTGTTGTGCCCATGTGCATATTGTTATCTTTTTAATCATATTCAGTGGGCACAACAGCTCAGGCTATACTGTGCAGCCCACCTGGGCACAACTAAATCATCTTGTGCAGCGCAGGTCGGCCGTAGTGATGGCCTATACAGGCGGTAAAGATAGAGCTTTTTGAAAATTATTTGACATAACCCAGCTTACTATTGCCCTAGAAAGTTCGAAAACAACATGAAAACCATCTAAAACCTACTTTTTACAGCTCTGCTACAAAAACGTAATTATAAAAAGCGATGGGAAATACTATAATTATAACTCTTCTAAGTTTATTAAAGGTATAAAGTAAAGCAACGATTCATCTACTCGATGGATCGTTGTGGTATTTATATTAAATGTCTAATTCAAATTACTAACGCAGTAATTTGATCTTCTTGGTTTTAAAGCTGATGGGAAAAGGGATCAGCAATTACTAATTCAGGTTATACAATTATCTATAATTGTTGTTTGTGATTTTAAATTATAGTTAAGTTTCTATATTTCATGATCTTGGTTCTCACACCAGATTCATGTTATTTATCACTAATTCAATTTGATGTGTGAAAGACTGCCAGTAGTTCACATCAAGCCCTAAAAACCGCTAACAAAGCCCTTATCTCGGCGAATTATTTTGATTCTGGCAACTTTCAACATTACCTAATAGCAGGTTTTGGTTTTTGCTCTTTTATTTAGTTGCAAATCCTATTAGAACAGACGTTTAATAGAAATTGTAGCATAAATATCTTCAGAAACCGAGATCAAATGGTTCTCTGCTACCTTTTCATTTTACTATGAAGACCCTACTACAGTCTCCGTATGTAGTGAAATTACTACTAGTCTCTTCATTAATTCTACCTTTATAAAAAAATAATATCTATTTCCCCAGTAACGTTCAGTCAAGTATACAACTTTGACGCAATGATCTCAAATGAAACCTGCAAAACAATCAACAAATTATCTGTGCATTGAGAAAATTATTGCCAAAGTGTATTTATACTCTGTTTCACGCTTCTATTATAAACAATGAAAAATGCAATATCAATGAATAAATAAATGTAGGTGTACACTACGGCCGACCTGCGCTGCACAAGATGATTTAGTTGTGCCCAGGTGGGCTGCACAGTATAGCCTGAGCTGTTGTGCCCACTGAATATGATTAAAAAGATAACAATATGCACATGGGCACAACAAAAAAAGAAACTGCACACGACGAGCACAATGCTAAGCCTGTAGGTGCAGAATTATAGATTATTTTAAATAAAAAAGCGTTTTTATAACTTTCCTTATATTTAACGAGGTACGGTCTGAAAATTCAGTTTTTGTAGCGGACATTTTTGGTGACTCATTTTATCCTTACCAACAATCATGATTTTTATCAAAAAACAGAAAAATCGAATTTTGATACCAAAATCGACGTTTAAATATATTATATTGTGAGAGAAAATTGTAGCCATAGCTAATACACATTTTATGAAAGCTTAATATTAAATATTAAGTAATGAAACTTTGTATTTTTACCCAAAAGACGGTTTTTTGATTAAAGGATTTTCATGCAATATTTTGCAATAAAAAGATTTGTTATTTTTTATTGAGCAAATAGAGCGCTAAATTCTGTATATGTATGTATTTTTTGTTTTTTTAATTGGTAGTATAATTAACTCTAGATTTGCAAAATCAGAAAAAAAAAAATTAAAAAATGTCAAAATTGATGATCTGGACAAAAATAATTTCTAAAATTAATATTCCGCTTCTAAGCCTTGTAAATCTTAAAAATAAGAGATTTTATAATACTTGAGAACTTTTCAAGAATTTACGATGCTGTATCGACTTGGTTCAAGTTTATTACTGTAAATCTTTATACATGTTAATATTGCGTGGTAGTTTATTTGATGATAATATAATCTTACTTTTTAATTATTGCGCTAGAGGTAATTTACATTGAGCTTTAATCTTGCATTTCCAATAATATCATAAACATAAACATGACCATCAGTCCGTGTGCATGACATTAATCCCATGTGTGCATAATAGTAGAATTGCCCATAATCATATCATTATCCCTATTTGTACATAATAATAAAATCTGACCATGAGCATAATAATGATCTGATCGTATGGACACAAATCGGTCTGTACAAGAGCATCGTGCCGTTGTCAAAATTCTATTGAATTTTTTTACTGAAATGGGGTTTTAAATTACATTTGCTTTTATTAATATAGATTATAGTATAGACAATACAATTCGACAATACATTGTTGATGTAGAACAATACATGCAAGAACCAATATATTTACAATTATCATCATCATTTGTAAATATGTTTATTATAGTTATAATGTTTACAGTAATAATGGTTTTTGATCGAGCATAAACTTAAATAACACTTACTGCTTAAATTTATATGCAGACCAAATCTAAGATTATATATGTTACTTTATCACACATAAAATTTAAACAAATTAACCTTCTTTAAACTTACTATTTTAGTTTACGATTGTCAGCTGTAAAAATATTTGTTTTCAAGCATAGCTACAATCAAAACTATGGTTCTTAGGCAAGACATCAGATTATTCGTTTTTTTTTTTTTTGCTTCTACTACAGTATATCGTTTAAAATTTTACCACTTTTTTGGAATATTTCATGAGTTTGTAGCCAGTTTTAGCTTTTCATTGTGTAGAAATAAATATCATTATTGCCTTCGATTTGATCTGGTAATCAAGAAATACGTCCAACAATACGGTAATAAATGATGATGTTTGATCTTAGAATGCGGTTAAATGAAAATATTAGTCTCTAATATAGGCTGCTACCTACTGTACATTAAAAATATTAGTCCCTTATGTTAGAATGCGTATTCAGATACAAGAAAAGAATACCAGCTTGATAGTCTGATATGCCTTATCAAATGGTGAATATATCCTTGGAATATGAAAACAAAAAGAGCAAAACAACACACGTGAAAAAGGATTTTCAAGGCTTTACATTATTTAGTAGCGCATTTAAAACTTTGCTTAATTGCACATTTCAGCCAATGTAAAAGCAGCATTACAGCACCTGAACTATAAACTAAGCAAAATAGGCAATATCTGTTACTATTGTGCTGAACTAGGTAGTATTTCCCCACATAATCAATCAAAAGCCATCTCATTTGAAATTATGCCATGCAATTCAAATAAGAGATTATGAATATAAACCATAAATAACCAAGGATATTCTAATATATCACAGATATCAAGGGTATTCATAATGTGTAGTATTATAAATAAAAAAACCTAAAAGTTTCATGCGAATCAAATATAACAAGTAAAGGCTGTTCTGAACGCATGATTGACAGCTGAGGGTGAGAGAAACCAATTTAAGAGCACAACTGCCAGGTAAATAATATCAATAACCAAATAATATAAATAGAGAAGTAGAAATAGCTGATTTATCGAGACTTTATAAATTAAAATCAACGTAAAAAGTACCGTTTATTAGAATGAATTAAATATGGGTTTATATAGTTATTGGAATTGTGTGATAAGATCTAGTGGACAGGGATCCATTAGATGTGACAATAGATATTATTATTAATGTGTATGAATATAACAATAGCATTTTATTGTAGATTATCCATAATTAAATGAAGAAGAATTTAAACAGTATCTCTTTTAAAGCTTTTTTTATAGATTTTACCCTTTTTACTGCAACTATAATAGAAACATAAAATTTTCTACTCGAAAAACTGTCTGTCATATCATACATTCATTAAAAATTGCAAAAGCGAGCCCGCAGAGCGGCGCCGTAATTGAGCATCATAGCAAGATCGAACGGCTAAGTCTGTTAGACCTTAAACTATGGTATATATTTAAGTTTTAAATAAAAATGCGTTTTTTTTAAACTTTTCTCATGTTTAAACACGTACGGTCTGAAAATTCAGTTTTTGTAGCGGACATTTTCGGGGATCATTTTATCCTTACCAACACTCATGGTTTTCGTCAAAAAACAGAAAAATCAAATTTTAATACCAAAATCAACGTTTAAATATACTACATTGTGAGAGAAAATTGTAGCCATAGCTAATACGCGTTTTATAAAAGCTTAATATTAAATGTTAATTAATGAAACCTCGTACTTTTGCCCCCAAAACGGTTTTTTGATTAAAGGATTTTCATGTAATATTTTACAATAAAAATGTTTGTTGTTTTTTCTTGAGCAAATAGAGCGCTAAATTCTGTACATGTGTATATTTTTATTTTTGCATTTGGTAGTATAATTAACTCTAGATTTGCAAAATCAGAAAAAAAAAATTAAAAAATGTCAAAATTGATGATCTGGACAAATATAATTTTCTAAATTAATCTTCCGCTTATAAGCCTTGTAAATCTTAAAAATAAGAGATTTTATAATACTTGAGTACTTTTTCAAGGATTTATGATGCTGTACCCACTTGATTCAAGCCTATTGCTGTAAATAATTATACATGTTAATATTGTGTGGTAGTTTATTTGATGATAAAATAGTCTTACTTTATAATTATTGTGCTAGAGGTAATTTACATTAAGTTTTATTCTTACCTCTCCAATATTATAAACATAAACATGGCCATCGCTGGAACTTATTGCCACCTTTTTATCCTCTTTGTCTCAAGCCAATTTATTCAATGCTTTACCAGAACAAACTTACTTTTGACCGATAAAAATTGATTTATTAGTAAAATTTTTTTCTTGACGTTATTTAGTGAAAAAAAGATTAATGCAGGAATGAAAAGTGAGACTCAGTTTTCAAGGAAAAAACAGTAGATTTTATGTGTTTTGAGTCTTGCATGATATATAAAATAAATTTAGGAACAGGTAACATAATGCGACTAATTTATATCTATCGACCAGCGCCTAATGTGTATCTTAGAAAGTGCTTAGTATGAAGTTAACTATAGAAAAGAGAGTGCTCTCTGATTCTGAAGATTGGATGCCTTAAAAAATGAGGTCTGTGAAATGAAATATGACAAGCACCTTAAGGTACTGAGCTTTCTTATTTATCAATTCTTTTCTATTTTCAAAGTATTTGATCCAGATTACAAAACACAGAAAAGATCTTATTACGCAATATATAGTCCAAAAATTAGAAAAACTTTTCATATCAAAAATTAGCTCGTAAATGTTGTTGTAAATCTATATATAATAATGAATTGCCAGCACTTGAAGATATAGATATAAACATAGATATAGATAGAGATAGAGATTACTTGTTTTCAAGATTATTATTTATAAAGAGAGGGGTTATTTTACATTAATAAAAAGTTAATATAACGATGGAGAGGATAATGACAGGGAGAATAGTAAATAAATTGACTTAAGCAGAGGAAGCCTTCTTAAGGGCTTGATCAAAGTCCCATTTAATATCATCGATATGCTCAATACCAACAGAAACACGAACCATATCTTTTGTGACACCAGCAGCAGCTTGCTCTTTATCACTTAATTGTTGATGGGTAGTTAAAGCAGGGCAAATAGCCAATGTTTTGGCATCACCAACATTGGCTAAATGAGAGGTCAATTTCATATTGTTAATAAAAAGCTTAGAATCACCCTTGACACCAAATGTTAAAACACCACCGAAACCACGCTTCAAGTATTTCTTGGCGCGTTCATGGTGTGGGTGAGATTCCAGACCAGGATAAGAAACCCAGTTTACATCGTCTCTGTTTTCCAACCAACGGGCCAATTCGAGAGCATTAGCCACAGTACGGTCTACTCTTAAAGATAATGTTTCAACGCCTTGTAGTAATAAAAATGAAGCAAAAGGATTTTGACATGCACCAATGTCACGAATGCCTTCAGTACGGAAACGGCCAGCAAAAGCTACATTTCCAAATGCCTCGGTAAAGATCATACCATGATAACCTTCTGAAGGTTCAGTAAATTCAGGGAATTTGCCATTAGCCCAATTAAACTTGCCAGAATCAATCATAACACCTCCAATTGTTGTGCCATGACTACAACAAATGTTAATATTCATGTTTTATTCACAAGAAATCCTACACTTTACCCTCCAATCCATTTTGTTGCAGAGTGAACAACAATATCAGCACCATGCTCAATAGGTCGAATCAAATAACCACCAGCGCCAAAGGTACTATACACATTGAAATACCGTTTAAAGATTTATAGTAATGCATTTAACAAACAAACTTACTTGTCAACAATTAAAGGAACTCCATTATCATGTGCTACCTTTGCAATGCCTTCGAAATCAGGGATATTGAAACTAGGGTTACCAAGACTTTCAACATAGACAGCCTTAGTCTTATCATCGATAGCCTTTTGGAATTCTTCAGGATCATCATTAGGTACAAATTTGACATTGATACCAAGGCGAGGTAATAAAACCTTTAACTGAATATAGGTACCACCATATAAGGAAGCACTAGATACAATGTTATCACCAGCACTAGCGATAGTAGTAATTGCAGTAAATTGAGCAGCTTGACCAGAAGATGTTAAGACTGCAGCAGCGCCGCCTTCAAGAGCAGCGATACGTTTCTCGAGAACTTCGTTGGTAGGGTTCATCATACTAGATTTAAATGCATGTTAATTGAATTTACTCTATTTTTTTTTTAGACTATACATTACCGAGAATAAACATTACCAGACTGACGAAGAGCAAATAAATCAGCTCCATGGTCAGCATCATTAAAGACAAAAGAGGAAGTAGCATAAATTGGAACGGCACGGGCATTAGTAGCAGAGTCAGGGGTTTGACCTGCGTGTAATTGAAGTGTATCAAATTGGAATTGGTGTTCTTCGCTCATGGTTAAGATGAATTTTGCTGAATAAGGAAAAAGGGGAAAAATATGGTAAAAAGAACGGTTATAGAAGGTATTTATACTTTTTTCTAAATAATAGTGTATGCAAGACTAGTTAAATATGGCGTCAATCTCTCATTATACCTATGGTATTTAATGTTTTATCCGATAATACAGATGTTCATTATAATTGGCTACCCTGATATGTTTGAATGTTGCAAGCCTTTCGGATGATATTATTTGTTGAATCTCTTATTCATGCCCTGATTTAATCTATGACAAACTCTGTAGGCTATACAAAATATGGGCAGATGTTTTTCTTTTTTCCATTTTTCTAACATGTATAGATATGAATTTGATCAGGTCTAGAACAGTCTTTTCGTATAATACATGTATACAATACAGTTAAGGGAAAAATGTCAACAAATTATATAAATTACTGTAGTTAATTCATATACGGTGTTATGTACCGTATGTGAAATGATGTATTATTCTCCCTGGTTTTTCTCAATGAATCTACCCCCTTTTTCTTAGTATTAATAGTAGTCAATAATTATTTATAGATGAATTCATTAAATATATATTGCAATGTGATATTAACTCTCATGAGAAGGCACTTTTGAGCAATGGTTTTATTTTTAATCAAAAGAAAATATATAATATAAAGGTATAATATAAAGGTATAATATATGTACAGTGGACGTATAATAGATTTTTGGGAATGTTTATATCATGCACCTGAAAACGACGCCTGTTTGTGCAGGGATACTACAGAAGCTCTCCTTTGAATCATTAACCTGGGCGAAGATTTAATCTTTCGTAATGTTCTAACGAGCCCTTTTTTTTCTGTTGTATTTGAGCAAGAAGAAGAATTGCCACCTGTGTTGTTACTATTTGATGACCAAAAATTCATTGGTATTCTTCTTTTTAAACCACTAGTCAAACTCTTTTTTCTTTTTATGATGCACTCTTCATTATAGGATGGAGGAGGAGATGATATAATAGATTCATCTATTACAGCAGGAGAAGAGCTAGATAAGGCGTACATTTCTTCTTGCTGTTCCATTTCAAAGGACATATCTGTGTGCATAAAAGATGAATCAAATGCGTGCATCGATTCATGATAAGGTGGAACTTGTTGTTGCTGTTGCTGTTGCTTGTATTGTTGGTTTGGTACAGGATTAAAATCCGTTATAGAACGAACTCTTACTATAGTTATATCTTTGAAACATTCTTCATCTAACGGTATCGAAGGCTGTTGCTGTATTTTTCTAGTTGGATATTGTTCATTTTCTAAATTATGAGATTTACGTTTAAAGTACTCAGAAAAGAAGCTTGTTGTTGTTTTTGTGTATTCAGGCTCATATTCATGTATTTCTGGAGGATCTTCAGAAAATGTAACTCTTTTCCGATTTATTTTGTTTTGATCTTCACAATGTTGATATTGTTGTTGACTAGCCCATAAAATCTTGTGATAAAATTCAACAACATTAAATTTTTCTCTTTCCAAACAATCGCTGGGCCATGCATTCAAATCTTGTTTCTCTTGAATATCAATCATAATTGATAGGATAATCTAGATGTGATAGATTAGGGAAAAAAGAAAAAGGAAAAAGAGAAGGGGGGAGGGAGCAAGAAAGAGGAAATATATACATGCAAGGAAATAGCATATAAAAATACAAATAATTTAAAAGCTTGATTTGTTTTACTACTTCATTCCAGTCAACCAAGTCAAATAACTAAATCCATCATGCAGCAGGTAGTTTCTATAAAAACACACGTACTGAACCATTTATAGAACTTGCGATCCTGGAAAACGGAGGAAAATCAAAATCAAGACGAGCTGAAAGCGAGCCTGAACAGTTTGCTTTAATCCAGTTACATTTAATCTTTAGTAATATATTCATTTCAAGGATTATTCCAGCATTCATGTAACATTATGATCGCTGCAATTTACTTTGTTTCGGAAATTAGTGTGTCTCAATCATTAAATTCTCGATAAAAGTTTTCAAGACAGCATGCAGATGTTATTTAACGTCATTTGAAAGAAATTTTTCTGATAGTAAATGCTCCAAGTGAGAAAACCCCCTTCAAAATACGGCCAATCATCAACAAAATCCAACAGAACACTGCTACAGCATGCAAGGTGAGATTATTTTATAATATATCTTTCAATGCTTATTTTTCAATTGCACCCGCCTCTTTGGTATGCCCTCCACTCTTACCGTACATGGATCAATCAATAAGCAAACTCTTTAGACCTTAGGCGAAGTGACAAAAGTAGTTTCTCGTAACTAGACGACAGCTTTTCTTAGCTATCCAACAGCATCTCGTAGCTAGCCGATAAGATTTTTTGACTTGCTGCCAGTTTCTCTTGAAGTATCTTGATCAAATGTTCATAAACACAAGATAATCAATAAAAATAGCATTAACATAACAACTCCAAGAAAAGAATAGCCAGATGTATTTTATTAACCGTTGGGTAAGCCTGAAAACAAAAAAAAAGTTAGAGAAAAACCACGGAAAACTTATGTTAGACAGCTTCAAAGCAGCACAAAAACAATACTAAACAATAGATGAGAATCTTGGAAATTTTTTAACACTATATTTGCATAAGTTGCATAAGTTTTTGTAGTTTTGAAACTAACATGAGATTATTGGCGACTTTTTCCAAGTTTTCAGGAAAAACTATTTTTTAAAAATCGGAGCGTGCGTCAACTAAGCATGTTACAGACAAAATTTGGTATCATACGAAAGGTGAGAAGCAGGAAATTGACTTCAAACTTGAGAATTGTATTTACTACGCTTATTGAAGTATTTGCATCCCCTTGAAGTTGAACTTTCAACACAAAAACTTCAAAATGTTTGTTTTTTCAAGCTCTGAGTCTCAAACCCTGCTTTATTTATTTATAATGCAGCATTTATTTGTTTCTAAATCCATTATGAGAGAAGGTGCACCTCCAGGAGTGATTCTTTTGCACAATCCAAGTAGTTATTATAATAAAATGAATTATTTTCATATTTTTTACAAGTCGTTCTGTCCCTATTATATCACGATTTAATGACTGTTAGTACATGATTGATGATAATATGTATATTCAAAATCTCATTTAGTCTTGAATAAAAAGTAAGAAATGTGCTTGAATGTCTTGGTATTAGGCAGCAATTCTGACTCGAGAAAGATAGCAACCCCAAATGTCACGTTTTAAAAACATCAAAAATGGTGAACACGCGAAAAATATCGCACTTCACTACACTAAATCGCAAAAAGCTATGGAAAGTATACCCCCAATTTCTCATTGAATGCCAGAAGCAAAAGATTACAAAAGAAAGAATCGCAAGTAGAAGAATTACAAGAAGAAGAATTACAAGAAGAAGAATTTCAAAATGTTATGCTAAAGCAACAAACTAGTACATCAAACACTTCTTCAAATTTAACAAGTTATACAAAAGGATGGAAAATCATATACTCGTTCTGCGAATGAGACATCTGTTTATGCCAACAAATATTGTGTGCTTGTAAACACTGATGCTTCTCACAAAAGCCGAGACTCGTTATCATCACTGGCTATTGGCATCTCTGGTTTGGCAGCCGTTTTGTTTGGTCAACCATTGCGAGTATTTAATCCCAAACGAAACATCAGTTCTTCAAATACTGATATCAACACTTCTGCCTCAGTTTTCCTCAAAAGAGACATTATTGGTCATGCTTCCACTAGTCATAGTGTTAGTAATACCTGTCGCGGTAATTATACAACTACATAATTTATCTAGTTTAACTCATATATCTTCTTTTAATTTGAATTTCATCATAATAATTCAGGCTAGATTCATGATAAGTGAATTATGTAATACGATTAACAAATTTCCTTTTTTATTGACTACCAGTTAATTTACTGTTACAGTATTAAAGCTTATGATGGGTGGGAAGTAGACAGTCTGCACCTTTTCGTGATTACATCCATGAGTAAAAACTAATTGTTTTAAAACCAGGGGGACTGGATAATGTATTTTTGTAAATTCATATTTGAACACTTGAATGCTTTCCTCTTATTTTTTATGTGGTTGTAGTTTGCGCCTTTCTTCATAAGCATTTTAGTTATAGTTTGATGGGCCTTTTCATGATGTTTATAAATGAAAATTAGACCGACTGTTTGGAGCTCATGACAATTAAATGTCATTTCATGATTTCCATGGTTACGGTATTTAACGAGCATTGGTGTTGAGCCGGGTTTTGCCAGCCAAATTTACTAATATAAGCTGGGCTCGATGACATTCCTAGTTGCTATCTAGATTGTCGTTCAAGCATCATTCCCTACCACTTGTTGAAATAAGGTTTTATTTCATTGTGTATCAAGAATTATATTGGTTGCACAAAGACACAAATACATGTTTGCCATCCCCCCTTGATCCCCTTTTTGTATATTTTCGCTTATTTTTTTTATTTGATAAATAATCTATTTTACCAAATAAATGAAAAACATGCCTTCTCAAAAGTGTTATTCTTCTCTTTTATTATTTTGTAGATAATTAATAAACAATCGTAATTTTTTTTTTTTTTTTTGGATATTATATCACATTAAAAAAGACTGAATAAAAAATAAAAAAAAATTGACAATTGAGATCAACCACGGTATGAAGAAGTTTTCAATTACACAGAGAAAGGATATAAAGTTTAAATATAAATGACGCCATTTTATAGTTTTCAATTGTATAAAATACACGTTATTCTTAGATTTGGATCATTCAAGGAGTGTGCTGTGCAAATTTACACACACACGGAACATTTGTAGCTCCATAATGGCAAATAATATCATATACAATATGTTTACATATTTACGTCATGTATGACGTTGTACATGACAAACCCAAAACATTAAAGGGGAGTTCTCCTCTCTTTTGCTACTCAAAGATTGTACAATGACAGCATAGGTCAATCTTATTATGCTTATTGGTTGGCTCCCGATTCATTGGGAATCGTACCTGAATAAGGAATTGAGCCATGCATCATAACCCTTATATTTTAAAGCAATCCTTCATATCTTTCTTTTTTTCTTTTTTCTTTAGCTTTCTTCAATTTTTTTAAAAAATAGCTGAATTTTCCCCACTATTCAAAATTTCAGCAATTTGCCAATTCAGGCTTAGTCTTTTACCAAAAAAGAAAGCTTATAAATATTTAAATTCATAACAAAGATTAGGCTTGCTTATAGATTCTGACATTTCATCGATACCCATTACGATTTATGATTACCATAGCAACGAATTTAATTGTACGTTCATCTTCACCCTCATCACCACTAACAATTGATCCAGTAACCAGAAATACTCATGTTTTTCATAATAGATTTAATACATCATATATTCCAATGCAACAACAACAGCAACAACAACAGCAACAACAACAACAACAACATTATTACAACAGTTCTACTAGTAATAGGGATTTAGAACTATCTCATGTAAACGAGATGAGCAATATGACATCTGTAGATGCCAATAATTTACTCTACAATCACGACCACAGTTTTAATTACAGCCAAGTAATGACCAATTATAGCAAAAATTGGTCTGAACGCATACTCCAAGACATTACAGGATTACTTCATGTATTATCACCTACTGGGAAAATATTATATTGTTCTCCATCATGTATAGAACTAACAGGATTTCAGCCTGAAGAATTAGTTGGAAGATCGTTGACCGATTTCATACACGTAGACGATCTTGATTTATTTATTCAGAATTTTCAATTGGCATTCAGCTCCTTGACACGCATCAAAATTCATTATCGACTAAGATGCAGTGATAGCTCATTTATATTATTAGAATCTATAGGTCATCCAAAGCAAGATGCGATTAATGAACCGCCTCAATACTTTTTTGCCGTTGCACAGCCATATTTATCTAAAAGTAATGGATTAATGGACTCATTCTTGGAGATGAAATTAGAGAATGAATGGTTAAAAAAACGCCTTGACGAGATATTAACCATGAATCATTCTCCACCCATTTCTGCTGTAGAACCACATTGTAATAATTTACAAATAAATGTACAGCAACCACAATATCAGTTAGAACAGCAATATTCATTTTATAACAATCCATACAGTTCAAATGATCAACAACAACAACAACAACAACAACAACAACAACAACAACAACAACAAAACTATCTGCAACAACGACAACAACAAATACATCAAATACAAATAAATCAATCATCACGTAGACCATCTAATTGTACTGTAATGATGGATGAGCAATGGAATTATTCTCCATCGGTAGCATCTTCATCTGATTTGATGAATGGATTTCAAACAGAAGAATCCACTGTAGCTGGTTTATCAACAATAAACACAACTACAGCAGCAACAAAAATTACTACAACATCTTATTCATCATCTGATAGTAACTTGTTAACCACATCCGATGTAGTACGAAAAGATAAATGGAAACGAAGAGTACGTTGTATTTGTGCGTTTATATATATTAAATGTCATTTTAAAAACCATATTTATTTAGAAAAAGCAAAAAAGCGTCGAATACCTTTGTACTGATTGCGGAACAACCTCCTCACCTGAATGGCGAAAAGGCCCGCATGGACCTAAAACGTAACTAATAATATATACCATATATCTATTATATTAAACATCAGATTTCTCATGCAATATTTCATTTAGTTTATGTAACGCGTGTGGTCTTCGTTGGGCAAAGAAAAACAAAAAGATTTAAATATGAACTGAAACGATGAAAGTATATATCTACGAGTTTAATAACCTTTCGTGGAGCTCAATATGATGATGATAATTCAATATGATACCCCCCCCTTTTTTTTCCTAGTTGATTTTAAATGTAAAATTTCTCCCCCTTTTAAAACTATGAATACTGTTATTCACAAACTGAATTAATGATATAATATGAATACATGTATCGTAATTTTTATTTTAATCCAAAATGTCTCATAACATTATATATAATAAATTATAAAGTTTGTTGTTTTTCATTTATTTATTTATTTTTCTTTTAAATACAAATATCGTACATGGATGAAACCATACTGAAGGACGTTCAGAATTTGATCCGTAGACCGGTCAGTTCTGAATTATTAGCTTTTGTAGCTGAACAAGCAGCATTAGTAATTCCTTGTTGTAACACAGCAATTACAACAACAACTGCAGCAGGTGTATTGCCTCCATTGCATTCTTTTATAGGCTTTTTGGTTAAAAGATCCTCTGTTCGTACTGGTACACTTTTGGGCTGTTTGGTATTTTTACATAGACTACAACAGTCTTTACACAACATTGCAAAAGGGATGCCATGCACATCACATCGTATATTTCTGGCTACACTTATAGTTACTTCAAAGGCATTACATGATACATCACCAAAGAACAAACATTGGGCCAAATATGCAGCTTATTTTACGCTATCAGAAATTAATTTAATGGAAAAGCAATTATTGTCATTGATGGTAAATATCATATATATATTTTACTAATATTAAAAAAAAAAAAAGTTAAACTTTATTAATATGTGCTATTAGAACTATCATATTTTGATTTCTCCTGCAGATTTGTCTAATGCATATTACCGATTTAAGAAATACACGGATCCTCCAATGCTGGACATTGTTATAACTAAACCCGTGGCAGTGCTGACAACTATTCAAAATAATGCAAATGAAGCTGATATTCCAACTTATGCAGCAGCAACAATTTACTCGAACCAATTATCATTATCAAACAGTTCATTATCATCTTCATCATCATCTGAATCTGATTCGTCTATTTCGACAATAGATGATTCAACTACAACTGAATCTTATTATTACAAAATTCCACCTGAAGCTCATGTTAGAAATAGGAAGAATTTTCAAGTTTAACAAAAAAAAAACCGCTTTTATACATGTTGATCATAAATAAAGAATTGTTTTATTAATCTTAACTAAATGCAATGCAAAGCAAATGCAATTATATTATTGAATATTCAACCAAATAGACACTAAAAAATCATCATTTTTTGCCACAGTAAAAAGGGTGTTTCGTTGACATGTATAGTTACACAAGATAAACAACGGATATTTTCCATTATCAATGATGGTAAGAATGATGGCGATTAGAACAAGAAAACTAGGTTCTCCTTGCATTGGTTTATGGAACAAAATACCTTCAGATCGAGAGGATAAATAGGATGAATTGTTGATCGATGAAAAAAAAAATAAGGTGCAATGCATAAGCATCATGTGTGTGTATGTGTGTTTTTTTTTAATCTGTACAAATCAAGCAGTGGTAACACGGATCAATACATAATTTCATTACATTCAAAATGAAATCATTAAAGTACCTTTTAGTAAGCAAATCAGGGCGGTATGTTTTCATAACTATTTTCTTCATGTCCAGATAAACCACTTCTTTAAAGGTTACTATCAAGTACTAATCGAAATGTAGTAAAAAAGAAAGTAATACAGTGCTTCTGTTCTCAATTGTCCAAACTTACTCAAAAGAATGGGTACTGTTTTCAAACATTTAGTATACTGAAAGCCGACGCGCTGTAATTATCCTTACCGCGGTATAAATGTCAAGTATTTATTTAGTCGATTTGTCTCTCCCTTATTTTATGGTAAATCTGAGAAATAATAGATGTATTAGATTACTTTTTTAAGGTTTCTGATTGCGGTTGTAATTTATTATTGTGTAAACAACTCCACTTTAAAAGTCTAGACATATATACCACAGTAGGACAAATACTTTATACTTGCTTAAATGCTCTTTTGACATTCCACACCTAATAATTCGATTGGAATCTCTAAAAAACGGTGATATTTTACCTTATACCCACTACCAGCCAGAATACATAACGGTGTTTAAATTCGATAATGGCATTCGGGCTATACAGGATCAAAAAAATGACAATTTGAAAACTTTGAGGGTTTTTTTAAACATTTTTCTGAAAACTCTCTAGTAACCATACGTAGCTTATTAATTGAGTAACGTATGATTTGTTTTCGCCAATCGAATGATACTATTTATGGTTAACATTTTCTCACAAAGTTTTATGTTATCTACATTAGAAGAAAATATCGTTTTTCCGCAAAAAATCAAAAAAACTAGCATGAACAGGGTACCGCAAACACTTTAGAAGGAAAGAGTAAACTTTTGCGATCATTTTGTACTAATATATGCTTTAGTAAAAATTCGCGTTTTTCGGGTAAAAAATGTAATTTTCATGAAATCGAAGATTTTTGCTTATAATACCTCATCTAAAATGTGTGAAAAATGGTTGAAAAATTATGATAAAAAAAAATTCCAAAAATGCCTTGCTTAGTATCTATTGAACAAAAGCAATCGTTTGGTGTGGTTCTGACCATCAAGGGATGCTTATACCCCTAGAAATGCGCTGTTTTAAGTACCTAAAATATGCCATTTTGGTGAAACAACGACCATTCCTGAGATGATTTCAATTCAAAGTAAAGATAAAAAGTGCACTTTTTACATTGGATCAAGTACCTGTGTTCCTGGGCTTTCAGATTAAGGGGGGAGGGGAGGGGGGGGGGGAGTATTTCTGGGTTAAGATCGAATTCAAAAGATTGCTAAATAGCTCCTTGCATTTACAGTCTGTTAACACAGGTGAGACCTCAACCTGTAAAGGATTTTTTCGACCTCTCTTTTCAACATATTTTGCAAGTTGATGACTGGAATACAGTAGTTCAATTGTAACTTTACACACCTTTTATTTTTGCTTGCTCATTTTTTTACAGCAGTAAACCACAAAAGAGATATTACGACAGTAGTTTTATTTGATGATATTTTTTTATTTTTCAAGTTTTGTGTTTAAATACAAAAGAGTAGTATAATGATTGTTGTAATAACATAAATATACCAAATCAAATCAGATTACTTAAAAATCCACAGGTATACAAGTAAGCTATATTTAATTCAATAAGTTTGACAATCTAGAAAAGAAAGTAGGAAGATTATCTCTTTCAAATTCAATTTCTTCTTTCAAAAAATTAGGAAATGTTGATAATAATCTGGAATCCCGTTGACGGTCCAAAGAAGGACTATAATAAACATATGCATTCTTGCCTCTACCAATGGACAATGCGAATTGAAAAGCTATGTATTACAATCAATGTTGAGTTACTTGTGTGTATTTGCAATTCTTTAGAAAAGAAAACTTACTTCCGTTTTTTCCAGCAATTACACATTTATATGCAGTAGTGCCATCCCCTTTCTTAATTTCTCGCACAATCACTCCCGTCAGGTCTTCATAGAGATCAACCACAAGTCGAGGTTCATCGATTGTAGCTTTAGACTTCTCCTTCAATTCTGCATTCTTCTTCTCTAATTCAGCTTGAAGTTGACTTACTATAGATATTTAATATGATTAGCACATGTGTAATTGTTGTGTTAGATCAAAGACTTACCTAATGTCTTGAGTTCGGCAGTATCATCTTGTTGCTGGTGACGATGTGTATGTTGGTGATGATTGCTTGTTAATACAGGCCCTATATCCTTTTCCTTACTTAAGAACTCTTCAACTTGATCTCGTAATGCAAGATAACCTTCTTCTGTGGGTTGTCGCCATTCTGTAAAATTTTCCAATGCCTCTTCTTGTTTTGTAGTTCTTGCATGTAATAATTCGTCGTACTGCAAAGTTTTTTCTATCAATTGATTTTTATACTAGATAATATGATTGATTTCAGTATGTTAAACACAAATCATATAAAGAAAGAGTTACCAATTGAATTAATTCTTGCGCTTCGCGTAACTCTTGATGATGAAGGCGATCATCTCGAGAGGTTGATTGAGCAAATAATTCATCATTTCTATCCATTTCCATTGAGTTGTATAGCTTAGGTTCCTTGGCATGCGGAAAATCATCGTTATTCAAAGTTACTCTCTTTCGGTTGAGTTCATTCCTATTGTTGTTACCATCGTTATTCACATAACTGGAACTGTTTATAATATTTTCCTTATGGTTTGGAGAAGAAGCTACAATTTCATTTAGTTGAACTGTTCTTCTTCGAGGAGGTGGCATTGTTTCAAATGAAGTATCTATCAATCTGAGTGGATCATTTGCAGTACCTCGGGGAGGTGTATTCGTGTTTCTTATATCTTGGTGTATCTTTTTTGGTCTCGTTAAACTGATACGATTGGAGGTAAGCCTTTTTCTAGGTAAACTCATTGCCTCTTGTTGTGCCATATCTCTGCTCATTATATCAAGAGTATTCTGTGTTGATGGTTCCCCTGCCATTATTATTCAAAAAAGAAAAATGGTTCTCAACGCCAATAATCACGCTTGATCAATATACAGTACACACCCTCCACTGTACCTTTGGATTCCATTTCGGATTTTCTGAAAAACGCGGTCAATTAAATAAATAGAGATTTCGGCTACGCGATGGTGTAAACTTTTCTTTTTCTCTTTTAAAAACCAAATCAATCATATTTAAAAATGACTATTACACATGAAGAAAACCAATATCTTGATCTTATTAAGCGCATCATGAATGAAGGGGAACATCGTGCCGATCGTACTGGCACTGGTACTGTAGCCATCTTTGCTCCACCTCAGCTTAGATTCTCCTTGAAAGATGACATCTTCCCTCTTTTGACAACCAAGCGTGTGTTTTATAGAGGTGTTCTCGAGGAATTACTTTGGTTTGTTCGTGGAGATACTAATTCAAAGAATTTAAGTGATCGCAGCATTAAGATTTGGGACGGCAATGGCTCTCGTGAATATTTGGATAAACTCGGTTTGACACATCGTAAAGAAGGTGATTTGGGACCAGTGTATGGTTTCCAATGGCGCCATTTTGGAGCAAAATACGTTGATTGTGATACAGATTATACAGGGCAAGGTATTGATCAATTACAGGAAGTAATTGACAAGATCAAGAATAACCCTACCGATCGCCGTATCATTTTGAGTGCTTGGAATCCTGCTGACATACCCATCATGGCCTTACCACCTTGTCATGCTTTCTGTCAATTCTATGTTAGTACTCCCCCTGCTGATGGTGGTCGTGCTAAATTATCATGTATTTTATATCAAAGATCTTGTGATATGGGTTTGGGTGTTCCATTTAATATTGCTAGTTATGCTCTTTTAACTCGTATGATTGCTCATGTTACTGATTTGGAACCTGGAGAATTCATTCATACTATGGGTGATACTCATGTTTACGTAGATCATTTAGATGCACTCAAACAACAAATTGAGCGTGAACCAAGACCTTTCCCTACATTGAAAATTAATCGCAAGATTACTAATATTGATGATTTCAAATTTGAAGATTTTGTGCTTGAAAATTACAATCCACATAGTAAACTTGATATGAAAATGTCTGTTTAATCGCCGCGTATCACCACCCTCATTATATTTTATAGAATTATCTCGCAATAAAAAACCATATTGTTTATCAATCTTGTATTAACACATGGCTCGTCATATTCTAATAGGCATTTTTATGCCAATTTTAGTCTTTTCTATACTATCTTATACCTGTTATCATCACGTTTTCACTATTCAAGGTATATGAAAATATATACCTTTATATAACAATCAATATTAATTGTATGTTGATAAGCCTCTCGTCTTCCTATCGAGAAACCATGGTATACAAGCGTGAATTCAGGTACTTTATTGAATTATAGTTGATTGCATTTGGTAGTATTAATTGTAATGAAGTCTGTGCATTGATTTTATGCGTGCATAGCTTGATATCATATTTTGTAATTATGTTGAAATCTGCAGTGAAACTTCCTTTAAAAGAGGACGAAAAGTTGGAAGCATTATCAGATACATTTCCGTTCCCAAAGCATTATCACACAATAAACTCTACAGAAACAACAATCATTTCGCTATCATTATGCGGAGAGAAAGGCGATCCACTTTATTGCGAACAATGCAAAACCGTAAAACCTGAGCGAACACATCATTGCAAAGAGTGTAACAGATGTGCACCTAAAATGGATCAGTGAGTATTGGTTTACATATTTGGATTCTTATTCTAATCATTTGATATTTAGTCACTGTATTTGGTATGATAAGACTAATGTTTATAATGTGCTGTTTGTTGACATGGCTCAAATAGGATCAACGGATGTGTCGATGACAGTAATTACAACTACTTCTTCATGTTTGTATTTTATGTGGCAGCTTATGCGATTTGGGTAGAAATAAATATTGCTCCATTATTGCTCCAAAAGATCAAACAGCAAATTGGAGGAAATATTACCTTGGATTTTTGCTGGAGAGCCTACAAAGTATACCTTGCTTCCATTTATTATTTGTGGAAAAACGTTGGTTGGATGCTCATGAACCGTAAATGGATACCTCTTTTAGCCGGTGTACAAGGTTTAGGGCTTGACGGTATTAGCTTTCACTGGTATAGCATCACTGTTTTGTAAGTTCTCTGTATCATGGCAACTTTTATATCATACTAAAATTAAGTGTAACTAGAGGTTTCTTGTTTGGAACGACGTTGCTTGGCTTCACGGGAGTTCATTTTTATTACATTATCAAGAATAAAACCAGTATAGAACATATTGCCAATAGACCCTCCTATATTCGTGCAGATTACGATAAAACTGGAGGCAATTACGAGGTTATTTCAATCAAGAAAACTAACATGTATGATCAAGGTTACTATTATAACTGGTGCTCAGTAATGGGATCAAATCCTTTTATCTGTCTCTGTAATGTATTAATATGTGATACAAATTAATGTTTACTAATGATTTCATTATTTCATAGTGCCATATCCTACCCTCCATACAAGCAAAGATTTATTTAAGAAAACGCACTTTTATAGCAAAAAGTTCATTGCGAATATCATACGTCTCGCTTCTATACAGCGACGACATAGACTTAATGCATAGTAATTGACCATTATTGTACGCATTACGCACAATCATCGTTAGGATTTAAACATTTTTCTTCATAAACTTGCTATATTTTGTATATTATATGTCATCTATCTTTTTAAAGACGAGTCTGTTGATATATTATTACAGTTTTATTCTAATTTAGTAAACTAATTTTCCCATTCATTGTTAAAATAAGGAGATTACTTTCAGCAAAGACTAGCTTCTTTGTTAGTTTGTCATCAGTCAAAGGTTTTAGAGGCTCATTTTTGCCTGGAAACAATGTTGCAGTTTAGTCCGTTTTTTTCGACAATAAGACAAAGAGAAATCAAAGCTCACAGAATTCTCTTTCTTTTTGTTCAGAGGCTAGACAAGAAACTATAAAAAAGACAGAACCCAAGATGACCACCGTAGAAATTCGTTAGAGCTGCAACTGTGTTTATACATAAAGAGGATGATGCTTACTTATTAATTTCAATAGTCATCATTACCATATAGGCTGGCTTTGACTGAGTCATTTGCTGTTATTCCTAATTTAAAATGGTCTACAGTATGAAAACAACACACGTAGAAAAGGATTTTCAAGGCTTCACATTATTTAGCGCAATTAAAACCCTGCTAAATTGCACATTACAGCCAATGTAAAAGCAGAATTATTGCGCATGAACCATAAACTAAACAAAACAAGCAATATCTGTTATCATACAAACATGCATTTTTCTACCAGAAAATCGTCTGTCATATCATACATTCATTAAAAAATTGCAAAAGCGAGCCCGTAGAGCGACGCCGTAATTGAGCATAGCAAGATTGAACGGCTAAGTCTCTTATACTATGGTATATCTAAGTTTTAAATAAAAATGCGTTTCGTTTTTTTTAGCTTTTCATATATTTAACCACATATGGTCTGAAAATTCAGTTTTTGTAGCGGACATTTTCGGGACTCATTTTATCCTTACCAACACTCATGATTTTGATCAAAAAAAAGAAAAATCAAATTTTGATACCAAAATCAACGTTTAAATATATTACAATGTGAGAGAAAATTGTAGCCATGACTAATACGCGTTTTATAAAAGCTTTATATTAAATGTTATGTAATAAAACTTTGTACTTTTGCCCAAAAAACGGAATTTTGATTAAAGGATTTTCATGTAAACTTTTGCAATAAAAATGTTCGTTATTTTTTATTAAGAAAATAGAGCGCTAAATTCCGTATATGTGTCTATTTTTTGTTTTTATAATTGGTAGTATAATTAACTCTAGATTTGCAAAACTAGAAAAACAAAATTAAAAAATGTCAAAATTGATGATCTGGACAAAAATAATTTTCTAAATTCATATTCCTCTTATAAGCTTTGTGAGTCTTAAAAATAAGAGATTTTATAATACTTGAGAACTTTTTTAAGAATTTACAATGTTGTACCCACTTGATTCAAGCTTATTACTGTAAATATTTATACATGTTAATATTGTGTGGTAGTTTATTTGATGATAATATAGTTTTATTACTTTATAATTATTGCGTTAGAGGTGATTTACATTGAGTTTTAGTCTTACCTCTCCAATATTATAAACATAAACATAAACATGGCCATCACCACTGGGACCTACTGCCACCTTTTTACCCTCTTTGTCCCAAACCAATTTATTCAGAGCAAACTTAATTTTGATCTATAAAAATTGATTTATTAGTAAAATCAATTACAGTATTAATTAATAACAAGCTAATAAGTAATGATTATGGTGTATCTTTGATAGTTGGTAGTGATATACAAGACAGCATCTTGTTTTCCTCTTCTTAGCTGTTGGCCATTAAATCGAAGCAAATACTTTTTAGAAACTAAATAGACTAACATGAGTTTATTCATTCATTCAAATCAAGTCAATACTATACACACTTTTATAACCACCAATTTTTCTGCAGGTAGATATTGACTTTAGACCAAAAAAGCATTAATTATAACGTAGATGATGGAACAAAATGACTAAGTCCTGAATGCTTTTTTTGTTCGAGAAAGATATTATAACGTACCCTAACATTAACAGTCAATAATTTATTCCCAAATAAACAATAGGAAAAACATGTACTTGTACCTGCTACTTGATTTCAGTTTATAAAAAAATGTTAGTCTTTTTGTTGTAGTTTTAAGCGTAAATAAAAGGGCTGAGGAAAGAGTAGGGAAGAAAAAAATTTTGTGTGTTACAAACAGGAATTTACAAAGGCATAAATACTTTTAGTATTACTAAACCGGTTGTTGTCGTTGTTCCCATTTGGTTCCGAAAAGAAGAACATGGGCAGAACTCTTTCAAACCCCAAATTTCAAATTGATATATCTTGTCAATAAGGCAATTCTGTTGAATCAGAGTGACACACATCTGCTTTAAATCATTCAAATGATTGTGATTATTAATTATATTATGATTGATATACTTTAATAATTTGACTAAAAAACCTTGATCTCATTGTTGCTCTGTCCATCTGTGCAGATCATTATGCCCATGGGAAGCATAGTTCGGCCGTACTAAATGAGGTAAAAAAATTTATTTGGAAAAATACACAAAAATGTATAGCATATATCACTATGAAGAAAAAATCTCTTAACTCTCTTAATTGTGTCACATTAAGGAAAATAAAGAACTTTTCACTGCTTAATTTTTTTGAAGTTCGTCTTAATATGGCACAATTAAGAAAGTTAAGAAAATTTTCTTCGTAGTGTATTATACTAAATTGGTACCAATTTAACTAGTTCTAGATGAACCTCAGCCAGACCTAATACACTAACCTCTACAACTCTACAGATAACACAATTATAGTATTATAGAACATATCATTAAATAATATAAGTAGCTAGACAAACCTTTTTTAGGAGTGGATAAAAATGTAAATGTATTACTAACGTAGCACTTCAAAGTAAAAAATCCTTCAGGGTAGTACTAATATATACCAGGTATTTAAATCTATACATTGGTAAGCAAGCAACACATTTGTGCAGGATCTATTTTGATTTAATACTTTCAAACTTTCAAATAACTGAGGGAAATCAAGATATTTATCAGAGTATCAGAGAAGTTATATCGCAGCAAGCTTAAAGATTAAATAATTATAAATTATTAGTTCATTTCAATATGAAGATAATACTGTAAAAGGATATCTATTACCTTACGTAGACAGCATTTATATGGTTTTGCTAATACAAATCGATCGGGTCAGTTGCTATTCGTATAAAACAATACAAATTATTCGCCCACTAGATATTTTTTTTACGAAATTAAACCAAAAATTAGCAGGATCCCGTGTTATTTTCTAACGTAGTAACAAAAAATTTGTTAATAAACATGTATCGCAATTATTATAGAACTTTATGAGCAAAAGATTTTCATAAATGAGGGATAAAGACAGCCTAATAAAACGTCATAAGAATTATAATTAAAAGTAGAACTACTATCATATTGACTCTTTTCATCAGCTCTGACAAATTAAAAAGATTCAAACTAAAAGAAAAGAAATGAGGCTCGCAGAATTTTTTTGGTTCATTTATAAATTCTTGATCGTTGTGGTTTTAACAAAAGTTATTTTTTTATGCGCTAAAAATATGTTAAAAATCAAAAATTACATGTAATCGACGTTTTTGCCAGTGGTCACTCTTCCAAACAAATGCCGAACAATATCCGGATGCGGCAATCTAATAACATTTCCAAGCTGTAAATTTCTAAAAAAAAATTACCGGACAGTCCGGACGCGGCTGTTTAAATATCGCAAGCAGCTGTGATGAGATGCAAGTATCAAGGTTTCATACAAAAATTAAGGTTATATTGTATAACTAATTATTCAAACGCGTATTTTATGCAAAGTATAAAATAAAATATACAACATTAGCCACTATAACGGGACTTAACTTGAAAGGTATACGATGGTATAACCGGATTCGAAAAAAGTCCAGAAAATCACAAATTTAAAGGATTTATATATAAAAGTAAAATATATATGGTACTCATTCATTTTTAGAATATATATCCATCTTTATATTCAAATACATGTTAATATTTTATTGGAAAAAAAAACTCATAAATTGTTTTCATATTTTTTAGAAAAAAAAAGGGGTATTTTGGAATTTCAGAAAAAAATTCATTTTTTTAAAAATCTACCCAGAGTGTCGTATATTTTCAGGTTTGATAAATAATACTTAAAAAAGAATACAATTAAAAGAGAATGAGTAATGAATCAGTTCTTCAACTGTATAATAAAAACAAGATATCGTTTAGCCAGATATAAAAGTATGGCCTTTTATATTGATTTGACATTGTGATCCTGAGATGTAATTTAAGGCACTATTGAACCATTAGATCTGTTTGATAGTAATCTATGGATGAAAATGAATCAATCATAATTTAATCGTGCTTGCAGAGCGTATGAGTTGTTGCCTTGTTTCAATGCTGCCCTAAATGTGCTTGGATGTTGGTTTGCTAGCTACCTGATTGATTAACCGCTGGGATGAAATAATATGGTGTCATAATTGAGGTCCAAGCGTTCTTGCTAATTACTGGATTAAACCTAGTACGCTAGAAGTTTCTTATACTGCATCTGATATCAAAGCGTTGCACTTCAATACATGTCGTAGTCAATAGATTGTAAAATTTGACTGATACTGTAGAAGGTGATAACGTATGGTACTTGGGTGAATACAACAATCAAGCGGTACGTCCAACAATACTGTCGGTTTTCGAAGATATTAAACAAAATATTTTGAAGCCAATTTCATTTCCAACTCATATTGAAATGTAATTCTTATAAATAGTCTTTTAAACCAAGACCTAGAAGCTTTTGGTTCTTTTTTTTACTATTATTTTTTCTAGTAGTAAAGCCTACGTTCTCCATGGTAAATGTTACTAGTCTTTATTATTATTCTTTTTATAAATAAGATTGTATGTATCCATAAATCTCAATATCTGAAACAAGGCATACAAAATAGTTTAAAAATTGTGCGTTTTTATTTCTCCATTCTTACAACAATTGGGAAGGCTGAAATTTCCATAATTCTTTGGATCAACAACACTAGATGTATTTACCATTGAAACAGGAAGTCATTTGGACCCATATTCGGTGAGACCTAGTGAGCTTACTGACCTTATTAGTACACTACGGGCGACCTGTGCTGCAAAAGATAATTTAGTTGTGCCCAGGTGGGCTACACACTATAGCCTGAGCTGTTGTGCCCACTGAATATCGTTAAAAAGATATCAATATGCACATGGGCCTAACAGAAGAAACTGCACACGAGCACAACTAAAAGCCTCCTGTATGTGCTGGATTATAGATTCTGTCCGTGTGCATGACATTAATCCCATGTATGCATAATAATAGAATAGTAGAATTGCCCATAAGCATATCATTATCCCTATTTGTACATAATAATAAAATCTGACCATGAGCATAATGAGCTGATCGTATGGACACAAATTGGTCTGTACATGAGCATCATGCCGTTCTCAAAATTTCATTGCATTTTTTCACTGGAATGGGGTTCTAAATTACATTTGTTGTTATTAATATAGATTATAAACAATACAATTCAATATGTTGTTGATGTAGAGCTATACATGCAAGAACCAATATATTTACTATTATCATCATTTACAAATATGTTTATAATAGCTATAATTTTTACAGCAACAATGGTTTTTGCTCGAGCATAAACTTAAATAACACTTACTGCTTAAATTTATTATATGCAAGCCAAATCTAAGGTTATAAATGTTACTTTATCACACATAATAAAATCTAAACAAATTAATCACCATTTTTAAACTTACTATTTTAGTTTACGATTGTCAGCTGTAAAAAGATTTGCTTTCAAGCATACATTAGCTACGATCAAAACTATGATTATTAGGCAAGACATCAGATTATTCTTTTTTTGTGTCTCTAGCTATATCATTTGAAATTTTTGTTACGCCAGGAGATTATATCAATCTCAAAGCTAAAATATGTACTAAATTATTTAATAAACACAAAGGAAAACTGTTATAAAATGAAAGAGCACACCAAAGCTAAAGAACTTTATTACAAGATCAAAACATCTTCTTTTATATTCACATTCTCTAATTATATGACCTGTTTAAATGAGTCTATTTATATATATACATATATCCAATTAAGTCTAGGTGACACACAATAGTTCCATATTCCTGTATAAACGGAGCTTCATAACTTAATACACAGCAATGTAGAACTTAACATATCAAACTGTGTCGTAATCTTAACCAAGGAATGCACCCAGATCTGTGGATGCAACAATTTTATCACTTTTCTGGAACATTTCGTGGGTTTATAGCCAGTTCTAGATTTTCATTAAATAGATATAAATATCATTGCCTTTGATTTGATCTGGTAATCAAGAAATACGTCCAACAATACAGTAGTAAATAATAATGTTTGATCCTAAAATGCGGTTAAATGAAAATATCAGTTTCTAATATGACAACTGCTACCTATATTAAAAAAATTAGTCCCTCATAGTAGAATGCGTATCCATATACAAAAAAAGAATACCAGCCTGATAGTCTGATATGCCTTATCAAACGGTAAATATATCCTTCGGATAGAACACAAAAAGAGCAAAACAACACACGTATAAAAGGATTTTCAAGGCTTTACATTATTTAGCGCATTTAAAACCCTGCTAAATTTCACATTTCAGCCAATGTAAAAGCAGCATTATAACGCCTGAACCATAAACTAAGCAAAATAGGCAGTAATTGTTATACTAGAAACATAACATTTTCTACTAGAAAAACCGCCTGTCATATCATAAATCATAAATTCATTAAAGAATTAAAAAAACGAGCCTGTAGAGCGACGCCTTAATTGAGCATAGCAAGATTGAACGGCTGTCTCTTATACTATGGTATATATCTAAGCTTTAAATGAAAAAAGCGTATTTTTTTTACTTTTCTTATATTTAACCATGTACGGTCTGAAAATTCAGACTTTGTAGCGGACATTTTCGGGGCTCATTTTATCCTTACCAACACTCATGATTTTGATCAAAAAAAAGAAAAATTAAATTTTGATACCAAAATCAACGTTTAAATATACTACAATGTGAGAGAAAATTGTAGTCATAGCTAATACGTATTTTATAAAAGCTTAATATTAAATGTTAAGTAATGAAAATTTGTACTTTTGTCCCGAAAACGAAATTTTCGTTAAAGGATTTTTATGTAAAATTTTGCAATAAAAATGTTTGTTATTTTTTATTGAGCAAATAGAGCGCTGAGTTTTGCATATGTGTATATTTTTTGTTTTCTTAATTGGTAGTATAATTAACTCTAGATTTGTAAAATCAAAAAAAAAAAAATTAAAAAATGTCAAAATTGATGATCTGGACAAAAATAATTTTCTAAAATTAATATTCCGCTTATAAGCTTTGTAAGTCTTAAAAATAAGAGATTTTATAATACTTGAGAACTTTTTCAAGAATTTACGATGCTGTACCCACTTGATTCAAGCTTATTGCTGTAAACCATTATACATGTTAATATTGTGTGGTAGTTTATTCGATGATAATATAGTCTTTATAATTATTGTGCTAGAGGTGATTTAAATCAAGTTTTTGTCTTACCTCTCCAATATTATAAACATAAACAGGGTCATCGCTGGAACCTATAGCCACCTTTTTATCCTCTTTCTCTCAAGCCAGTTTATTCAATGCTTTACCAGAACAAACTTACTTTTGACCTATAAAAAATTGGTTTATTGGTATAACCAATTAACAAGTAGTTATCATTATTTTGTACCTTTGATAGTTGGTATTGGCATACATGACAACATCCTGTTTTCCTCCTGTTAGCTGTTGGCCATTAAATCGGAGCAAATACTTTTTAGAAACTAAATAGGCTAACATGAGTTTATTCATTCATTCAAATCAAGTCAATACTATACACACTTTTATAACCACCAATTTTTCTGCAGGTAGATATTGACTTTAGACCAAAAAGGCATTAGTTATTTATTACGTAGATAATGGAACAAAATGACTAAGTCCTGGATGCTTTTTTTGTTCGAGAAAGATATTATAACGTACCCTAACATTAACAGTTAATTACTAATTCATTTCCAAATAAACAATAGGAAAAACATGTACTTGTACCTACTACTTGATTTCAGTTTATAAAAAAATATTGGTCTTTTTGTTGTAGTTTTAAACGTAAATAAAAGAGCTGAGGAAAGAGTAGGGAAAAAAAAGATTTTGTTTGTTACAAACAGAAATTTACAAAGGCACAAATACTTTTAGTGTTGCCAAACAGGTTGTTGTCGTTATTCCCATTTGGTCTCCTCCGAAAGAAGAACATGATGGGCAGAACTCTTTATTTCAAACCCCAAATTTCAAATTGATATACCTCGTCAATAAGGCAATTCTATTGAATCAGAGTAATTCACATCTGCTTTAAGCTATTCAAATTATCTTCGTTATTAATTATATTATGATTGATATACTTTAGTAAATTGACTAAAAAACCTTTATTGCTCTGCTCATCTGGGCTGCCTGATCTGCACAAAAAGTGGTATTCTGCCCATCTGTGCATATCATTATGCCCATGATGAGAAGCATAGTTCGGCTGTAGTGGTGGTAGGTTTAAGTATCAGGTAATCAACTTGCTGTTCAAACTTACCGGATACATAATGATCATGAATGGTGATATTTGAAATACTTGTAGTACTAATTTATACCTGCTATGTCCATGTAGATTGGTAGCTTAAATTGCACAAGATTCAGAATGAATACTAATGCAAAACAAATGTGATGATTTAATAAAGAAACTTGTTAAATTAAACCACGCATAAAGATGGAAGAGAATCTTTATTTAATATGCAAATTATATATCCGTTACATCAATTATTTGATTGATTATATCTTTCTGAGATATATTTTATGTCAAATTATTCTATGTATACTAGTAGCTACAATGTCAAAAGAGTCTATATAAATAATCTTGCCAGAATATTACACTTTTATTTAACAGTACATCCTTTGGATATATTTATACACATTAATTATAACTACTACTAGGGTTTTACTATCTAAGAATATGATGTAAATCAATTATCTGCGTTAATTTACTATACTACTAATTATAGACTGAGACCTTGGGTGTGTGACCTATGATGAGTATTGACATAACAGTAGCAACACAGTACATTTACGCTGAGCTTATTTTGTACAGCTAAATTTAACAAATAGGTATATATCACATATTCTGCTTCCGGGATCTTATTTTACAACAATAAGAGCAATTAGGAATGTCATCACAGAGTCGTTATTTGGCTTCTTGTCAACAAAAATTACAAATCAAAAGTCTCGTTATCTTACTAATAACCATAATAACCTGCGGACGATACAGCGCAGTGTAATGATCTGTAATTTTGGACTAACAACAAAGCGGATAACATGCTTATAGATATCATTCTTGTTATTATAAATTGATGATCACTGATCACTGAGTTGATGAAGTTTGATGTTTTTATTTGTAAATTAGATATTTATTAGTGAATAAATAAAAGTAAAAGGAGTGTAGCAAGACAGATAAATCTACAAGGGACCATATAATGATTTTCTTGTAGTATTTATATAAGGAATGAGGCAAGGTTTTGCATGTATGAAACTGAAATATTTGACTCATTACACGCAGCTTACTTAGACTTAGTGTTCTATAGAGACGTATTTGTAATTGTTTTCAGTAAAAGTGCGCAATAAACGATTGCTAAAATTTGGTAATGATTTTCTTGACATACAGTTGGTTATGAAAGTAGTTGCATTTTAAGATTTTCATATGTCAAAGATGTACATCGATTCTCATGTAAAGTTGGATGGTATATATTAGATTTAAAATTTGCCGAGATAGACTTTTGTTGTCGGTTTTTTACGTTTGTAAAAAAAGTAAGTTTTAGATAGTTTTCGATGACTTTCAGGTATTTTCGAATTTTTTCACTCAATATTGAGTCGAATTACGTCAAATCTTCAAAAATAATATGCATTCCCTCTATAGGCCATTGGTATTTGTCCCAAAATAAAAGAGTTAACACTAGAATATAAATTTACTGATCTGACACTGATCAAAATCGACCTGAAATACTGAAATCGATTGTAATAATTGAACACCTAAATTGAAGTGTTAAATTTTTGTATTCACGAGATAGATCCAATGGAAAGTTGCTCTGAATTTTTTGCTTCAACAAAAACTATTGATTTTTCGTCGAGATAATCAAAATTATAGTTCACATACAGCTTTAAGTCCTATAATAATTGAGTTCTAAAATCGATTTGTGAAATCGATCGAAAAATGATTCAAAAAACAAAATCGTTTAATGGCTCATGAAATGCAAAGTAAGCCGGCTTAGTACATTAAATAGTTTTTGTACAGTTTCGGATTCTGTATCCATCTAAATAAAAATTAGACAAACATTCCACATTAAATTGTGCGTAAAATGCAATTGAAATTTTGAAGGTTTTTTAAAGATACACATCACTTTATATAAGCATGTTTAAAATATAATTAACTACGATAATGCACAAAAACATTATCTATCGATCGAGTCATTGTAAAATGTTTTAGCTGCATTTTCCGTAGAGGAAACAAGATTTTCGTCTAATTTTTTTCAGATTCAGAATTTGGGATGAGGGTATACAAGGGAAAATGGAAGCTAGAAATGAAGGTATCTTTTTGTACACATTTTTGAGGATATCTCCACGAAAAATCAATATTTTGAAAGAAACTAAATTGGGTCTGAGAGAGCTCAATGAGCTTAATGACATGAATGTAAAAAAATGTAGCTCGATTTAACCAATATTTTGAAAACTACTATAGAAATGCCAAAAAAAAATGAAAAAAAAATAAAATTGCTCAGAAGTTTTTTATATTCAAACATGTTATAGAGCACTTTAAAACAAGTAAGTTTTATTATTAAAACGTGTTAGTATAGCTTAATTTTTTTTAGAGATATGAAGCCTCAAAATTTTCAATCCATTAGCAGTGAAATACGCGTAAAAAATCTGAAACCTTAGCACTGAAAAATTAATACCAACTGCAAAAAATAGGATATTTCCGGATACTTGTTTTTGGATTAAAGTTGAGCATCTCAGGTATATTGGCATATAATTTTTTCTTGGTGTTATTTAGTGAAAAAAAAAGTAGAACAGGGATGAAAAATGAGACCCAATTTTCAAAGAAAGAGTAGCGAATTTTACGTGTTTTTGAGTCTTTCGTGAGACATAATATAGCTTCAGGGACAAGTGGGATAATGAGGCCCAATTATATCTAATTGGTAGAGTTTAAGATATATTATGAAAACTTTTAATTGTTAAATACAAGAAATCAACCTGTTATAATTATAGAAGAATACAATGTGCCATATCATGGAATGGTCATTATAAACCTTAAATGCATTCTCTAGCAATATACACCAGATGACAACATTTCTAAAGTTATTTAACAATGAGACCAAAGAAAAAAAAAAGTATAAATACTTGTGAGAATTGGAACAGTAGGACAATTAATACAACACTACTAAAAATTCAAATGAGAATTATTGCCAGACAGGCGCCCCCAAGACCACCACCTCGACCAGCCCCTCCGATCAGACGACGGTACCTAACAGTGATGCATTGTCCCCAAATGTACTCAGCAATGGATGACAACCTTCAATTAATATAAGGACCTTACAATATTCTCAATTTACTTGCATTTCTAAATAAACTCATTAGCCAAAACCAAAATCATTATAAAATCAAGATAAGATGCAAAACAAGTCAAGGCGTCACGGACCTCCTAGGTGATTATTTGTTATCAATATGGAATGTCTCTACTACATTTCTCTTTTCTCTTTTTTTTTTTTTTTTTTTTTTTTATATATATATTCATTTCAAATCAATTCTTTGCTTGTTCCAATCTTACTTTTAAATCTCATTTTCATTTCATCCAAAAAAATAGCAGTTTCATCTGAATTTAAAGTAGTTATGGCACAGTATAATATATACTAGTTGATCGAAAATAAAACATCAGTGCATGATCTTCGCAACTGTACATTCTCACGAATAAATACAAATGATCTTTATTACTATATGTATATATATTTTTTTTTCTATAAATCTGATAATTTCTCTTCCAAACAAAGCAAAGTTTGAGCAATGATTTCGCTCGATTCATTCCAGATTTGTCTCAAAAAATATAACGCAAATGGATGAAATTCTGCTTCTGGATGCTTTTCTGTAATACGCTATAGAAAACATTTATAAAGTTAGTTATCATTTTTCTGCAAGCCTTACTATCATCACTTACTGCTAACGTAGCTATTTCCTTCTTTGCTTGCTTTGCAACATTATCACAAATAGATTTCAGCATGATCAATGCTTTTCTTTCATTTTCAGGACTAATTATATCTGCCTGTCCCATTACCACATCATGCCAATCCATTACTCGTCTATCAAACCCAGGTTCTGTGGCACCATTCAATGCCAGTAATCTCAACGCTGCCATTAATCTAAATGATATCTCGTCCTCTTTGATGGAGTAATCTCCAGAATATCCTGCACCTTCCAATATTTGCTTTTTGATATCCAATCCTCGTTTAGATTCCATTTCCTCGTATAATTTCCAGACTTCATGATCTAACAAGACAAAATTGTAACAATTTTCTGATAATACGAAACCGTATTCCTTCAACATTGCCAAATTATCATGAGGTCCATAATTAATGTACACTTGCTCTCCTTTTCTATAAGGTGTCAGTGTTTTGATTTCGAAGCTTTGATTTCGCACATTATAGCCGCTTTCAATCTACTCACCAAATATATTGTTAGAAACTCATAAAACCTGCAAATTTTTTAATTTACTTTTGCTTCTGTGGTATGATTAAGAAAATCAAGCATGGGTGCTAATGCAATGTTGCCTCCCTTTGTTGAATGATCCATTTTTGTCATATGAATACAACGAGTATTTACTACAGAATCAAAGCTTTATCAGAATATTTTTCATGACAAAGGCACTTGTAGGATTTACCACAGAGCCACGCCCATTCATATTCTTCAGGCTGTATTGATTCCAAAATGCCGGGATTTGATTTTAAATAAGCAATGCATGCTAAATAGTCGCTATGGATATTTTCTTTCTGCTGTAAAACCTCTTCTTTAAGAGCAGTAGGAAGATGATCTACTAGTACTTTTGTGTATTTGACGGGCATGGTATTAAAATGTATTGGCAAAAGATCAGTATAAGCTTTCCACCAAGATTTTTTGTCTTTTTTCAACACTACTAAATGTAATGCTAATAACTGATGTGAACTGAGGGCATGGTTAGAACCGTATATCTTGATTAAGCTTTCATTTGTGATTAAAAATTTGCGAGGTACAGAGACAATAACCTCGCCTGCTTCGATATCATCTGTAGCCATCATACCACGACCCGTATCTAACGATATACGATTAGATAGTCATTTTTCTCGGTCAAAATTCTCCAATCTTACTTGTAAAGTTGGCTAATGTCAATTTAGATTCGGGAAAGTTATTCACTTGTAACCATTGAATAAACGTTTCATATTTCTTGTCATGAATAACTGATAAATAAGGGTTAAACAAATTCATTTAGAAAAGACTGAGCATATTCACCTGTTCCTTTTGTTTTGTCCATCATTTTATTTATGTGATTTAAATTAAAAATAATGCAAATTGCAAACAATGTTGTATCAATTGATTATGATTCAATATGACACATTAAAGGCGTGCTACTTCAAACTTTTTAAATGTGACCATCGTGCTTGTGACTCTTGGAAGACTTTGCTGATTTGGTTTCTCTGCCAGGAGCACCACTGTATTCGATCACTTTGACATTTGAGTCTCCATGATGGAAGGATTCAAAGCAAATATCGCAAAAATAACACGGTGAAAATCCACTAACGATATCTTCATTCGTAATTTTGGTAGCTGGGTATACAGAACACATTGAACATTTGAAGCGATCATAACGTAGATTTCTTGTCGTTCGAGGAAATTCATTTTTTGATTCAAATTCATTGTTTGAAATCAAGCGAACGTCATCTATCAACATCATATGTTCACAATTGTCTTGATGTATAAATACAAATGGTTTGTGTAGTTCAAATGATATGTCTTCTAAAAGCATTGTTTGCATGTTCTTTTTTTCGTATTTGAAGACATCTCGATTTACTTGCTTTTTCGTTAGCCATGCATCAATCCATTTATCGTAATAGTCTGTTGGTATATCATCATTATTTCTAGTGTCAATATAAAATACATGATCCATGTATATAAAAGAAGGAGATAATTTCATTTTTGTTGTATTTATAATCTTTTCGTAAGGATCTTGATTTTTACGATCTCTGTTTAATGTAAAGTCTGATTGGCAATAAATGGCATCTCGTAAATTAGACAAAGTCTGGCATCCTAATATCTCGATTTCTTGAAACTTTGCATGTGCGTTTTGTGGGTTGAAAATGGTAATTGTAATCAAAGTATCATCTTGGATGCTCTCGCATTCTTTGCTTCTAGAGGGATTATACTATAATATCAAGTTAGAAATACGTATGACACTGTGATTCTAGTATATATTTACATCTTCCTTTACATAAATATATGCATTAATATCTGCTTGTCTCGGTAAAAGTGTATACAAATGATTTGATCGGACAGTTTTCAAAGGGCTATTGCTAATTAATTTTGAAGTTTCGTCAAGCATTTTGGTTAATTCATCCTTTGCATTGGCTTTATCTGTTTGATTTGCTAAAACATCCAAACTAAATTCTATGGGATCAGGAAATGGTTGTATAGGCGTCTGCGGCTGTGATGGTGTAGATGCTGTTTCGGAACTTTCCTCTTGAGCAATATATTTTCGTAATTTGGGTGCCAATGGATTTATATACTCTTGGTCATTATCAAGGTTCTTTTCTAGTGTGTTGTATATGGTGGCTACATCTTCTTCAATTACCCGAGCTGTTGTTACATCTTTTGCTTGAGGTTTTCTAGATATAATGATATCCAAGGGGTTTCGAACTCGAGAAGGTCTTACGCCTTTTGTTTTCATAATGGTATACGAATCTTCAGAAATACGAGCTAATAAATCAGGATCTTGAAAGATTTCTGATAAAGTGTTTGTGTTATATCTTGATTCCAATTCTAAATGTTCATATTTGCGCTTCTTTTCATTGATGTGTTTATCTTTTTCAATTTTATTTTGGATATCAAATAGTTCGGTAAAGCTAGTTTTCAATGATTTTGGGTTTACTTTCATGATTTTTTATTAATGCTGATGCATTTATACGAAAAGAAAGGAAAAACAAATGCGTTGGTAAAATAATGAAAGGCTTATGCTGTGACTTTGATGAATGAAGAGTATTACAATGCAAGTTATAAAGCACAACCAAATGTATTTTCACCAGCATAGCTTATAAAGAAATTATCAGCAAAGGTTTAAGAATACAAACATATACATACTTCATGTAAAGAAACCCATCTTCATCCTTATACTTTGCGTAAAGATTTGCCAGAGACTCTATCGGATCAATCGATTATTTTATCACATAAAAACAAATATTTAACCAACCAATTTTACCTGATACTGTTGGTAAACTACCATTAATATACATATAAATTGCCTTTTCTTCAGATAATCTAATTCCCTTTCGAATTACATAAATGAATTGTCCAAGGCAGAGATCTGCTGGAATCAAATACTTTTGTTTCTTGATCCTCGGAATGCTATTTCCATCAATTTTCTCACAAATGATTGGAATACGCTCAGGATGTTTATTAAGGATTCGCCTAGATTCCTTTAATCGTGCATCTAATTTCAGCAATCAATATGTTTAGATTCTTGGCCATTTAAAAGTTTGTTTTGCTCAAATACCAAATGAATTTCTTGATTTAAATGACATTGGCTTTGATAATTTTGCCATAATTTGTTTGTAAATGTATAAAATGAACAAAAAGAAAATCAATCAGATTTGAATCAAATAATACGGCAATTCATGTGATCTATTATCACATATGGCCTCTTTCTTTTTATTTTTATTTTTATTCGGCCGTTTTATGAGCTCTAAATTGATGCACTTTTGTGTAAATATACAGGTTTTTTACCTACTAGTTCAGCTAAAACCAGGAAATAATAAGGTTTTCAGAGGATCGATTTATGCAAATTTTGGGCAAATTAGGGGTTCGCACATACACAAAACTAGTTTTCAGACCGTTTACCTCCTTCCAACACTTTGTCGTTTTTAAATAATAAAAACACGATGAGAATCGACCTCTCAACCCTTACAAATATAGGCTAAATTAGGTCCAGATTCCTTAATCCACCGAATATGGAATCTTTATTAAGACTTTTCTTATGTCCAAGATGACTAAATTTCTTCACAGATTTATATGAAAGCATTCATTTGTATATTGGTTGTCCTTGAAAAAAAAAGACTTTCGTGGACAAAACCATTATTTTTACTTTCAAAATTGTGCAATTCTTTTGGTAAAATAAGTCTGAAAAAGTATCACCATTGGACATAAAATCGAAAGCTTTATCTACAGCTTTCAATAGACTGCATTAATCTACTTGATATTTTTTAGGAGAAACGTACGAAAAGCTGATAGGAATTGTCAAAATTGACATTATTCGGATTTAGCGAAGCACTATATCCATACCTGGAGTCAGAGATTTGAAAATGCAATAGTTTCGATAACGATTTTACAAAGAAATACATATGAATGAGACAAATAATTCTCAATATATTATAACCCAACTATGTACTGAACCTCTTGCTAGATATCGAGTAAAGATTCTTTAAAATTACCATGCAAAATATGTCAAAAATATAAATAAATGCAAGGAAATCCTTCATAAAATGTGAATAGTCAATCAGCTTTATATCAAGTCTGATAAATATGCAAATATATGCCTGAATAAAGCAAACTTACCGCTGATAGAATGTATTTTTGCATTCGTTTTATCAATAATGATCTAGAAAATGCTCAAGCAAGAATTTTTTATTTTAGAATTTGTCATTAAGCTTATTTCGTTTAGGAGCACCTTCTAATAATATCATACCTTAGACGCAGCAAAATAAATAAGGGCTGATCACATTTTGCTATACTACTCCTCACAAAAAGTGCTTTTACAAATAGAATATATATTCATTCTTGAATTTATTTTATATCTCATGAAAGGCTTAAAAACACGTAAAATCCACGACTTTTCCCTTGAAAACTGGGTTTCACTTTTCATCCCTGCTCTACTTTTTTTTTCACTAAATAATACCAAGAAAAAATTATATGCCAATGTACCTAAGATGTCCGCCTTTAATCCAAAAACAAGTATCCGGAAATATCCTACTTTTTACAATTAGTATTAATTTTTTAGTGCTAATGTTTCAGATTTTTACGCGTATTTCACTGCTAATGGATTGAAAACTTTGAGGCTTCATATCTCTAAAAAAAATTAAGTTATACTAACACTTTCTAATAATAAAAATTACTTGTTTTAAAGTGCTTTATAACATATTTTAATATAAAAAAATTCTGAGCACTTTTATTTTTTTTTTTCATTTTTTTGGCATTTCTATAGTAGGTTTCAAAACATTGGTTAAATTGAGCTACTTTTTTTTTTGTATTCATGTCATTAAGCTCGTTGAGCTCTCTCGGATCCAATTTAGTTTTTTTAAAATATTAATTTTTCGTGGAGATATCCTCAAAAATGTGTACAAAAAGATACCTTCATTTCTAGCGTCCATTTTCCCCTTGTATACCCTCATCCTAAATTCTGAATCTGAAAATTTTTGAACAAAATTCTCGTTTTCTCTACGAAAAATGCAGCTAGAAGATTTTGCAATAACTCAATCGATAGATAATGTTTTTGCGCATTATTTCAATTAGTTATATTTTAAACACGTTTATAAAAAGTGATGTGTATCTTCAAAAAACGTCCAAAATTTCAATTGCATTTTACGCAAAGTTTAATGTAAAATGTTTGACTGAATTTTATTTAGATGGATGCAGAATTCAAAACTGTACAAAAGCTATTTAATACGCTAGGTCGACTTACTTTGCAGCTCATGAGCCATTAAACGATTTTGTTTTTTTGAATCATTTTTCATTCATTTCAAAAAATAAATTTTGGAATCCCGGTATGATAGATTTTAAGCTGTGATAAGAATTATTAATTTGATTTTCTCGACGAAAAATTAATATTTTTTGCTAAAACAAAAAATGCAGAGTAGCAATCAATTAGACCTATCTTGTGACTACAGAAATTAAGCCCTGGATAATGAATTTTAAGTTTTACAAAATAGTAAACTATCATTTGCAACTGTAGAAAATAAAGGACAAAATCCCATTCTTGTGAATATTGATCCCAATTATACATGATGGTAGATTTAAATATATCCTGCATAAAAATTTATATTTCTACTTTTATAAATGACTGTGAATTGAGAAAACTATCAGCAAAACATGATATTTCTGTCCAATAGAACTAGAATTCATTTGACGCTTCAATGAGAAAATCATTATGACCGTTCTTATCAATATACAACTTTGTCAATTACCTCAACGTTAGATCAAAACAAAAAGGTTTAGTACGAAATTACACTACAAAAATGCATTATACAATGCTGAAAGCTTATTGTTCGATTGAAAGTTGGAAAAGGATTTACATACAAATATAGTGTCATACAAACTTATAAAACGTACCAAAACATATTATGCCGGACCTAGCCGTCCGAATGACAGATCTAGATCATGCAAAACTTGATCGAATTTGATAATTAAGGGCAGGATTAAAACATAAAAAGTCTCAAACAATATAAATCGCGTTTCTTTCTTTAGTTTTGATCACTTTTCAAGCCCTTCAATTCATATAGAAAATGATCTGTTTCTCCTATAAAACTATAACTAGTTTTATGAATAGACTAGTTTTAAAAGCCTCTAAAATATCTGCTTTGAATCCTATAGAAATGATGGCGGCAAGCCTCATTTTGGGTTCAGCCACCTATGTATATTTATTCAATCTAGCAAAATCATCAGAAATACTATCAACTGCTAGCATTTATGATACACCCTTTCTTTCAACCATTTTGTATGCCTCTCCTAACGATATATCATTTTCACCATTAAAACAACAAGACCTATTATTACCAGCAGCATCTATATCGCGTATTGAATTGAAACAATTATCTATTGCCTTATCTGATCCATCAAATAAACACAATATGGATACCATCATGCGTTTTCATAATTACATTGAATCCACTCAACTCGATTTCTCCGATTTAGATTACCAAGAGGAAGGAGTAATGACATACAAAGATCATTTATGCTACAATGCTTCTACAACATGCCGTACATTGAAAACTATTATTAAAGATAATAACATAATTTTATCGTATGTATTCGACTTGAATGATGATCAACGTGTCAAAGCTGCTCAGTTATGGGATCAAAAAGTAGTGGCATCTTCATTAGACAAGTTAGTTCCTATGGCAACACAACATTTTCATTCCGAAAGTATAAGTACGGTGGTTTGGTTGATTAGAGTTATGAAAAATATCTATAGAGATACAGCAATTCGGATGAATGTAAGGAATGGTCATTATATCTGGTTTGCAGTGCATAATCTTTAATTAATCTAAATATCCTATACTATTAGAGCGCTTCAAGGGTAGATATTATCGTAGTGTCAGTAGGCTATATAATGATGGCCTTTACTTTCTTATCACTATATATAAGAATGCATAAATTGGGATCAAAATATACTTTAGGTAAAACGCCCAAAAAAAAAAGAACCTTTATAAAAACAAACAAAATACTGAATTTTTAATTTAACCTTATAGCAACTACTATCTTCATGTCTGGTTTCTTTTCATTTATGCTATCCTTAGCAACAGTCTATAAGTTAGGTGCGCCTGTAAGTCCCGTTTTGCTAAGGTAAAAGACATAAAATATTGCGAAATTCAATTGTATGTGTACCTGATATTTACCCCTTAAAAAAGTGAAGCAATACCATTTTTGGTGGTTACGATAGGTTTCGAAAGACCATACAAACTCACAAAACGTATATTTGAACACGAAAGCACTAATAATGACAATAGTAATGTATTACAAATTATTTCTCAATCTGTTGAAATGATTGCACCTACATTAATTCGTGATGGACTATTGGAAATCATTGTTTTCATATTGGGTGCAAAATCAACTTTACCGGGCTTGCGCGAATTTTGTTTGATGTGTGTATTTTTAATTGCATATGATATTATGTTGATGTTTACATGGTATATTTCAGTTTTATCATTGAAACTAGAGGTATAATCACCATAAAAACAAGGAAAACAAACAAACATTGGTACTTATATGTTTTAATCTTTATAGTTACGCAAAATAAAGGAAACTGCTACAACAGCGACAAATGAAGCAGCATCTCCAATAAATAATGCTAACATTGGCTCCATAACCAAAAGTAAGAAACAAGCCATTATCAAGGCAAAATTATTGATGGTAAAGTAAAATAATGATACAATATAAATATAATACAAAGACATTCATCTCTTCTTAGATTATCGGCTTTCTTTCCATGCATGTATTTGAGTTTTGCTCTACTCTATCGTTCTCATCGTCAAGAACAAATCCAAGTTCTCTGCCTCAGGTTCCTGTTATAGGCCCTACTATTGAGCCTATTTTGTCTTCTATTTTGAATCAACATAGGTCATCTGGGTCAACTGATGGTCTATTGCTTAAAGTATCACCATCTATCAACTTTCAACTATTGCCACAATCTCATTTTCAAGGACTTCCGCCTGTAAAAAGTTTACTGGAGGAGATCTACAACACTTACAGCATCTATACACAAGATCCTGTGATCAGTAAATGGGTCGTTGCTATATTGATGGCTTCAATTCTTCTCAATACTTATTTATTTGAAATTGCCAAATATAACAGACAATCATCTCAAAGATATCAATTACAATCAGTAGAAGAATATCGTCTAGTAGAAACTCATGCTCCCAAAATGAAAAAAAACCCTTCTCCAGTAACTTTAAAGCCAATTGCAAGCATGAATATTAATAAAACTTCATCTAATAATCCTAGAGATTGCAACAATAAACAACATCATCAGTTCGGTATTATGCGCACATTAGAAGAATGTCTACATGTTTTCAAAAATACAAATCAGGGAGCATCAGTTCTTGCAGACGAGGAAATCATTTTATTAATTCAACATGCTCATATTGCTCCTTACGCGCTTGAAAAAGCATTAGGTGATCTAGAACGTGCTGTTCATATTCGTAAAGCTGTGATCTCTCGTGCATCTACCACTCGAACATTAGAGTCAAGTGCTTTGCCAGTTGCAGGATATGATTACGGAAAAGTATTGGGTGCTTGTTGTGAAAATGTAATTGGATATATGCCTATTCCTGTAGGTGCAGCTGGACCCATGATAATTGATGGTGATAGCATACATCTACCTATGGCAACTACTGAGGGATGCCTTGTTGCTTCTGTGACACGCGGTTGTAAAGCTATCAATGCTGGTGGTGGTGCAACTACTGTACTTATTGCAGATAGTATGACTCGTGGTCCATGTGTTGAATTTCCAAATATTATAGATGCTGGCCTTTGCAAACGTTGGATTGATCAAGAGGGCCTTGATATAGTGACAGAGGCCTTCAACAGCACTTCTAGATTTGCTCGTGTTCGTAAACTGCAGGTAGCAATGGCTGGTAAACTTTTATATATTCGTTTTTCGACAACTACAGGTGATGCGATGGGTATGAACATGATTTCCAAAGGTTGTGAAAAAGCACTTTCAACGATCGCCGAATATTTCCCTACAATGCAAATTGTTTCGTTGTCTGGAAATTATTGTACTGACAAGAAGCCTGCTGCCATCAATTGGATTGAAGGGCGTGGTAAATCTGTGGTAACAGAAGCCGTAATTCCAAGTAGTGTGGTAGAAAAAGTGCTCAAAACAACAGTAGATGCATTGGTTGAGTTAAATATCTCTAAAAACTTGATAGGATCTGCCATGGCTGGTTCAGTAGGCGGTTTCAATGCTCATGCAGCTAATATTTTAACTGCAATGTATATTGCAGCGGGACAGGATCCTGCTCAGAATGTTGAAAGTAGCAACTGTATTACATTAATGAAGTCAGTGAATGATGGAACAGCTTTACATATATCATGTAGTATGCCAAGTATTGAAGTTGGTACTGTGGGTGGTGGCACTATTTTGGCACCACAACAAGCTATGCTGGACATGCTTGGTGTAAGGGGACCACATCCAACAGACCCAGGTAAAAATGCACAAAAGCTGGCTAGAATTATTTGTGCTGCAGTCATGGCAGGTGAATTGTCTTTGTGTGCTGCATTAGCGGCGGGACATTTGGTTAAAGCACATATGGAACATAATCGAAGATCAAATGGCAGTAAGTTGATCGAGACGACAAAAGATAAAAACAAAAAGAGCAAGAAGACACCTAAAACTCCAGCTTCGACGCCAAGATCATCACTTTCACGCCAAAATTCAATGACAGGACTAGGGAAATGCATATTATAAAACATACTAAATGTCCCTTTCTTTGGATATAAAATGCATTTTTGTCGCGGATGATTTATGCACTTAAATTCAATTTTTAAAGCTGCTTCAAAAATATTAGGTTATAATGAATAAATTTTCAATATATTTATATCAAGAATGAAAGAAATTTTTCATCTCATTTCTGTGCCTGAAAATAAGATTAGCAATTTAGAGCCATTTTGCTCAGATTTCCAATGTCATTAAAAATGAAATACAAATGTAATAACAGGAAATAAGATCTAAAGTGCAGTTTTAAAAAAGCCTGCGCTTCAATAAAATGTGAAATTAATGTTTTCGAGTAGCTTTTAGCTTAGTTAAGTCAAGTTTCATGGTTATTCATAAGCGATTCGTATAGCTTATTCGACTGAGAAAGATGATTATGGCATATTCATCTCACAATATTGTTTTAAAATCATGATACTCATATGATGTATTGGTACCTTCATTTATAAATTGGTATTCCTTAAAAATCATATATATGACATAAAGCAACCAGGCACTATACCACCAGAGTTACATAATCGAAAATCAAAAACTGGATTGCAAACAAACAAATTCATTAGGACTTTTGATCTTTTCTTATAAAATGCTTTTTTTTTTTTTTTTGTGAAGTGATATTTATTTTATTATTTCATAATAATGCAGCATCGTCAAAGCGTTATTGTCAAAAGAATACTCAAAAATAATGAATATGCCAAATTGTACAATACATGTTGAGAGTTATATGTAAATAACAATTATTTACAATACAATAAATAAAGAATACTATAAGTAATTGTATTACGAAGAACATAGATTCTTTATTATTAAGTTAAAAAGGAAGCTAGGAACCATCAGGAACTGAATTCTAAAAGTATTTATATCATCTCAATTCGATTTGGATGTCAGGTTCAGTAGGCAAAAAACCCACACATGTAACGCAAGAGAACAATACATTTCCCAAAAAAAAAAAGAAAAAATAACGGCAGTAAATACATTTATTTTGCTTTTTATTCTATTTGAATCTTACCGATGAATAAATTAAATCAAAATGAAACCAAACCAATACCAAGTTCAATTGTAACACATCAACACAAATACTATGAAGAATTTGGATTTGGATTTGATCCACGATCTGACGCACAATTATTCTTAGATCTTTACTCTTTCATGTAGTAAGTTCACAGCTATACTAATGATTGCCCACTTGAAATGATTTACGATGCGTACAGTCTCAGTTTTAGCTATATTTATAGGTATCAAATCTTTAAAGGGCATATTTTCAAAAATTACTATCGCATTGATTTGACAATGTTCAACTATATAGCTTGTTGATATATGCAAACATTTAAAAAAAATTTCTCCTACGCAACTCTGTCAATATGCAAATTGCCCCCATCTTTTGGCCGTTCAGTAATACTCATTTTGAGAACATTGTGTTGGCCTACTCAAGAATATCGGCTGTAGACTATGAACAAATGTACAAAAAATTCTCCAAACTATTGGGAAATTTAAGTGGAATCGTTATACATTGGCCGTATCATGATATTCAACGAGCTCAAGAAATCTCCAATGGGTTTGAGAACTCAGGTCCATCACTAGAAGGTATTATTAGTATTATTAGAAATAAGAAATTTGCAATTCGAAGTAGACAAAACAAAAGCGACAATATTGTTATTGGTTTAAGAGATACTGATTATGCTATTCATATTGACGGATCCAGTGTGTACGATCATAAGAATATATCTCTTCACCTTCAAGCAAGTGACTCTGATAATTGAAATATAATATGCATCTGTATCCCGAACTCATGTGAATAAATTAAAATGAGTTTTGATATTCTTTTGTAGGTACCTGCTCGATCAAGACTTAAAATTTTCATATTTTTAGTCTTCGAAATCAGAGTGCTCCACTTTTTCTAATAACTAACCTCATACGAAATGTTTTTTAGGATATACGTTATACACTGTTAAATACATATGAATTGGTCACATTATGCTACCTATTCCTAGATTTATTCTATATCTCACAAAAGACTCAAAAACACGTAAAATTCAATGCTTTTTCCTAGAAAAATGGGTCTTACTTTTTATCCCTGCTCTACTTTTTTTTTGACTAAATAACACTAAGAAAACATTATATGCAAATATACCTGAGATGTTTAGCTTTAACTTGCAAATAAGTATCCAAAAATATCCTATTTTTTGCAGCTAGTATAAATTTTTTAGTGCTAAAGTTTCAGGTTTTTACAGGTATTTCACTGCTAAAATTAAAAACTTTGATGACTCATATCTCTACAGAAAATTAAGCTATGCTAACATTTTTTAATAATAAAAACTACTTGTTTTGAAGCACTCTATAACATATTAAAGTATGGAAAAACTTTGAGCATTTTTATTTTTTCCTTTTTTTGACATTTTTGTAGTAGATTTCAAAATATTTGTTAAATTGAGAAGCATTTTTTTTTTTTACATTTGTGTCATCAACATTGTTGAGCTCTCTCAGAATCAATTTAGTTTTTTTCAAAATATTGATTCTTCGTGAAGATATCCTCAAAAATATGTATAAAGAGGTACTTTCGAATGCACTGGCCTGACATTGACCAAAATTGACACAACATCAATTGTAAATAATTGAACGTCTAAATCGAAGTATTAATTTTTTGTGTTCACGAAATATATCCAACTAAATAAAAATTACTCTGCATTTTTTGTTTCATCGAAAAATATTGATTTTTCGTCCAGATAATTAAAATAATAGCTTACAGTAAAGCTCACATTGTATTCCAACTGAGTTCCAAATTCGATTTGCAAAAATGATGAAAAAATGATTCAAAAAACAAAATCGTTTAATGGCTCAGGATCTGCAAAGTAATTAGACCTAGCATATTAAATAACTCTTGTACAGTTTTGGATCCTGCATCCATCGAAACAATATACAGACAAACATTTTCCATCAAATTCCGCATAAAATGTGATTGAAATTGTAGAGGTTTTTTGAGGATACATATCACTTTTTATTAGCATATGTTTAATATAAGTAATGGAAATAATACACTAAAAATATATCTATTGACCGAGTCATTGCTGAACCATCCAGCTGTATTTGTCATAGAGAAAATGAGATTTTTGTCGATTTTTTTTTCAAATTCAGAATTTGGGATGAGGGTATACAGGGGAAAAATTGAAGGTAGAAGCGAAGATATTTCTTTCCACACATTTTTGAGGATATCTTCACGAAGAATCAATATTTTGAAAAAAACTAAATTGATTCTGAGAGAGCTCAACAATGTTGATGACACAAATGTAAAAAAAAAAAAATGCTTCTCAATTTAACAAATATTTTGAAATCTACTACAAAAATGTCAAAAAAAGGAAAAAATAAAAATGCTCAAAGTTTTTCCATACTTTAATATGTTATAGAGTGCTTCAAAACAAGTAGTTTTTATTATTAAAAAATGTTAGCATAGCTTAATTTTCTGTAGAGATATGAGTCATCAAAGTTTTTAATTTTAGCAGTGAAATACCTGTAAAAACCTGAAACTTTAGCACTAAAAAATTTATACTAGCTGCAAAAAATAGGATATTTTTGGATACTTATTTGCAAGTTAAAGCTAAACATCTCAGGTATATTTGCATATAATGTTTTCTTAGTGTTATTTAGTCAAAAAAAAAGTAGAGCAGGGATAAAAAGTAAGACCCATTTTTCTAGGAAAAAGCATTGAATTTTACGTGTTTTTGAGTCTTTTGTGAGATATAGAATAAATCTAGGAATAGGTAGCATAATGTGACCAATTCATATGTATTTAACAGTGTATAACGTATATCCTAAAAAACATTTCGTATGAGGTTAGTTATTAGAAAAAGTGGAGCACTCTGATTTTGAAGGTTAGTATTTTTTGGATTTATTAACTTTTCTCAAATAATCTTATCAAGCTCTACAACTGCCAAATTGTTCCAATATATATATATATATCTGCTTTGAACTTTAGGTAAAGATGCATTTATTTGGGATATAATCATATAATATAATATCATTAAGAATAAAATTCATATTTTCGAACCTTTCAGTGGTAATTTAACAGAACATAATTTATTAAACTTTAGCAAAGACGTTACGGTCAATTTTCAGCTTAAGGAAGATAAGAATAACAGCAGCGACTAAATAAGAAACGCCAGCAAACATCTTGTAACTGAAAAATGGAGTAGAATTAACACTTGTTTCAATAGCACTGGCAATATTAGGGCCAAAAATAGGAATTATGTTAGAAAACAGTAGAAGAGATAGACCAGACGGAAATTGCTCCATACCAAGAAGATAGGCAGTGATGGGCGATAGCAAAGCAAAGAATGAACCACTAGTAAGACCAAATACACACGAAAATGCCATCAAACTTCCATAAGTTGAAGCAAACGGCCAAATTAACAAACAACTGAGAGACGTTATCAAAGTAAACAACATATTGGTATTGATTTTACCCATACGATCAGCGAGAAAACCAGTGAGAATACGACCAACAAAATTACAAGCAGCAGTTACAGTAACAAGGGCTGATCCTTGAGAATCAGAAAGACCAAGAAATGTGGCATAAGATGGCAAAAAGAAATAGGGAATAAAATAGCCAAATAAGCCAATGTTGGATGCAATTAAAAAAATAACAAAATCTATATTCTTCAATATAGAGAAATTGATAATTTGAGATAGCTTTTTACAATTTTTAGCATCAACAGGTATTTTTGCTTTAACAGTTAAACAAGCAACAATATTACAAACTAAGCAAATAAAACCAAGTATGCGGTATGTCCATGCAGGACCAAGGCTTCGATTGATAGGTGTCATAATAAAGGGAATGACGAGACCACCAATACCAGATCCACTAGTAATAATACCGATGGCAAGGCCTCTGCGTTTACTAAACCATTGAGGAGAGCAGCTCATAATACAAACGTAAATACATGCAGAACCGATACCAAAAACAATACCTTGAGTAAAATACAGATGCCAGATTTGACTACTAAACCCAGCCATTTCGAGACCAAGAGCCACCAAGATAGTACCGGTGATTAGTACATAGTGAACACCATAAATCGATACGAGAATCTGAATTAAAGGACTAGTTGCGTTCATACAAACCATGGTAAGTGTACCAACAAAACTGAGATTTACTGCAGCATTGGAGACATTTTGAAACATATTTTGTTCAAAATAATCCTGCATGACACCTATTCAAAGTAAAATATGATGTTAGGTATCATGTAATTGCTAATTATACTTGTAGTAATGATAAGCTTGTGTACGCATATTTACCCCTACAATTGAAAAGAGACTACGCGTCAATAAAAAAGATGAATCTACAATAGCTTTTTATGATGAACATACCAACTAGTAATTGTACCAAAAGTAGTAACTTGAACAAAGAATGCTCCCAAGACAACAAACCAGCCATAACCACCATCCTTCTCATCTTTGCCTTGTTGTTCGAGTACAGAAGGTGATGAGAGCCCTATTTCATTTTCAGATAATTGAACATTATCAATTTCTTTAGATACTATTCATTGTGTTAGATCATGAGAATCATATTACACTTGCTATTCTATCATATGGTTACCATCAAAAGTTTCCAAGCCTGAATTACTACAAGTACTTGAATTTGAATCAACAACTAGGTCAGAGTGTGTTTTTTCAACATTTGAATTATCTAAATTTATAAAACGTTCGTGTGTCATTGTTCAAAAAAAAATATAGGAATTATTTATAGATATAATTAAAACAATAACCTACAGCGTATGATTCTTAAGAGTTTTGACTAAATTGCTTGATATTGTAAACCTCTTTAGAGAAATAGAATAAGAAAGCAAAGAACGCCTTGAAATATGAATGGCAGATAGACTTAGATAGTAATTTGTAATCCAATCAAAAAATTTTCAATTAGTGACACAGGGAAATCTCCTCGAAATCAGAGGAGGCAATAAAGTACCTATTTTTGTAATTTTATCAAGAAAAAAAAATAAGAGCATGCAGCGAACATGTTGCGAATAACTTTAAAGCAAAGCAAGATGAAAATAAAGAGCTCAATATGCTTTTAAAATTCTTCAAGCATGTGCTGTCAATATTGCTTTAATCGGAATTACATCGCGAATTCAACTGAAATTAGAGATTTTAAGCGGTACATGATAGTTTGCATGCCGCTGTCTTCCAACTCGAAATTCGTACTCTTGGTTGCATATACATTACACCAACATAGAGTATTCTAGAATAGCTATAGATATCATATTATCTATCGATGTTTTTCTTAAATTTTGTATGTAATTAATACATGTATTGGTATTCACAAAAATGATCTACACGTCTATTTTTAGTACTATAATTGTTATGACGAAGACTCAATTTGTTAATAGTTTAAATTTTCATGGTTGAAATCACTTTAAAAAAGCGATATATTGATTAATATTAACAAGCTATGCAAAGAAACTGTGTTCTAAAGAATAATCTGCCTTTAGATGTAGTAAAAAGAAAAAGTCGTTGCTTTTCAACGATGATTTGACCTTTTCTTTCATTTTAACATTTTGTGCATTACTTATCATGCAGTAAACAGATGTCCACATTCAAGTGTACTCGGCTAAACACCTTTTCTCTGTTACACACACTTATCCAACTAGCTATTCTTTAAATAGAAGTGATATTCCAAAAAAGCAATACATTGTGATACGGATCACCAATAATTGCAACATTGAGTGCCTTGTTTATTTTATCCGTTAAAATTTCATTGAATATGTTCTAAAGGTGTAGTTTATAGTACATTTAACGTATTTTATTATTAGTAAATTAGTATATTTTACATTTAAACAAGAAACAAAAAAGAAACAAAAAAGAAAAGAATTAATAGTTGTAGTAAATAGATAATAATGATACATTTTCTTTCTATAAAGGAGAGTGGGGGGTAACTGAAATACAAAGAGGGAGAGAGAGAGAAGGTAATGATTTATTCAACCTGTTGTTGTTGAGGACGAACTTCTTTATCTTTGCTGTATTGATATGCTAAAGTAGGTGTTGATCTTGAAGCCAATTCTTCATCTACATCAATCAAATCTTCATGGTTTGCTTCATCATATCGACAGTTTCTACCTTTATGAATAACTAATTCAATTTCACGAATGATATCGTTATCATATGGGTAATACTGATGTAAGAAATGCTTTGCGGTTACACGAGGTATAAAGCAGGCAACGCAAGTTAAGATGAGTACAAGCCAGTAGGAACCAGTGCCAAATAGACGGAGATGACCAGCAAAAATGAAAGTATTGAATTGAGAATATACAGCAACAAATGCATAATAGACTAAAATAGATAGACCAACAACAACAGCATGAAGCCAAGTATAACTGTATAATGAAAATACTACAAAGAAATTGGCAACGCAAACAGAAATACTTGACATAATTGTACCAATTTCGTATAAACCATTACCATCATAGCCATGAGGGTCAGCCCCACCTGCTACAAGCAGCATGTAAGGGAAAAAGAAACAAACAACCGATTGAAAGATTGAATCTACACTAGTCAACCAGAATCGCCATGCTTTGAATTTATCGTTTCTTAATCCCATGCGATACAATTGGGGATATTTAAGTGATAATTTTGCATTCAAATCTTGATCCCAAATACCAAGAAAGATGATAGGAAGAGAAGTAAATACAAGATTGTATAGAGTAATCAAAGCATAATCAAACATCATGGAACCATTAAATCTAAGAGAGAACGTTAGTTTTTTTTTTCGATATATCATTTTTCATGTATTCAATAACTTACTGACAAAAGATTTGGTACCAAAATAGTACAAAAGTCCATACAATATTCTTGAAAAAGAAGCCCATAATCATTTCAGCAATACGTAGATAAGACCAACGACCATGAACTAGTAACAATTTTCTCAAATAACGGAATTGAGCAATAGCATAGTCAGATGCCATTACTGCTTGACGACCTTCAACACCAGAAATACCAATACCAACATTGGCTTCTTGAATCATAGATACATCATTAGCACCATCACCAATAGCTAATGTCATAACTTTCAGTCCCTTCTTGACAAGATTAACAACTTGAGCTTTCTGTTTGGGACTAACACGACAACAAATAACACTAGCACAACGCATACCAAGTGCAAGCACTTTATCACGAGTTGCATTTTCTAAAGCATATTTCAATGTAGTACCATCAATAACTAATGCATATTTTCTGTCACCATTAGCAACTTCTGCATCAGTCTCGGCCTCTTTGTTAAGTTTGTGTAGTGTATCATCCAATAACTGACTAGTATCAGCACGGCTACTTGCTTTTAAAATAAGCAATTCCATATCAGTAGTTAATAGATTGCAAGAAAAGCCAATATTGATAGCAGTTTCTGTTTTATCACCAGTGAGAACCCAAAGCTTGATACCAGATTTAGCAAGTTCAGCAATTGTTTCAGGTACACCTTCTTGCAATCTATCCTCAATGGCTGTACCGCCCATTAAAAGCATGTTTTGTTCAATTTCTTCACTGGCAGCATCTACACGTTCTTCACGATTATGAATACTGGAAGCAGCTTCTTGGAATTTTTTATTCCAAGGTTTATATTCTTCATCAGAGATGAAACGATAGGATAAACAAAGCGTACGAAGACCTATTGTATAAACATTAGAATAAAGTTATAAATCTAAAAATATAACATTTTTAGATTACCTTCGTTGGCAAATTGTTCTAAATCTGCACTGGTAGAATCTCTTAACTCTGCTTGTTCTTTTTCCAATTCATGTTGGTTACCAAACTCTGTACATAAACGTTCATAAATGACAGAATCAGCACCTTTACAAAGCAAAACAATACGATCACTGTCTGATGGCTTGATGATTACACTCATACGCTTTCTAGTAGAATTGAATTCTAAAACGTTCAAAAGAGTAAATGATTTCTCTTCGCCTTTAACTCTGATGAATAATTTGTTGGCATCTCGACGCAAGAAAGCAAAACCCATATCTCTAGCAGTGGCAACTAATGCAGCTTCATCAGGAGATTGAGCCTTGTACTCTATGTAATCTTGGTTTTCTTCATCAGGTCGCTCAGCAATGACAGTATGACATAATGCCAATGTTTGATAAAAATGTGTAATAGCAGTAGCCTGTTTGGAAGATTCATCCTTCAAATCATCAAATAATTTAGGATCTACAAATGTTGGATTGGGACCAATATGAGGATTCTTGAATAATTCGGCTTGTTTTTCGAACATTGACTTTTTTAATTCTTCCATTTCTGTAGCATCAGGTCCAATATTTTGACTAAGGTCGCTCATATTAAGTTGATTATCTGTTTCATTATCAATCATTGATTGTCTAAAATTATGTTGACTTTGTTGTCTCTTTAATGCACCCATAGTGGCTTCAGTTGTTGCAACACCATAAGATACGCCATTAATAGTACATTTTCTATATTCCATAACATTTTGTGTTAATGTACCAGTTTTATCAGAAAAGACGTATTCAATTTGCCCAAGATCATCAGAAATATCCCAAGTTTTAGCAATACAAGGTGTGTCAGTCTCGGCATGATACATATCGAGATCTGCAAAGATGAAATAAGCCTAAATCTAGATATTAAATAATTATGTCATATTGCATATTGCATTCTGATACACATACCGCCAATGTTTTTACGATTTCAACCGAAATGTATAATGAAATAGGTACAATATTTTGATATAAAATGAGTGTAACCCTAGTAAAAGAAGTAAAATGCATTAGAATTTAGATGTTGAACTAGCATATATATATATATATATATATATTACCAGAATGTAAGAAAACCAGAATATGCTGCATTTGAGCCTTCGATTCCAAAATCAAAATGACGTGATGAACCGGTTCCATGAAATTGAACACTGTCCATAATTGAACTAACAATACAAATAACAGCCAAAAGACAGAAATTGGCAATAACCTAAAATAAAAGAGATCATAAGTATTAAATTACAATAAACAAAAATACCAAAGAAACTTACATGTGGATTAGTTGCTTTGGCAATCTTACTACGTTTAGAAGGCGTACGACCTGTATTCAACATAATCTTGGTATCATTACCAGTATAAACAACAATGCCAATAGCCCATTTTGTATTTCTCAAAACACAGCCTCTTAATAGAATGTTATTATAAGTTACTGCATCAGCTTTTTCATGCGAAACACCCGATCGAAGAGTATCAGTTTCATTGGCATCAATTTGCCAACGTAATACTGCATTATATTGATAAATATTGACATGAGGAGGTTCGCTTTCAATGTAGAATCGAGCACGCTCACAATCATGTTCTGTACGTAAACCAGATGTACCTGGTAACCCTTGACGTTGCTTTAAATTGGTTTCACCATCTAAATTTTGAGTTTCTACATAGCAAACATTGTCTGTTTCTGAAGTTGATAAAATTACAACATCTGCTGGAATATCTTGATCATTTTCTAATAAAACATAATCCCCAACATTTAATTCCTTCCATTTAATATTATCCCATTTTACTTGGCATGTTGCGGAAGGAGGATCCCCGGGAAAACCATCAGCACATTTGATAGGCTGATTATTATGGCTATACATAGGCCTTAGAGATGAAGACGGTCTACCTTCCTGTTCTGGTTCCTGTTCTTCATTGATTCTAGATGTTGTTGGTACTGCAGAAGAATCTCTTGTAGACATACGATATAATACAGAATGAGGAATAGAACCTGGACGATAGGGTTTTTTCTCTAGTTCCAAATTGGGGGCTGTGTGGTTATTATTAGATCTACTGAAGATGCCAGAAACACCTGATCGAATGGTATCAGATCGTTTTCTAACGGTTGTCATGAGCGTCTTGGCAGGCGGTTGAGAGGGCTGTGGTGGTGGGTATTCACTCTGTTCTATTTCAGTTAAAGGTAAACGATCTTCTGATGACTTGATGTTAGGTTGATCATTAGTAGATAATGATGCAGATGATGATGGAGCAATTGCTTGTCTATAACTATGTGCATATTTGTTTTCACTGCCTGATAATACCGCAAAGAATCCAGCAATGACATGTAAAAAGTACCATGTTCCTTTACGAACTTCAGGTACATTTACGTTACGCCAATTCGTTAATTTGAGCACATGGGAATTATTTACTTTATCATCACTTTGATTTCTCTTCCAATCTTCAACAGCATCTTTTATAGCTGTAATAATAAGAATAGCGATAAGTGGCAATGCAGATACAGCAGGTTCTGTCACACCAAATAAGGGAATACACTGTAAAATGACCGAGAATAAAAAGTATAAATTTGCAACATTTCTAAACTGTTCAAACAAGTTTTTCGGTACAAATGACAGTGGAGTGTATTTAGCTGTTCGCACTCGATTGCTGGCATAATTATGATGTATTTGACGTCCTTTATGGTCGTATTCTGAGAGCGGTAGTTTCATGTTTACATAAATATTTCTTCTTTGTTGCATATAAGAAGATGTTGATTCCATACGCCGTAAATCATTTTGTTGTTGGTCCTCATCATCTTCATTCTCAGCATTTTGACGCTTTTGCTTTCTTTTCAAAAACTTATTGGCTCGAGAAGTAAATTTCATTTTTTATCTAAAATTTTAAATGAACAGAATACACCGTTAAGAAAAACAAAAAGAAAAGAAAAGAAAAGGAGAAAGAAAAAGAGAAAGTGTGCAGTGAAAGAAAAGAGAGCAATTGGCCCAGAATTAAGCTACTGTTGTTGAAATATTTTTTCATATTCGCTGTGTACCACGTGGAATAGAGTAACATTTGCGGGTGTTTTATGATCCTTCTTCATATTCGGATAAACACACTCACCGTCAATTAGAAATTACAAAAATAGTACACTGAAATATAGAATCGTCAGATAGAGTTAATTGAATGATTTGCAGCATATATCAATATGACAAAAAAAATTAAAAAATTTGAAACCTAAAATCGAATGATGCTGTATGTTTACATACAGTGTATTTGAGATTTGTCAAATCACTGATCTTTCCACGATAAATCTGTAAACAAGTCGGTAAATTTACGGCCCCGTAAGATATCCAATGATCAGGAACGACCGGTACTTTGTGCGGGGTCGATCCCATTCGCTAGTATATAAAATAATCGATATCAAATGAAACAAAATCTGATATATAAAAGGTTTAGAATAGACATTAAGATCAACAGCGAGTAATGATTAAAAACAGAAAAAAATAATACTGTAAATAGAATACAATAAAAACTACATACAAGACCGATGATCCAATAAATATCAAGCAGAAAAGTTTACAAAATACACAATAATTATTAATCAAACCTCATTAGAATTCCCGCCATGTCACAATTTACATGGCTAGTTACACACATTAAACGTACAACATAGTATTGTGTAGAAACCTCGGTAGATTATCTTTTTAACTCAAAAAAAAAGCTTAATGCGTGCATATCTAAAAGGCATTAGACGCAGATTGTCTATTATGCCATTTCGTTTTATTGCAGTCTTTTTTAAAAAAAATGTTACCGAATGTTCTCGATTGAGATGGCTAGCTAATTAAATTGAATGCGTTATATTTTAGAACCAGAATCTATTATAAACAATAAAATAAGCTTATTCGTCAATGTAGATCTTCCAAAACGTAATTGAATTTAGTTGCCAGGGGCTTACTAATGACAGCACAAATATTTAATACCTAGCAATCAATAATTGAACAGTCTAACACATTGGTAAAATAACTGACATGTAAATTTATACTTTAGAGCCTTACGCAATACTTATTCATTATTAATTCTTGATCCTAACTTTATAGTGGCTTTCCTCGTCGTTACTTCTACATCTTAAACCCAAATTTAATTAATTAGAGGATTCTTTTACATGTTACAATTATTATTTTTTGTTTATTAAAAACATTTTTTGTATATTTTACATGTTATCTATAACCCTACATTTTTTTTTACATTAATAGTGCTTTTAATATGCCAAAATAACTCATTTCAAGAAAGCTATCCATAATCAAGATTTGCTAAAATCAAATCCCATTTTTAGTAGAAAAAATTACCACAGCGACCGAGATTTGAATTTCGAAATCGCGAAAGTTTTTTGATTTGATTAATTTTGCCATTTCCAAAAAAAAAAGTTGCCTTTAAAGGATTTTTACTACCAGAAGTTATAATTGATTACTAAAACAAGTATTAAGTAGATATATGTAATTATAATTGCTCTATATGAAGCAAATTTTTATTATATATTTTTGCTCACAAAATTCCTTATTACCAGCCAAAATGTAAAATTTTAATTTTTCGAGAAAAATTCAAAAACATTAGTCAGCAAACCCAAAACAAACTATACTAACATGACAAAGGCACTTTTCTGGTCATATAACTCCAGTATATACCTTAGTAGAAAGTCTCATTTTTGGCATGAAAAATTGAATTTTATGAATTTTGAAATTTTGGACGAGGTATGGTAAGGCAAAAATCGAGGAAAAATTAATTTGCGCAAATCACGACGAAATTACATCAAAACATATCTATTAAACGAGGGCTTTCGTTTGGTATGCTTTTGAGCGCTCAATTCAGCCTCAATCTACCAAAATCTAGCGATTAAAGTGCTGAAATAAGCCAATTTTGATGATTTGGGCTATTTTGATGATATTTTAGGTTGGTTGTATCAGGTTTAGATGCATTCATATATCAATTTCTTTATTTTTCATGGCATTTAGCAACTGATAACTGCAAACAATCATGTTTATCGTGATATTCGGGCTCGAGAACTATTCCTAATTGGAACAAAAAGGCATGTTTAAACCCAAGACCCTACAAGATATTGTTGATCTTTCGAATATATTTATTGCTGAATATTTTGTATATCACCTAGATTCTATTATATCTCAGAAATGAGGTCCTTGTTTTGATAAAGGTTTTCAACATTGGGATAGTGAATACTCGAAATTTGCACAAAATATACACAAAATCTCTCGGGTTTTGGTTTACCAGTGAATGGCGGCATGTGATTAAAATTGAAATCTGCAATCTCATATCAGTGAAATCAGGATGTCTTGATGTGATTTAATAACATTATGTATATGATTTCAATGAGAATAAAAATTCACACACCATGAGAAGGTATAATCTCGGAAAATCTTACCGAAATGTGAATAAATAAACTGATCAAATACGAATTCTAGAGTCTAGTATCTCGTAATTTAAAGGGGAATTAATAATGTCCGCATTCAAATCTTAAATCCTCGAATGTGCATTTAAATCAAATGCCGAGGAAGTAATTTGTAAGCTATTTCTCTGTTTTTATATACATACATTAAATAAACAAGGATGAGCAAGGATTTATTTTCACTCGCTGGCAAAATAGCAGCTATTTCAGGTTGTACTCGAGGCATTGGTCGTGATATGGCCATTGCATTAGCAGAAGCTGGTGCTGGTAAGAAGTGTATATGTAATATATGAGAATAATAGTAATTTACCAAGTTGTCTCTTAATAGATGTTTGTTTGTTGCAAAGAAATACTGATGACCTCAGTGTATATAACGACATTATTGCCTTGGGACGCCAATGCCATATTGTTTCTTTGGATGTCAGTGATCAATCCAGTGTTAAGAGCTGTATCAAGTTGGTTCTCGAGAAATTTGACAATAAATTGGATATCTTGGTAAATAATGCAGGCATTACAAAAAGAAACCCGTAAGTAAAAAATTATTCAAACAATAATATTATATTCAGACTTCATCATAGTGCTGTCGATTTTTTGGAGGAAGATTGGGATACAGTAATTCAATGCGATTTGAAAGCTGTTTATACCTTATCTCAAGCTGCAGGCAAGCATATGGTTGCACATAAATCGGGTAAAATTATCAACACTGCAAGTTTAATGAGTTATCAAGGTGGTATAAATGTTGTAGCTTATGCAGCAGCAAAAGGTGGCGTTGCAACATTGACTAAAGCATTAGCAAATGAATGGGCACAATTTAATGTCAATGTCAATGCCATTGCACCAGGTAAATGAAACAAAATAGATTCAATTTACATTCGAAATCTGATTACTATCATAGGTTACATTGCTACTGATATGACCGCTGCTTTGAGAAATGATGAAATCCGTGATCGTGATATTTTGGCTCGTATTCCTGCTCAACGTTATGGTTCTCCTGAGGATTTAAAGGGCCCTCTTGTATTCTTGGCTAGTCAAGCTAGTAATTATGTCAATGGAGAATTGCTTGTTGTTGATGGTGGCTGGATGGGTAAGTTTATAAATGATTATTACACTGGTATCCTAGATTTTAATGAATAATTTGTAAATTAGGACGATAAATATATTTTGCTAAATATCATAACTGTAGAAACTAGCATCTACTAACACATTTTTATGAATAAGTGTGCTAATTCCGTTAATGTTTTATATTTTACCAGAAAATAAAACAAATTTTAGACATTGCTGCCCTACCAGATTTCTGCTTTTTAATAACCCATATCTCCAAACCTTGATTAAAATACCACTAGTTTGTATATTTTTGCAAACAAAAAATATAGAAATGGTATAAACAGAGTGCAAAATATTTTTATTGAAAAAAAAATTACCTATGAATTGCTTTTGAAGTGGTTGAAAAATTCTTGAACATCGTTGATGTTCATTACAGTCAGCGATTTTCATGTCAAGTTTTTCACATTTGCAGGCTTCATGGAGTAAATATATACAGTGATAGAATGTTTAAAGCGAGTACTTATTTATAAATGCTTCAGTAAATGTCAAAATCAAACATTTTCACAGATAAATGAAGCATTTAGCCAGCTTATAACGAAAGCTGGACATTCAATGTAAAAGGATAGTTACAAAAGACCAAATCAACCCTTTTTCATGTCATTTTGGACCTCTCATCCATATTTAAATTGTGCCAAACACTCTATTCAATGAACTAAAGCCCAAATACCCGTTCCCAAATTACAACTATCCCTTTGTTTCCCATAACTCGTTAAACAAAACAGTTAAATGTCAAATTAAATAAACAATGAATTACATTTTTATTTATATTTTAAAATTGTTGGTTGTAAGCAATTTAGCGAGAGGTGGCAGCGGCCTTGGGGGCGAAACCCTTAGCACCTTGCTTGCTAACCTTGGCTTGAGAACCCTAAAATAAAAAATAAAAAATATTAATAAACCAATGCTTTATGTATCAAATAAAACCAAAAACTTACAGCAGGGTTAGCAGCCTTCTTAGCAGCAGCAGCGGCCTTCTTGGCATCCTTGGACTTGGAGATGGCAGCTTGACGAGCAGCGGCACGAGCATCAGGCTTTTGGTTACGCTTGGCACGGATAGCATCCCAAGAGGCACCAACAACAGCACGTTCGTGCTTGACGGTACGACGAGAACGCTTCTTTTGGACTTCCTCAGTCATACCCTTCTTGTTCAAACGACGGTAGATAACGGTCCATTTGATCTTACGGGGGTTCAAACGTTGGAGAAAGTAAGAGGCGGCCTTACCGCTGATGAAACGGAAAGTCTACAGAAATTAATGTTAATACTCACATTTATTTATGACATTTTCCAATGTTGATTTCTTACTCTATAAAAAAAAATTAGTATGAAAATTCGTAATGTTGCATTTTCTAAATCATTTACCTAGAGTCGACACGGACGTAGGTCTTACCCTTGGAAGGATAAATCTTGTGACCAGAGAAGGAGCAAATCTCAAGCCTTTAAAAAAAAACAGAAAAAAAATATCCATGTTAGAATCCATCTAATAAAAATTTAATTTGATCCATCCACAATTCAATCAAGCGATATAATCCATGTCGAACTGATGGATGTCTTCAATTTTCAATAATGGATGATACATTACTTCATTGTTCAAAATGGGTGCTTATGGGAGCTGAAAGAGGAGGTACTATGGTTTCCATTATGATGAATTGCTTGTACGCTTTCGCTGAGTGAGAATACCCTGAGGTAGAAAGGTTTCAACCCATCCGGGCCGAACATGATCTAGTTCGATCGAAGGAGGGAATTTCTATCTATGGACATGTGTATAGTAGTGTTTATAGATGATTGTGCGTCCTTTTTGTTTGTGATCAAATTGCAGTAATGTGAGGGAATGAACGAATGATCCGATCTTGGTATCTTAAAAGAGTGTACAATGTAAACAAATAACTAGTTTTATTAATGTTTTTTTTTGTGTTTTCTTTTCTTGCTTTTTTTTTACATTTTTGTTTCTCCTTATTGTATAATTTGACAACGTTTTAATGTCAAAAGATAATGCTATTAACGCTCAACAACAACAACAGCACAGAATGATGACAGAAGAAGAAGATAAAAGAGGATATTATGATTACGAGTTGAATCATCAACCAAAAAATAATGGAAACGAAACATCTATAAAAGATCTAAAAGTTGGAGAATATGCAAATGTTAGTAATAATGAACTTTTATCTAAATCTGCCCCATCTAATTCGTGGATGGAAAATGATCAATTACAGCAACCACAACAGAAACAATCCAATTCAGGTACAACAGCTACATCTGCATCTACATCTACCAAACATAGAAGAGGAGTTTCTTCATCAGATCTCAAGAATGCATCAGGCCCTTCATCTAATGTTGAATCAATGATTCGACGTTTCTCATTCAATGAACAAGACCAACCAGTGGCCACTGGTGCCGAAGTAAATAATAACAGTAATCGCGTCAACAGTAGTAATCAAACAGACAACAAAAGATCTAAAGGAGGTAATTACAGCAATGACTATCAGAAAGGATTCTACGACCATCAACCATCACCTCATTATCAACCTCCATTAAAACAGCAACAGCAGCCATATTATAGTCGCCGTGGTGGTAGTAATGGTAATAAAAATAGCCCTTATTTTCAGGATAATTATCCATCTATGCGACCTCATCCTTCGCATCTACCACCTCCACCTCCACCTCCAATGCCGATTCGTTTAGATCAATTATCAATTCAAGATATATATGCAATTATCGAAGAAAACCAATCATTACAAATGGAAAAAATGGAACTACAACGTCGCCTTCGACATGTTACAGCAAGAGCTAATTATCTAGAAGAATTGAAAAGCGGAAACTCACCCGAAGAATATCCTTCATCTGCAGCAGACATAACGAAACCATATGGTAGTGGTAAAAGACATCTTTATTATAAGCGAAGATCTAACACTAATAAAGGACAACATAATGAGGAAACTGCTGCTGCCGATGCTGCTCCTGGTGCTTGTGGTACACCAACAGCAGAACATTACGCATCCGAATCACCTGATGTTTATCATCATTCCAAGAGTAACAATAACAATAACAAAGAGAGAAGGCGCTCATTTGATGATTATTCACCTCATTACCAAAGAAGATTCTATCCTCCTCAATATGACATGATGGATAATAGTCCTTATGGTATGATGCCTCCTCCTCCACCACCTCCACCTCCTCCACCAATGCCTCCATATATGATGAATAGACGTATGTTCCCTGGTCCTCCACCTCCCCCACCAGAAGATAAATCCACTAGAGGTGGTGGTTATGATCGGATGATGTATATGAGACAATTTTATGATGATTCGCCATATAATAGAGGATTCTCGGATGAAGAAGACGATGAAGATGAATTAGATTACCATCATTCAGATGGAGCCACCGCAGCAGTAGTTGCGGCAGCTGCTATGGAAGATGAAGCAATGGCTGCTGCTATGAATGGTTTTTACCCAAACCAAAGATCAAATAACGGAAGATATGGACCTCCTACACCAATGCATCCAGGCCCTCCACCTCCACCTCCGCCTGGTACATTTATGTCTGGCCCACCACCCCCACCACCTCCAGGTATGATTGCAATGTATGGTCGACAACAAGGACCTCCTCCTCCTCCACAACCTTGGATGATGAATGATCTTTCTCCTTATCCTGAATCACTTCCTCATTCAAGAAGATCATCTATACATCGTAGTACAAAATCTAGTAAATCTCATAAAGCTAATACAGCTGTAGAAGGTGAACGTGAAGATATGTTTCGTCAATTAGATGAAGTTGATGATGATGAAATTCAAATGCTGTTACATCGTATGTCTATTAGTGGACCTCCTCCAATGCCTCCACCACCAGGTATGATGGGTGGACCTCCACCACCCCCACCTCCGCCACCTCCAATGATGAACATGTATGGTGAAATTGTACCTCCTCCTCCTCCTCATCCAATGCCTCCTCCAAATATGAAGTTCTCGTCAAATGGTGGTAGTGGTGGTGGATCATTACGACGAGTTTCAAGTCGTCGAAGTGCAGGCGCACCTGGTGGAAATAGTAGTCGATCTTCATTCATCGGTAGCAGATGATGTTTCTTTTTTATTATTATAAATAAATATTCATTAAAAATCCAATAAAAGCTGTGGTAATATTCTTTCCAAATGCTCAACTTCCAATTTCTTTTTTGATCTTGGACCATCCTGTTCATCTAACCTTGACATATTATCTTGCTCTTTTGAAGCTCTATGAATAGCCTCTGATTTTATTATATTAGTCTTTTGTGTTTGCGTCGTAATATTAAGGATTTTACCAAGCGTAAATAAACGTAAAAATTCACAAGAAAGTTGTAATGCGTCTTTATTGACTAAACCGTAAAATTGTTAAAAAAATTGTAAATTGTTTTATTTTATTTACCTTTTGAGTTTTCGTTCTTGAATGAATCTTTAAACACTTTCAAAACGGTATCCTATTATATAGATTAGTTTAACGTGATATTTAAAATATGAACAATCACTCTACAGGGTTCAAAGTAGCTTCATCTGTATCCATTTTGCAGTTTTCTGTGGTTTTTATAAGAAAGCAAAAGTTTTTTCTGTTCAACACATCATGCAAAATACAAACGATTTCGGGTACAAGAAACTCGAGTCACTGATATCGCAGCATTATTTGGCTAAATTGTCGAATTTCATCAAATAATTAACCACAATAGTAGATATGCATGCTTTTACTTTGATCGCACGGATAGAAATGTACATAACCCTCAAAATTGATAAAAAAAAAAAAAAAACTGCAAAAATTCTAAATAACATGTCAATTTTAACGCTCGAAAAATATATCAAAAAATTATGATTTTCGAAAACAAAAAATACAAGTGTAAACTACATATACTGAAAAAATAGAATCAATTGAGGTACCAAGTACTAACTTGAGATTTTCAATGCAACAATTCTATAAAGTAAAAGTATAGGCAATTTTTAAATAAAAAAATCCCGCCGCATAAGGTTGATTTGTTAATTCGCGTTGTAAAATGAAGATATTCCGGTGTTGTTGAAGCTTAAAATATACTAATGATCGAATTTGATGTCTATATGTTTACGATGATGGTTTATTTTCCAAATTATGGCTGATGCATTGGCATCAACAAACATGTATCAACATTGTTCAAGCTTTATCATTCATTTTAAAACTAAACGATATTCACTTCAGCAGAATATGTAACCATTGTGCCGATCAATATTATTAAGGGATCAGATAAGACGATCTATATTTTTGTAAGGTAGGAAAGCGATAAAATGAATTATTACAAAGGAATAGTGATTGGGAGATATGTAAGATATCTATGTTTCATAATAATGGTTGTATTCGCACATATAGCTAATTTTAATAATATAAATATATGAATAGATGAGGTTTGTACCATTCTGCAGGCATGATTTCTCAGTATTTTCATATGCGAACTCGGCAGAAACTGGGAGGAAGAGAGGCTATACTAAATCAGGGGCCAATAAGAGGTACATGACGAAATATAGAACACTGTAATTCGGAATTCAAGTTCAATTTATAAATTGGATTAATACTTTCTCTTCTATATATTTATATATACATATCATCCTTCTCTTTCTCTTTCTCTTTCTCTTACTCTTACTCTTACTCTTACTCTTACTCTTACTCTTACTCTTACTCTTACTCTTATTCTTACTCTTACTCTTACTCTTACTCTTACTCCTACTCCTACTCCTACTCCTACTCCTACTCCTACCCTTATTCTTACTCTTGCTCGATATCTTTTCTGCATGATGCAATTAGAAGCAGAGCAATCTTCAGAAGCTTCAAGATTACTGGAGAATATTCAAAATGATTATCAATCAGCAACAAATGGAGATGATTCTTATGACTGGAATGTAGAGATAGATGTCAAAGGGCAAGTGAACACTGGCCCTGAAGAGGAATTCACTGGATTTTCATTTAAAAAGCTATTACAATACACTGGCCCTGGTAAATTGAACGTTGAAGAGTATTTTATCTTGTTTTATTAATATTTTAGTTTAGGTTGGTTAATGTAAAATTAAATCAAATTGATATGTATGTTTTTATCAAGTTTAATCATATAATATTCATAGGGCAATCGCTTATTTAGATCCTGGAAACCTCGAATCTGATTTACAAGCTGGATCTATTGCAGGATACAAGTTGCTATGGCTTTTATTTTGGTCTCATGTTGCTGGTATATAAATATATACATATATTTACATAAAATCGAGATGTTTAATCTAAATTTAACATTAATCATCAGGTTTGGCAATTCAAATTTTATCGCTTAGATTAGGTGTTGTAACACAAAGCCATCTAGCTCAACTTATTAGAAGAAATTACAATAGACCAGCATCTGTAGCTATTTGGCTATTTACCCAATGTGCTATTATTGGATCTGATATTCAAGAAATTATCGGTACAGCAATTGCATTAAAAATCATATTTCGACTTCAATTATGGATTGGTGTCATGATTACAGCAACTGACACCTTTCTTTTTATGTGGTTACAGCAATATGGCGTTCGTAAAATCGAAATATTCTTCATGTCCTTGATTGGTGTCATGATTGGTTGTTTCTGGCTCGAAATGTTTGCTTCGAATCCTAGTGTTGAGATGATTATTCGAGGTATTTTGGTTCCAGAGATTCCTGCTGATGCAAAAGTACAAGCTGTAGGTATGGTAGGCGCTGTTATTATGCCACATAATATGTTTTTGCATAGGTATGTAAACAATTTGGTTATTTATTTACTTTCTGTTCTTACTAATCACATGCACAGCGCTCTTGTGATGTCTCGCTCTCTCGGTACTACTCCTACAGAGAATAAAAAGAAGGAAGCCAATTTCTATTTTGCAATTGAATCAACAATTTCATTATTTGTGTCATATTTGATCAATTTGGCCGTAGTTGTAGTGTTTGCTCAAGTGTTTTATAAACCTGGTCAGCCAATCACTCAATTACCCGGTTTATATGATGCCTCTGAAGTTCTATCAAGTACACTTGGTAAAAGTGCTAAATACTTTTGGGCATTAGGTTTATTAGCAGCTGGTCAATGTTCTACAATGACGGGTACGCTTGCGGGACAATATGTAAGTTTGTATAGAAAGGGCGATGGCAGAGTATTAATCCCAATATGTATATTAGGTCGTTGAAGGATTTTTAGGGGCTATATTTAAAAAGCAATGGCATCGAGTTGCATTAACTCGTGCTATTGCTTTAGTTCCTAGTATGTTGGTTGCTGTATTAGCTGTGGATAGATTTGATACCATGGGTGAATTCTTAAATGTACTTCAAAGGTAAATGAGTACATTATTAAAATATTCGAGTCGTCTCATCATATTGAACTTGTATTATAATAGTCTGTGCCTTCCTACAGCTGTAATTCCCATTTTGAAATTAACAGGATCACAACGAATTATGACTAAAGTATTCAAAAACACTATTGCAACAAGCATTGTATGTTGGATCATTTCCTTTATTGTTATTGGATTTAATGTACATCTTGTTATTAACTATCTTGATGAATTGCAATGGCCCTTGTACGCAGTGGTGTTCTGTATCATGTACTTTTCCTTTGTGTTGTACTTGATATATATACCCCTGGAGATCCCTGATACCAAGGAGATTGATGAAATAGTATCAGAGCAAGATTTATAAGCTACTTGATCCCGCATACAGTAATTATTCTATACAAATTGTGTATAGTTTTATAGACAACATTATCCACATGTATATACAAATACATTTTTCATACTACTCACTACTCTTTTTATATAAATATTCAATAGTTTAATAAATTTTTATTATGATTATCAAAGACGACCCATATTAAGCTCTGCTGGTTGTCTTCTCTTTGCTAGTGATCCTGAATTAGTAACAGTGTTGTTAAACCGACATTGGAGACATACTTTGAGTAATTACAATAGCTTGAAGCTTTGGAACATGTTTAGGACAAAATAATTCACCACCATGATAATGAAAATTAGCAATTGTCAATCGACAACCATTATCTTTGCACTAAACAAATCCCGGTTAAACTACCGTTTTTTCATTTAACATTGTTCGTTTTTGTAGTATAAATTACCTTGAAACAATTCTTGTGATAGATACGATTATTTGCTTCTACCTTTTCAATAACGTAAACCTTTCGAGAACAACTTGCACAACTATCAGAAGTATTCATTATTTTATATATTGTATGTATTAAAGAAAGAAAGAAAGAAAGAGAGAGAGAGAGAGAGAGAGAGAAAAGGGAATGTTGTTGCAAAATGTATTATATGTGTTTGATTTCTAATGCTTCTAATGTGCTGCTGATGCTATTAATATGATAATGTACCATATCTAAATTTATCATTAGGAGTCAACATGTTCTTTTTTGCTTCTCCTCCTCCCCTGGATACACTAATATATAAACGCATTGGTAGCACACATCGTTTAGAAACAGTTGTTGTTTAATGTACATTTTGTTTATATGTTATACATATTAACAAGTGACGTGTGGGTGTCTGATCAACATTCTCTACGGTGCTATAGTACTATATAGTTTCAAGCAAGAAGCATCCCACATTACAAATCCCTTTTCTTCTTTCTTTCTTTCTTTTTTTCACTTTCTTTGTACATTCAAATTTTCCCCTGAATTTTTTTTTTTTTTTTTTTTTTTTTTTTTGCCAAAGTTTAAGAAACATATCCTCCCCCCCTTTTTTTTATTTTGTATAGCTTTTTGCCCTTTGGATTTATAACATTCTGCTTTAGATTGGTTTTATTTCAATACAAATATATATAGATTCATCGGAATTCCTCTTCTCCTCCATCCCCTGAGAGAAGATCACAGAAACAAAGATTTGTTAAATCAAAGAGAGGACTCAATATATCTTGAAAAACGAGTTTGAAATGAGCTCTTTGCATGTAGAAGAAGAAAAAATTGCAAGTACAACCACGTGTACTACAACACAACATCCTGGTTCTGATAAATTGACATTTATGGTAAAATATCCATTGTCAAAAAAGAGATAGAAATTAACTGACTTTAATCTTGTATGAAGGAGGGATACATCCGAAAATACCTTGATTCAGACATGACAACAAAAGATGACTATATTCATCACATTTCTACAATTGAGGATATCGATAATCTTCGACAAGAAACAAAGAAATTATATGTGCAATATAATCAACAAGCAATTCTCATTAAAAAGTTAGAGTTTGAATTAGAGATGGAGCAAGGCCATACAAATATTTTACGCCATGATAACCAAACCCTTAAAAAGACTGCAGTTGATATGTCAGTTTTAAGTGAACAAGAAGAAGAGTTCATATCCAACAAATTACTCAAGCACATAACAGGATTGAAGAAAGAAAAAGGGGAGCTTTTGATTCAAGTTGAACAAGAAGAAGAGTGGCTAACCAACATGTTACAAAAAAAATTAGTACAGGTATGGTTATATTGTAGAATAAAATCATCTCATTTATGTATAGTGTTTTATTTAACCATGAGATCAAAAGCTTCAAAAGGAAAAAATAGACCTGGAAAATACTTTGGAACAAGAGCAAGAGTACATGGTAAACAGATTACAAAAACAATTGGAATTACTTCGTCAACAACAAACTTCACCTATTCCTTCTCGACATGATTCTTTCACTTCACTACCTTCAAGTCCTGTTGTTACTGCTGCGTTAACAGGAGGTATATCATCTCCATCATTAGGGTAAAAAAAAAAGAGCTCACATACCTACCATTTTCATTATATTAATATCATATGCGTAGCGCTTCGAGAAAATGGTCTAGTGCGTCAATAACAGCACCTACTACAACTGCTGCTACACCAATTACACCAAGGCAACTCAATGATCCCGTTTTACCTGCTCCTCCGGGTTTAGTAGAAGTACTCAAATATGAATTGGTTAATTTGAAGGCGAGAGCATTAGAAATGGAAAAAGAATGCAAGTATACAATAACACAAGTAATTGAATTTAGCATTAATGCAATTTAACAAATAGATTATCAAAAGCATCAGCAATGCAACAAGTACAAAACTGAATTGATCCAGTTCAGAAAAGAAAATAACCTATCCCTTGAAGACATAGATGACGGGTAAAGTGTTTAATATCATGTGTGTTTGTGTAGTGTAACAATAGCCATGCATAATGATGATTAACATTTAAAAAACTTTGTTTTACTGTATATTAGTCGACTTCCTCGAGTATTTAGAGCATTACATGTTTCACAAAATAATGAAAAACAGGTATTACAGCATAGCATCTATTTTCAAGATACATAAATGGTGTTCACACATGTATATTATTCATTAGGGACGTCGCTCTGCTTCTAATTCATCTCAAAGGTCCGCTACTACTACATCTGCAATTCCTCCTCTGAGTTTAGATCAATTTGAATCTACTTATATCAATTCTTCTTACAGCTTTGTTTCCCCACAGTCAATCCCGGGAAGTAATACGAGTCGATCACCTTCTGTAAGTTCGTCTGCGAGTAGTAGTTTGCAAAGAAATAGCGCTTCCTCAAGAAGAGTATCTGGAAGTTTATTTGGTTTGAATGCAACTCCACCACAACATCCACCACAATTGTAAAATGATAATCACATCCCTTTATTTTGCACAAATCATAAGTTGACACTGTGGAATTGCCAAACTCATATCTCGATATATGTATAAAATGAATAAATTTAATTTAAAATGTAATATTAGTCATTGAATAGCCTTGAAGAGAAAAAAAAAATATCAATATTTCGATTCTCAGTCCACCACATGAAAATAATCAAAGAATATATTTTGGCCCTAGATCAAATATTTTTAACATTTAGCGTAATATATCGCAGGTAACATGAAATGGACGAGGTATGGTAAGTATTAGAGTAGTTTTTGTTATATACTACAATGTACTGAGATCAAATCCTTGTCAGTAAACCTGCTCCTTTAATAACATATTTTAATAATTTTATTTATATTTATTTTTATCTTATAGAAGCTAAACAACTGTGCTACATAATATTTAATTGGGCTTCTTTTTAATTGACAAATCAGTAAAAGAAATATGTACATATTCACTTTATATGTAAAAGAACACTGTGTTTGGTTTTGTTATACTTTATAATTGACAAACAATACTGACTGCGATACATTCCGAAAAGTTATACTTCACAAGTCAGGATAGATTTTGATATTTCCTTCGTAGGTACCTAGAGTAAAATTTGAATTTTGTCAAAAAATTCAATTTTCATAGTTTTCAATCTTCAAAATCGAGGCGTGCCCTCTTTTCTATAATTAACCTCATATTAAAATTTTTGTAGTATATACCTTAGACACTTTTAAATAGATTTGAATTGGCCGCATTATGCTACCTAATCCCAAATTTATTTTATATCTCACCAAAGACTCAAAAACGCGTAAAATTCACTGCTTTTTTCATGAAACTGGGCCCCACTTTTCATCCCTGCTCTATTTTTTTTTTTCACCAAATAACACCAAGAAATAATTATATGTCAATGTACCTGAGATGTTCAACTTTAATTCAAAAATGAGTATCCGGAAATATCCTACTTTTTGCAGTTGGTATTAATTTTTCGGTGCTAAGGTTTCAGATTTTTACGCGTATTTCACTGCTAAAATTAAAAACTTTGAGGCTTCATATATTTGTAAAAAATTAAACTATACTAAAAACTTTTAGTACTTGTTTTGAAACGCTCAATAACATATTTTAATATTGAAATGAACTAAACTAGATTCCCATCATAAAATTCCTAAAATTGAATGTCATCTCATTGGAATCCTTTAAATAAATATTTTGTTGTACCGTTATACCTATACATATTTGATGTATCATCATTCTTAACCCGGATGTCAAACTTAAAAGTAAAACAGTAGCTCACGAACCAAAATTCAAGTCAATTAAACATCAATGAAACCACGATTCCGGCATAATGTTCCAGCATGATATTCCTTTATCATGCATCTTTTTACCAATAGCCGCTAAATTTTTAGCATCATACAATTCGAAAGTTGTGTTCCCTTTCCCTAAAAGTCCATATAATATCCAAATGCTGTAACATCAATGCAATGTTTCTGTTTCCATTTTTGTTTATAAAATTCTCTAAACAGTTTTTGAATAGTTAACCCAATGAACGTCAAAATACGCTGGTCTTGTCTTGATTTTGCTGTAATTGAGTTGCTTTTTTGTAATAAATGCTTCAGATTTGGCAGTGGAGTGATTCATATTTAACTATAAGCTCTTGAAATTTACTTAGTACGTTAATAAGGATGGGGCTTTTGTCTACAGTTTCTTGATAGATGCTGATTAGTTTAATGCAAAATTTACATTTCATACATATAAGTAACTTAATACGCTTCCGTGTTATTAATTATATGCAAGAAAAAGCATGGTTGTTTGACATTTGATAGGATAAGGAATGGGAATCTCAAAAATTTTCGGTGCATTATGTATCACTCTTGATCTATTATCTAATAAATGTACACATTTCCTGATAAGATGAGTATTTTACATTAATTTACAACCTGGTCAAGAAGTAAAAGTACAATAGTTTAATTCAAAAATACACTAATCCAAATTTTGAGGATTTTCTCCCAGCCTTGAACTAGATATTGGAATAATCTGTTTTTTTGAGAATATTTTACAAAATGCGAAGAACTCGTGCCAATTTTTTGTTTCGTTTCCGACCTAATAAATTTACACCTAAACGCCCTGTTTTACAAACAATGCCTACTTATTGAGCTTGAATGTTTTTCGAGTTATAATACGAAAGGTAGCTCAAAATCGCTCAAAGTAAGCTCTAATGAATTGCAGAAGCATCCATTAATAATCCTATATTATTCTTGGACATTTTTACGATCATAAAAAAATCGATGATTTCGACCAATTTTCCATGAGGTATCCCTCATGGAAAATGGAGGAAATCGGTTAATGCGATTTTTCTCACAAAAACCAACATTTTTTACTAAGGTAAGTTATAATACAAAATGTTTGTATAATTCATATCCTTTATTTTCGAGCATTGAATTGAGTGTTACTTATCTTAAAAATAGACTTTTGTGGCAAAAACTGATTTTAGGTTTTTCAAAGATAACCTTTTACAGAGCCATTCAATCCGTGTAAGCTAATATCATCAAATAGAATATTCAAATATGTATCAAAAAGATTAAAACCTCAAAGCAATTCAAATACCTTTTTCTCCATAAAAGTGTTGAAAAGCATTTTTTTTTTTTTTTTTTTTGGAATGTCGAATGAATCATTTCAAAATTATGGGGTTCAAGGTCCGCTACACTCAAAAACAGCTTCGGTTATTTTTAGTGAATTTGATCGTTTTTAAGGCATTCAAATGATTGCTACGCACCCAAAACAGACGATTTTTTTAAATCAGTAAAGTTTTGAATATTTTCTAGCATCAGTTGAATTATCCTTTTGTGTTTATTGTAATATTGACTACTGAAAATATTGCATACTTCGATTTTGAAGTTTTGAACACACTTAATAAACGTTGACAAACCAATTAGTAAATTAATCAAATGTTTTAATACATATAATAGCCAAAGAAAATATATAGATGTGCTCGTCCTTAACACAATAGTTTGTTCCAGCTCAAAAGGTAATTTGGTCAACATCCGATATTTCGGTGCTAATGATTGGCAGCAAACTACGCCTATCAATGCTAATATTCAGTGAGAAGATCAGCGTTTCATAACAAAATGGCTCTACTGGATTGTCTCATGAATTGAAATATTTTTTATTTTTGTTATTGCATGTAATTATAATGAAGGATATCATATGAAAATCGTTCTGGAGGAAAGGGAGCAAATAAGGGGCGTTGGGTAACATTTTGTTTATAAATGAAAATTCCCATCAAAATGAACCTTAAGCAAAAGAGGCAATGATACTTATGGGATCATATGATTTTTGGTCAGAGTTATAAAAGATCTTAATGAATTGTTTATTGTAGCACCAAATAATGGAAAGCGTTTCATGTTTTGTGGATTTCCGAGGAACCAAAAAGTCGGTATTTTTTGCTAGACACCTTGTTTTAAAAAGAGGATTTTTTTAATTCAATACAACTAGATAAAGATAAAAAAAATACATTAGATTAATACTTAGTATGTAAGGATGCTCCAAAGATTTTTTGGTTTGAGATTAGTACACTAGTCCCAATCAATTGATGATTTTTTTTACAGCTGCTTCAAAATTGTTATTTTTGCGGTTCATGCAAAAAAGGGAACGCTTTGACTCTTGGAAACATGTATTGACATTTTAGATGTTATTACAGGAAAAAGAGAGAGAGAGAAAGGATCGATTGGTATTAAAAAATAAAGATCAAAACAATATCTTTTATTCCATGAATATAAGATATTGAAACGTTTTGCTTTAAGATTTTTTTTTTATTGTTTACAGTTAGTAATGTTAAAATTCAGCTTAAATTGGTTGCAGTTTGCTTTGCATTTACCACCCCCAAGATGTAACGTATATAATCAATCCACCATAGCATCTCATCATAAGCTACTTGACTTGTTTTGATAATTTTTTTTTTTACAATAAACAGAAGCTATATAAAGAGGGTAGTTTTTGATTGCCATCTATTGTCCTTTATTCCTCTTTTCAAATACTTTTTATAATATCAAATCCTCAAGGTCTCAATTCTATCAAGATGTTTGATCAATTATTAAAGCGTTATTCTCCTTTTACAAATCTCTGCGACGATGTTCCCACCGTTTTCCAACATCCTGACAATAGGCCAACCTACTCTGCTAGTGAAAATGTTGGCTGTTCTGTTACTATGAATGAAAGTGAAGAACATGATTTCATGGTTGTTGATAAGATGTTGGCATCTGAAAACTTTGCTATTCAAACTGAAAAGCCTGTTGTCGATACTGCTATTTGCTCTCCTTTAGTTAGTTCTAACTCTCATAGTGATGTCTCTGTATTGGATGACATTGAAGAAGACTTCATGGTCGTTGACAAGCCTCAAACTGAAAATCTCGCTAAAACTGCTATCAATTCTGCTCCTGATGCTGTATTGAATAACGGTAATTCTAATGGTACTTGTTCTATTATCGATGAAACTGAGGAAGACTTTTTCATGGTTGATAAACAAGAAACTCAATCTGCTAAATGTGCTCTCTCTGTAAATCACTCTGTTGGTGCTATTGATAATGTTACTGTTGCTACTACTCGTTCTGATTCTAATGAGTTTGTTATTATTGAACAAATTGATTACAATCCTTTTGCTGGTAACACTGATGGTGGTCGTATCTTGGGTGAAATTGAAAGATATTTCATGACTATTGACAATCCAATGAATTATGTTGATCCCAATTCTCGTTTGACAAAGCCTATTTCAACTGAAATTGGTACATCTGGTATTTTCATTGATAACTCTGCTACTACTCCTGCTATTTGTTTGGTTGATCATCTTGGTAACTTTTCTGCTGTTCCTGTTATCTTGTTCAAATATATCTGCATTATTGCTACCGCTAGTCCTCGTTTGGTTAATTGTCTTGCCTTCTCTACTGCTGCCCCTAATGTTGATAATGAATTTGTTCTTGTTAATGAATCACCAAATGCTGCTGCTAGACCTATTCCTTTAGTTAAGCATATTCGTAAATTTGCTGTTTTTCCAAGCTACTTGGTTGGTCGCCTTTGTATTTTCACTACTGCCAATGCTGCTCGTTGCGTCTTTAAAATGTCTGCTGCTGTCTCTCGTTCTAATCTTGTGCGTAAATCATTTCGTACATTTACTGCTGCTCGTAATTCAACGGTTAATGACCTCTATAAAATGGCTTCTACTCCTATTCATTTGGTTAATTGTGTTGGTGCCACAATTGCCAATGTCAAAGTAAATGCTACTAGAAAATCTGCTGCTATTTCTAGTTCTGGTCCTATGGCTGAATCATTATATAAATTTGCTGCTTTCCGTACTTCAATGGCCAATGGTCTTTATAAAATTGCTATTACTCCTGTGTGTTTGGTTAAACGTCTTGTTTTCTCTGCTTATGCTTCTACTCATATCAATGCTCCAGCATATGCGCGTGCTAATGGTGCTCGTCGTGCTCCCAAAAAGTCTACAACTGTCCTTGGGTCTGGTTTAGTTACTAAATCCTTGCGTAAAATTGCTGCTGCTCATACTTCAATGGCTAACTGCCTTTATATAATTGCTATCACTCCTGGTCACTTGGTTCATTGTATTGGCGTCAACATTGCTAATGCCAATGGTAATGCTTGTAGAAAATCTCCTGCTGTTTCTACTGCTGGTCCAATGACTAAAACCTTGCATACATTTGCTGCTGGTCGTACTTTCATGGTAAATGGTCTCTATAAAACCGCTGCTACCCCTGCCCAATTACTCAATTATGTTGGTGCCACAATTGGTATTTCCAAGAAAAATATCACCAGAAGATAATTCTTTATTTATTTCTCTTCATTTCTTTTTCATTGTACAAAGCAAAATTATTTTACAGCATTATAAATATCTTAAATAGTATCAGTATTAATAAAAATTAACGTTAAAACTATATATAATTGTTCTATATTTTCAAATTTGACATAAATATCAATTACAATGGTTGATGCTTTACGCGTTTTTTTGATAAATAACATGTAGATGTTCTTTTTTTCATTTTAGTGGGGGTCCTCACAATGAAAAACTTTTTCTGTATGACAAAATCAAGTAGTACAAATGAGAAAAAAAAACGGAAGCATATTCTTTGATCCCCCCCCCCCTCTAACAGTTGCTTTTGATGTCTTAAAAATGCTGCGCTATCGATTTCCTTGATAATCAATCATTTCCTTTCAGAGCCTAGTTTGTAAAATCGTGGGTATTCGTCAATATTACAGTTAAAGAATGGGAGAGAAGGATTTGAAGAGTCTCTGAAAATTTAAAAAACTGATATGTAAATCTATGCTTGCATTGTATATTAAAAGATAGTATATGGCTGCAATCATAACTAAATTAAGCTTATTAAATGTTATTTTTATGTTACTATACCAAATCCTGAACCTCAACTAAAAGAAATCACACATATCTGCGTATCGTTTTGAAACTTTTTTTTTTATTCTAGATATGATGTGGTGTACCTTGAAGAAGGCTTCGCGTCTAGCACATTTCTTTACCATGCTAAATACTATGGCATCTCGGAATATGTATATCGTGTTTGCAAAACTGAGACTTAGTTTGGTTTTAAATTTTTTTCGAAGGCTGATGAGATTATTTAAAAAGTTGAAACGTTATGGATGCACTCTTCAGCCCATGAAAATACTTGCAATATTTTTCTCATTGCAACATTATTGCAAATTTTGGCTATTTTATCAAATTTTCGTAAGGATATCGAGTGTTTCTGTGTTTGAAAATCAAATTACGGCTTCGGTAAAAGATTGCATGAACATGAACGAGATCGAAAATGTATCCTTATCACATTCTTAAATAAGCACATTCTCATCTTTTAAGCATTTTGCATATATAGCTAAACATTTATGAGCAATATATTTCAAGGATGTATTTGATTTTATGTAAGATTGAATGGTATATATATATACAGATTATATTTAAAATGATGCAGATGTAGTCTTACGACCTCTTGCCCTTTCCTCTTTTTGACCGAGGTTGAGGAGTACGGGTTTCTACACTTCCTCCTTCTAATTCTGGATGTCCTTGAACTTTTTCTCTAGCTTCAAGGAAAAACATTAAATCTCGAACTTGATCGCTAAGTTCTTTGATCGCTTTTTCTCTATCTTCCATACATTTCAACAATAAACTATTATTTTCTAGCAGCGAATTTGTCATCTAACAAGTTGAATTAATTTAAATAATTGTAATCAAGCATTGAGATAGATGGTCCTGGTTTACCTCTTTCTCCTCTAACCAAACAATCTTGGTAGACTCGCATTTCTCCTTCCAAGAATCTAATTTTTTATCTGCCTTCTCTTTTCCTTTTGTAATTTGAGCAATTTCTTTTTCTTTTTCTGTATTTTCAGCTTCCAATTGCTTATTTTCTGCTTGTATTTGCTCTGCCTCGCCTAATAAGAATCTCGTTTTTGATCTCATTTCAGCCAACTGTGCTGCAACTTGATCCATTTGACTTTCATAATATATTTGTTGAGAATCCAATTGCGATGTGAGCAAGTAATTATATTCAAGGGATATAGCATCTAATTTTTCCTAATTTAAAACGTCTTGTATCAGAATAAGATCTTGGCAAGACCCTTATCCAAATTTACCTGCGATGCACTAGCATTTGAATCCTCGGTTGTGCTCGGTAACTCTATCAGTTTTCCATCTACTGCATTCTGTATCAATCTATGCACGTATCCATCGCCTGCATAATCCCATACTCGTTGCGTTTCAATTTCAAGTGAATAAAGGTGATCTGTTTGGCGGTAATGTTCATAAGCATGAGCATTTTCATATCTTCCACAGCCAACGTTTCCACAAATCAAACAAACCCATAAATGCTCGGTTGATTGGCATGTTGCACATTCATTTTCATCGTTGGTATTCCCTATTAATGTTGTATTATTGTTTGTTTGAATTGTTTCGGTTTCTATTGATTTGTGTGGTTTTTGAGAATACCGACAAATGGGACAACTGCCGTCCCCCCATTTAGATAAACAATGGCAATGAAATGTATGTTGGCATAAAATAGTCAATAATCCAGTAGAATTTTCATCCATAGGCTCTAAACAAACAGGGCATGTTGGTAACAAATCGTCTTCTTGATTTTCTGCTTGCTGCGTAAATGGAAATGTGTAAGGCGATATTGTAACAGGATTGAATTCGACTGTTTCTACGTAAACTACTTGACATTTCTCGGGCTGAAGATACAAATTGGTTACCTTTTTAGAAATTGAAAATAATTGCTACTAATCCAAACATACCTCCATTGAAGAAAATAAACGATTGTTATATTGCTGGTAATAATTGTTTGCAGAATAAGGATCTCGAAATTTAAGTAAGACCATAAAAGTATCCAGAGATGTATTACTATTTTCACATTAGAACAAGAAATTAGATATTTCCACATGCAAATTTTTTTTTTACCGAAATACTCTATAATGAGCTACAAATGAGTCTATAGGAGCAACAAACTCTAGAAACTCTGGTATGGAAATATGAAACGGTATTGAATATGTGCATAGAATCACATCTTGTATTGATTTTGATTCTGTTGTGGCATTTGTATCACTCAAGATTTTTAGAATTGCATATTGATGTTCTCCCCTTTTTGCTGTTAATGAAATTGAAGCAACAGGTGGCCCCTTGTGATTTGGCATGAAATATATGAGTATATTAAATGAAAAAGAAAGATAAACAAATTACGTGTTTGGGCGTAAAAATACCACCTCATAAATAATATCATTGTATTCAAGGCCAGCGTTTTTTTATTTGGGCAAAATATGTGTTTGTCTCTCATATGACCAAGTGATTCAATGTAACCTTCATGCTCACTCAATCATATCATACCATCATCATCATCATGGTGTACACAAAACTTACATGCTTGCCTTAAACTCCTTAAAAATAAATCCTTTTATTTTCCCCCAAAAGAAGAAACTCTATATAAAGAATTTGTTTTCCCTTTTCCCTTGTATAATATCATATTTGAGACCCTTTTTCTTTATAATCAAATACCAACAAACTTGAAGACCAAATAGTTTATCTTATCGATTTCGTCTTTAGCAAAGATGTTCGATTTTTTACTAAAGCCTTTTTCACCTCTTACAAGTTTTTATAATAGTTTGGTAGTAGTTAATTGCGTCTTTCAACGTTTTGAAATCAAGCAACTTTCTTATGATCCTATTCAAACTGATCAAATTGTAGCCAATTATAAATACAATCCTTTTGCTGGCAAAAATGATGATGAAATTAATGGAAATCTCATTATGAATAATATTGAACAAGATTACATGGCTGTGGATAAACTAATGGAAGATGTTGATGACGACTATTGTTTGGCTCATCTCGTTGATAAATCTGCTGATACTGATGCTGATACTATTACTACTACTACTACTACTACTACTACTACTACTACTGCTCCTGCACAATTAGTTGGTTGTCTCCGTATTTTTGTCGCTAACGTGATTGAAAATATTACTTGTTCTTTTATCTTTGGTGCTCTCCTTTCATGTGATTTTGTCTTAACCGAGAAAAAATCGATTGAAGATTTCGTAAATGTAAAATCAAAAGAAATTAAAAATACTCGTATTGCTCGTTTTCGTCCTAAATACGGTTACATTTCTTCCTCTCAACCTAAAATGAGAGGTTTTGGTGTTGACTTTGGCGTATCTGGTTTCAAATGTGTAAATTTCGCTACTGTACCTGATACTGATTTTGCCGTATCTGAAGTTGATTTTGCTGCTGTACCTGTTTATTCTGGTTGGAAAAAACATACTGGAAATGAAGTGATCTGTCGAAGGGAATCTTATATTCGTTATAACCGAGAACATGAAGACATTGATGGCTGGGGATTCGTTGAGAATGACTTTTCTATACAAGCTGCAAACTAACTAATTTGATTGTTTACAGTGGCACAATTTTATTTCCTCTTTTCCTCGCAGCCAAATGTTTCATTATATCACAAAAAAAAAGTATTATATTTTATCTATCCCCCCCCCTTTATATATAATCACAAATAGCCCCATTTCCTTGTAAATTTCAATCCTCAAAATTATAAATATCTTTCTAGTATGTACTATCAAATAAAGTAGTCTTCTTTGTCGAAATGAATCATAATTTCTGACAAATCAACAAATGTCAGTGCTTATTGAGTAACCCACATGTAGTATGAGCCCTCTCTCTTTGTTGCTCATGGCGGATGAGAGGGGGGTAAGCATAGTGGAGAACTTTCTTCTTTTACGAGATCACGAATGTGTAACCTGTTTTTTACATCAGTCAGCAAATAAGCAGCTGCTCCGATCAAAAATCAAACCGTTTATAAAGATTAGTGTGAGAAATAACCTTTTCTCATTTCAATCAAAAATGACTATAAGGTCAATTTCAAGAGTAGTCAAAAGAAATGTAATTTATACAAGCAAACAATCCAACGCATAAATTGATTAATTATGAAAAAATGTTACCATTTATAGTTTGCTACACAGCAACAGCATTTAGAGGTATTAGTTATCATAGATTTTGATCATACGTTTTTTATTCACACATATGCAATGTAGCCTCCTGTTCTGGTCAAAAAGAATTTAGGAGCTCGTCATTTAATCCTAAATAGGCCAAAAAGACTAAATGCTCTTGATATGGAAATGGTAGACATCATTTATCCAAATTTAAAGGTACATTTTACATTAGGCAGTAACAGGTATTCGGCAAACTAATATGTAGCATAGGCTTGGGAAGAATCGAATCAGGCTAATGTTATCTTTATGAAAGGTGTAGGCAGAGCTTTATGTGCTGGTGGAGATGTTAAAGGTAATTTTAATAATATTGTATAAATCGCTTTGTTTACAACAATAGCATTGCATTGTAAATAGATGTCATCAATCAATTAAAGGATCCCCAAAGAGTTCCCAATTTAGAACATCAAATTGATACAGAATATGAAATGGTTCATTTTCTTGGTACCATGAAAACACCTTATATTGCTGTCATGGATGGGATTACAAGTAAGATTTTTTTTCTCACGCTTCCATAGCCTTACTAATAGGAAGATAACAGTGGGTGCTGGTGGTGGAATATCATGTTTGGGCCCATTTAGAATTGCAACTGAAAATACTCAATTCGCCATGCCCGAAACAGCGATTGGATTATTCTGTGATGTAGGTGCAAGCTTTTTTCTTTCTCGACTTGATGGTCAATTAGGAGCATATATGGGTCTGACAAGCCGCATTGTAAAAGCTGAAGATGCATTGTATGTATAATGCAGTCTAAATCAAAAATCTATATTTAACCATATGGTTATATTTAGGTTTTCGGGTATTGCTACTCATTTCGTTCCATCATCTCGTTTGGAAGCATTAGAGTCTCGTTTAGCTGAAATAGATGAACCGAGCCATGACTTGGTTCATAAAACAATTGAAGAATTCGCTGTAGAAACAGGGCATACTCCTCAAACCTATACATTACACGGTGAAGATAGATTGACTGTAGACAAATGCTTTCAATATAACACTGTAGAAGAAATTGTCAAGGCATTGAAAGAAAATGGATCTAGATTTGCATTAGATACAGTAAATACAATGATGAAACGTTCCCCTATTAGCTTAAAGGTGACATTAGAACATCTTCGAAAAGGTTCCAAGTTGTCTGTTAAAGATTGCTTGAGAATGGAACATGTATTATGGCAGACTGTCCCTGTAAGTGGTTTAATTACGACATTTCAATATAAAATGTATATTAATTATTTACATAGTTTGCCGACGACTTTTTCGAAGGTGTTACTTCTCATGTTATTCATAAGAAACCTCCTCGATGGAACCCCAAAACACTTGAGGATTTGGATTTACATGATGATATTAGAGTCAAGTTTTTCCATGCCAACGTTAAAAGAAAAATCAATTTCCGTACCCAAGACGATTATCATTTACACCCTTTCCGCAGATATGCCTTGCCTTCAGAAAAGGAGATTTTAGACATCAAGTTGTCGCACAATTTGAAGACTGCTGAAGAGACAATTAAATGGTTCGATAATGATAGAAATGGCAAATTTGGTGTTCGTCAAAAGGTCAAAGATGTACTTGAACGAGCATCTGGATTTTAGAAACATAAAATATAGAATTTTTATAATAAAATGCCATAGATATATCTTTTTAACTTAATTTCCAATATCATTTGTGCCTACATGGTGTAGATGTTAATGTGGGCGCAAGTAATTCTTATTCCAATTGTTACTTACAACTTTTAATATTGATCGAATGTTTGGTTTCGACCGTCCTGAGACATATTGCTTTTACCCAACTAATAATAGTATTTCAATTGAAATAGTCCCTACCCATTATCTGTTCCTGAGAATAATTTACATCCCACGAAAGGTTCAAAATGCATAAAATTCACTACTTTTATCTTAAAAACTAGATCGCATTTTTCATTCCTGCTCAACCTTTTTTTCATTAAACAAAACCAAGAACAAAGTATAAACCTATATATCTGAGACGTTCAACTTTAATCTAACAAAGAATATCCAGAAATACTTAGCTTGGGAACTGTTGCGCGCAAGCTTATTCAAATCTCGAGATATTTGACATTTTAGTTTGTCTTTTTAAGCTGGAGGAAAGCAATTGTTTTACGTTTGAAGCCTTTATACTCGCTGAAATATAAAAATGAATAGAAATAACTTTTTTATCAATATTCTGTAGCATCTCAAGTATAGCCCTACATTTTATATTTCCTGATTATCTATTGAAATGGGGGCACGCTCCGATTTTGAATATTACCATATAAAATTGTATAATCAGATATGCACAGGTAACTGGGCTTGAATCCAAAAAGTGTTCAAATGGAAAAAAAATCCAAAAAAATCCAAAAAAAACCTTGTATGTTTAATTACTCACAAAAATGCATAGTAAGTTGAACTAGCGTATTAGATATCTTGGGTTCAGTTTTTAATTCTGAATCGATCTGTGTAGATTTTGAAAATGTTTTTCCCATAAAATTTCTAGTAAATTTAATATCAAATTTTAACGGTTTTTGATCAAAAAGTACCCTTCATTCAAATGCAACCCTAAAATATTTTATTTGCACATTATGCGCAACAAAATTATCTAAAGAATGAGTGTTTATACGTAGTTGTAGCCCTATTTTTCGTGGGGATATACATTTTTTTGATCTTTTTTTTGTAAAACCGAAAATTTTTCCTTGTATATCCTCGTTCAAAATGGATCATCCTTTGTGTCACCAAAAATCAATCCTTCAATCTCAATTTTCTCGACGAAAAATCAATATTTTTTGACGAGGTAAAATTTGTTAGATAAGCGCTAATGAGTACTATCTTATGGTTTTAGCTTTGTATACCAGTCATCCCTTCATGGATCTCTACAACAGAAAAAGTGCTCTCGCAAAATTTATAAAAAAATAAAAAAGTCTTTACAGCCATCCAAAACCTAACTATTCTGATAGAGAATGAAAAATAAAGTAGACTTTACTTAATAACCATTATTGCAATACCTTAGTATTTTCTCGACTTATTTTCATTTCAAATGCGCTCTCTCAATTTTAAGCTGGCCATTTCTGCATCATTCAAATTTATGAAACAATCACCATAGTAACCATCCTTGCTTCATTTAATAAATTTTGTAACCGGGACAATTCTGTTGAATAGGATGACAATTTTAATAATTGTGTTGTAATAACAAATGGACACAAAAATGAATATATAATTGTTGATAAAAGTTATTTCATGGATAAGGTTTGGGCTTGTTTTCGAACCCTAAAGATGTTGTACAAAGGAAAAAATACACACATTCTTTAACGTGCAGCCTTTTAGTTCGAGTTTTGCTGTTATCAAGATTGGGTATTTAACATGTTTGAATAGATAGAATCCATGTAAAAGCGGTTTTCATGTTGGTATTTTCAAAAGAAAAGAAGATGTATTCAAAAATGAGTGTGATAAAATAAAGGTTTCACGAGATGTATTGATTATGATGTGTTTCAAAATGTAAAAGTTTTGCAACAAGGAAAGCACAGAGTCTTTATAGTTTTATAATAATACCGAATATTCATTAAAATAATTTGAATGTGAAACAGAATAACAAGATTAACAAAAGAAATCAAATCAAAGAATTTTGGACTTCTATAGATACAGGTATCACAGGAATACACACTTACTTACCTTGAGCGGAAAAAATCTTGTCATTCAACATTCTTCGTAAGATTACTGTAACCTTTTCCATGACCACCAGAACAGCAAAATATCATATAATTCTAATAAGAAATGGCATAGTATACCTCAAATCTCAAAAAAAAATTCGAAAACAAAAATAAGTAGAAAAAACAAGTAGAAAAAAAAGACAAAAGATTAGAACAAAAAGGCAGATTTTTCATCTTCCTTAAGTAACCGTACATTCCCCTCGGTAGACTGAGGAAAATAACAGCCATTACTATGACTGTGTAAACCTGGAATACTGTACGACAATGAATACGTTCCAAGTAAGTCTCTTAAATCAACAGAATACTTTTATAAAGGATTTTAAAGCAGAATATTATTCAAATATTATACATAAAAACTCTTTAAAAAGCTAGACAATATCTCGCTGTAGTTGCCAGCATTTTTTTCTATTTAAATATCCTTCAATTAGAGAGGGTAGTGACTATTGGATCTCCAAATGTAATACTGAAATTAATTTGATAAATCCTTTTGTATTTACTCAAAAATGCTATAGATGATACATGCAGTTTGATTATGGATATATATATATATATAATAGCACATCAGAAAGCGCTATTTTTTTTGTATTTCATGAATGGGCGGTTGTGTATTGTGCATTGTATCCAGATGTTCATTTTTTCGTAAAAATATAACGTGGCAGATGTTACAGTTTTGGCCAATAAAACTCAATGGAACAAGATTCTGTACTCTATTTCATAAAATCGAAGAAAATATTCTCGTTTTTCATCGCTCTAGAGACAGAAAAGAATAACAGAAAGTAGTACCAAGACGAAAGCAACTATTTGATATGATTCAGGATTTTCAAAAAGCGTTGTGTTTCAGACATCAATTCTAGGAAATTACAAAATTTTGACTCATTTTTTGTATACAAAAGAGGAGCGAGAGGCAATATCTACATGAAAAAGATGTACCAATAAACTTTCTTCACATCTTTTAGATATTCAGCATTGGATAAAAGCAATTTTTCACTTCTTCTAGATTGATGTTACTGTTGGTGCTTTCATGCATCAAGTACCGTATTTTCTCGCGCTTTTAAAATTTACTGAATCAGGAAATTGTCAAAATTCAGGAACACTATATTTGCTGTTACTACTTTTAAGACCAACTTGACATACTTTCTTATATCGATTTGTATTATCATTACAGTAAATATGTATTATATATGTAGCTTATTGAAATACTAGGGATTTAAGGCTGACATCATATACTGCCATATGTCACAAGAAATTGCAGCATTAAAGAATGGGTTTTCGCGCAGCATCTTTCTACTCTTTTCTTTCTTTTTCTTTGTAGGTGACTCTTTCAGGTTTCCGGTGCCAATAATCCATTGCCACTATACTTCACGAGTTCATTCTCTTGCGGTTTAAATGAAGGTAGATTCATAAGCCTTACTTTAGGTTTCATAACATACTAGCATACAATTTTGTATACAGTATACGCGTTTTATTTCGTGCATATATATATTTTTGTATAAAAGTTGTTTGGCGGATCAACCGCTAGTGCTTTCTGTTAGGGTTTAAGATATAATTATATTTGCTGGCCGGCTAATATCTTTTACCCTGCTTAAAGCTGCTGACGAAAGGTTCGAGGTCCTTCATGAACGATAAGGCTCGACCGACGAAAAGCGATGTTTTGACAAGTTCTTTGTAGCTTGGTGAATCTAATGAACTAGTTTGTTAAATGTTGTTTGGCTTTAATTGTTGTTCCCCAGTGACAATACAGTCAAATTTCACAACATTCATGCACTGGATTTCGAATTATCATTCGTATCTACTAAGTTCATGCCTGATGGTCGTCTTGGTTTATGAAAGAGGGGGTGTTGGGTTTATATGGTACCGTATAAATCTTTCATCTTGGGATCAGATGCACTTTGACCTTCTCGTGGTTGATCCTGTTAGTATCATTGTATTTTAATACTATGAGAACCAACAAAAGTGCTCTTTTTAATATAATGAAAAATGCATGAATTAATAAATATTTATTTCTAATAAATTATGATATGTTAAAAAGCAAATAAATAAATCTAAGTATGAATATATAAAGATGGGCATAGGGATGGATCAGATTTAATTTTAAGATATTTCGCTGTGTATGATACACCGACTATGTATTATGGAATCCCTTTCATATCTATAACTGGTATCTTATAGCTTATCTTTAACAAGATAAAGCAATTTCATTAATAAATGTCTGTTTATAGAAAATAATTCTTGGATCCAAATGATATACAGAATATATACATCAGAAACAATTACTTACTTTTACATCAAGTCAAATATTAAATGCAATTAGATTTATTGATTGAAATGAAAAATATTTGAATGATATTAGTTTTATTACAACAGCATTGTTCGGTTTGAATATATAAAAAAATGTTATAAAATATGATGATAGGAAATGAGATTTGATGATAAATTTAAAGAGTAGAGAACAGCTCGTGATACTTGGGCAATGGCCAGTACTTGTCAGCAACAAGTCTCTCCAACTGATCGGTCAAACTACGAGCCTTTTCGATGGCAGGAGAGATCTTGGTACAAGCATGCTCAGCAGCGGCTTCAGTTTCTTCAATGGGTTGTTGCTCAGCTAATAATGCATCTAATTCCTCTGAAGATTCTTGAAGAGCAGTAGCAATAGGAGCCAATTGAGCTAGCCATTTCAACTCAGGAGCAGCCTCGGAGTTGATTTGCTTCAAGAATGATGCAGATTCTGAAAGTTCACGACGATAACTGAAAGCAGCAGGGAGAATATGTTGAATCAAAAGAGCCCAAAGAGTTTGAGCTTCAATGATAATCTCTTTAGTATACTTTTCAGCAACAATATGATAACGAGACTCTAATTCTGCTTGGCTAAAGACGCCAAGACGAGTAAGCATTTCAGTGTTCTTGGGACTCAAGATACGCTTGAAAGCTTCAGGACTCTTGATGATGTTGGGGAGACCACGCTTAGCAGCCTCTTGGACCCACTCTTCAGTGTAATTATCACCTTCAAAACGAATGTTCTTGGTCAATGGAATATACTTGCGAATAACAGCCAACATATCTTCGTCAGATGCAATAGCTTTGCTACCCATTTGCTTCTTGAGATCACCCTTGATTTCCAAGAGAGCAGAAGCAACAGCAGAGTTAAGAATAGTAACAGGGAATGAAGGAGATTGCTTGGAACCAACAGCACGGAATTCAAACTTGTTTCCGGTGAAAGCAAAAGGAGATGTACGATTACGATCAGTCATATCACGACTCAATTTAGGCAGAGTAGCAACCTTAAGATCAAGAGTAGTACCTTCAATACGCATATGAGTGGTTTCAGTACCGGCCAATGTCTTGTTGACAGGACGACCTTCTTCAATAGCATTCAAAACTTCATTGAGCTCGGAGCCCAAAAAGACAGAAATGATACCTGGAGGAGCTTCTTGAGCACCAAGACGATGATCGTTGGAGGCAGATGCGACACCAGCACGCAAGAGATCACCATGATCAAGAACACCCTTAAGGACAGCAACCAAAAAGAGCAAGAAACGGTAATTGGTCTCAGGAGAAGCAGAAGGGGTCAAGAGATTATCACCACGATCAGTAGACAAACTCCAATTACAATGTTTACCAGATCCATTGACGCCCTTGAAGGGTTTTTCATGGAAAAGACACTTGAGCTTGTACTTGTGAGCAACACGATGCATGATATCCATGGTCAATAGATTGTGATCAACTGCGAGCATAGCTTCCTCAAAGATGGGGGCAGCTTCGAATTGACATGGAGCAACTTCATTATGACGAGTCTTGATAGGAACGCCTAATTTAGCTAATTCGAGCTCAACTTCACTCATACAAGCCAAGACGCGAGAAGGGATTTTACCAAAGTAATGATCTTCAAGTTGCTGATGGCGAGCAGGAAGACCACCAACTAAGGTACGACCACACGTCTTGAGATCAAGACGAAGAGCATATAGACCTCTATCAACCAAAAAGTATTCTTGTTCTGTACCAAGAGTAGTGAAAATTTCCTTTGTACGAGGAACATCTAAATTGAGAAACTAGATGTCAAAATATAATTCTTATCGCTGAACCCCAAATAATATGAGTCAATTTTCCCGCATATCTCCATACAAACAGTGATAGATAGGGAATAAAAAAACGTTACCTTCTTCAATAGGCTCAATAAGATGAAGTATTTCCAATGCAGCCTTGGAAATAACAGAGGAAGACCTCAAAAGAACCGACTTTTCATCAAGAGCTTCACCATTGTAGGAAATGAAAACAGAGGGAATATAAAGGATCATAGTACCATGAGGGCCTTCTTGAAGGAACATGGGACTATATTAAGCTCTGATGAATTTCTAGATTTCCGCATTTGCATGATTTTCAACATACCTCTTGGTATCCCAAACAGTGTAACCACGGGCCTCAAAAGTGGTACGCATACCACCAGATGGAAAAGACGAAGCATCTGGTTCAGACTGCAATAACTCTGATCCAGAGAAGGTTTCCAGAGCAGTAACCTAAAATGTTGATTAATTTTCGCGTTTAATTGATTAGTAAAAATATCCTTACCTCTGGAAGGCCATTGGCAAAAGTTGTCTTTAACGATAAGAAGGAATCATGCTTTTCAGCAGTAGTATCATTCAAAGGTTGGAACCAATGAGTAAAGTGAGTAGCATTACGTTCAAGGGCCCAAACCTTGGCAGCATGAGCAATAGCATCAGCGGTGATCTTGTCTAATGTTTGACCACCTTTGAGTTGGTTACAAAAAGTTTTGAACACAGGCTTTGGAAGTCTGTCACCCATTTCCTTGATGCCAAAGACATTGGAACCAAAGATTTCGGAGGTAATTTGTTGTTTGCCAGCACTGTTTCTTGGAAATTGAAGATCACGAGGCTGTCTACCAAAGACACCACTTACTACGTCGATACGAGCTTGTTGAGACATTTTGTTCTTTTTATTGTATTGAGAAGGGAAAAAAAGAAGAATGATTAAAAATGTCGACGTTACACGCAGCTTAAATAATCGGATATATTTTATGCTAATTCGGTGCTTTAAGAAATAAGACTCTAAAAGCACGATACCATACACACCACGGCTTATTTACCTCACATCTGGTTTCTTTTAATAGACTAAAGTGTGAAATCTCGGATACCTCGCAAGATTTACAATCATTGAAAACTCCGTTCCGAAGTTTCAAAAAAAAAAAAAAAAAAAAAAAAAAAAACAGATGAACAACATCTAGTTCTAAACCTCAATGCATGTGTACAACTGACGTAGGTTTGATCATTTTTTTGCTTATAAAAAGGGTTCAAAGTTCTGTTTTTGAATTGTCTTTATCCTATCTCTTTTCAAAAACAAGAAAAATGTCTGCTACTACTACTGCTACTCTTACTGCTACTGGTCACCGTCTTGGTGGTGATGAATATAAACCTGAAATGAATTACGAAGATTTTGACAACTACAAGTTTGCTCCTATTCGTGAATCTCAAGTTAGTCGTGAAATGGTTACTCGTTACATGAATGATATGCTTCATTATGCTGAATCTGATGTTGTTATCGTTGGATGTGGAAGCGCTGGTCTCTCGTGTGCCTGGGAATTATCCAAAGACCCTAGTTTGAAGATCGCCATCATTGAGCAAAGTGTTTCCCCCGGTGGTGGATGTTGGTTGGGTGGTCAACTATTTTCTGCCATGGTTGTCCGTAAACCTGCTGATAAGTTCCTTGATGAACTCGAAATCCCTTACGAGGAAAAGGAAAACTATGTCGTGGTTAAGCATGCTGCATTGTTTACCTCTACTATCTTGTCCAAGCTTTTGATGCGTCCCAATGTCAAGCTTTTCAATGCTACTGCTGTTGAAGATCTTATTGTCAAGAATGGTAAGGTCGCTGGTGTTGTCACCAACTGGACTCTTGTTACTCTTAACCATAATACTCAATCGTGCATGGACCCCAATGTCATGGAGGCCAAGGTTATTGTCTCTGGTACTGGTCATGATGGACCAATGGGTGCTAGTGGTGTCAAGAGATTAGAATCTATTGGCTTGATTGAAGGAAACAAGGGAATGCTCTCTCTTGATATGAATGCTGCTGAAGATGATATCGTTAGATATACGCGTGAAGTTGTTCCTGGCATGGTTGTTACTGTAAGCATACCAATGCAATTTTCAATGACATTTTAACTAATATAAATTTAGGGTATGGAACTTGCTGAGCTCGATGGAGCACCTAGAATGGTATAATTTTATAGTATAATTTTTGTAGATTTGACTGAACATTTCCAATGTAGGGTCCTACTTTTGGTGCCATGTTGATCTCTGGTCAAAAAGCAGCTTATGCCGCTCGTGCTTCTCTCAAGAGACAAGCCGAAGAGGAAAAGGCTGCTCTTAATGCCTAATTCTCTCTTGAAAAACAGACAAGGCGAACTTCAGTTGTTGTTATTATTAATTTTTTTTTATAGGTTTGGTGTTGATTGTTATACTTGAAAAATGTTTCTTTTTTTTCTAATGATAACGATCGGCAATAAACTAGGGGTGCTTGGATTCTTTATGATCCTCGCTGAGATTATACCCTTCGAACGTGATTTTCTGCATAATAGCAGCGCACGGAAGTTAGCCCATTGTCATTTAGTATATTATTCAATAAAAAATTGCCTTTAATCAGGTTCATTTGTTATCTAAATTACTTTGTACAAAACAGTATGTTTCTGATGCCTATCGCTGATCATATAAAAGGCATTACTAATATCAAATATCATGTCGGATTGAGTCGAAATAATATCTTCATCGCATTTTTAATGATATCTAGATAAATATTTTGATATTATTCGAGTTAATCCCCATGTAATACTGTGATATATTATGAGTCATATTGCATGTAAATATTCGAACATCTTCCCACCATCGCGGGTAAAAAAAGATTTGAAATTAATGCCATTCAACCTCAAAATAGTTACATTTAAGATGTAAAAAAAAAAAAACTTCATCTTGTATCACATCGTTAGCATATTGTGTCACCTACACACGTTGGGCGGACTCAGTTTCAACAACAAATATTAAATCACATAAACATGCCATCATACGGATTAAAATCTTAATTCATCTGATCTATGAGTAGTAGTTTCAAACAATCAATATAAAGATAAACTAATTATTATACAACACAATATTTGAAATATAAGAGTTCATGTTCTTTTGTATGTGTTGTGTCAAAACCTCAAATCATTGTTTGATTCCGGGATGCAGAAATGCCATTCCGCAATCTTTTTTTACACTGAATGACACTATACAATTCAACATGGACAAGCTTGAAACTAAATAGCAGTATACATCAGATAGATCAGATTTTTAGTATAAAATATTTATATGATGATTAAATAACCATTTCTGATCGAATTTATGTAATCAATAATTGATTTCAAAATCAAAAAGCATGCCATTCCGAGGCATGGCAGCGCACACGCCCCATATTCCCCTATGCATACATCTCATTTATACAGTTGGGGTAGTGTATAAAAAATTATTCAAATACCATGTAGACATGGCTATTATATGTTTTCCCAAACTAGAAAGATCTATTAAAACAATTACTTCATTGATTACTTTGCCTGTGAATGTCTGTTAAATGGGCTCACGACTTCAAAATTGGAGCGCGCAATATTTTCAATAATCAGTATTACAATAAATACAAGAAAACGATTCAAAAGATGTTAGAAAATATTCAAAAGCTTAACGACTCAAAATTCTTCTGTTTTGGGTGCGTAACAACCATTTAAATACTTCACAAAGGATCAAAATTCATAAAAAATTGCTGAAGCTGCTTTTTGAATATATAGCGGCATTTAAATAAAGTTTTGGCTGAGATGGAGTAATTGTTCAAATTTGTTCAAAATTGTCAATTTCGAAAAAAAAATTATGTATTTTTAAACATAACTCCCGAAACTATTAATATGACATAAAAAGTAACTTTACTAAAACTTGTAGTACATTTTATTCCCTATCTGATGATCCTAAGAACAAAAAAACATTTCTCACACAATGTTGAGAAAAACCGAATATTAATAAATTTTGTTTTCCTTCAAAAAATCAAAAATGTTAATAACCAAACCTCAAATATGTATTTCCAGAAGAAGTATTTAACTTTTGCGGTTATTTTGTGCCAATATGTACCTTAGTAAAAAGTTCCGTTTTTGGACCGAAAATTTGAATTTTGTCCAAATCGCGATTTTTCATGAGGTATACCTCATGGAGAATGATGATAAAAATTATGATCCAAAATTTTTCTATTAATGATACAGAAAATATCTCCTGGATGAGAGAAATCGTTTGATATGGTTTTGGAAATCAGGGGGTGTCAAAATGTTGAGATATGCGCTCTTTCAAGTGTTGATTTGAGGTTCATTTTGTGAAACAATCCAGTAAAAACGCGCGAATTTAGATTTAATTATGTTTGGATAACAGAATAAAAAATACAGGATTATAATTATATATAAATTGAACTTATTCAAAGTTACCAATACTGCAATTTTATTTTTTCCGTGTCGTAATAATCCTTTAAACGTACATAGTTGAGCGGTAACACTGTGTCACAAGGGTATTTCAAAGGGCGTTATGGATCAGAAACACAAACAATCATTATCATATCTGCATGTGCGGCTTTCACCTTTATTTTCCTAAACTTGTTGATACCAAATAAAGTGTAAATTCTATAATTAAAGTTGAGAAAATTAATGTAAGTTTATGTATATCTTAATGTCAAAGCCTAAATTATTGACTTGATTATAACGTTTACATTGTTTGTTTGTCTCAATACTTTTATATACTTAATCCTTGTGGGAGTGCATAATACTACTGAGGAATATTTGATTTGCAGTACATATCAATCTTAAAACAGACTTTTGAAAGCTATATGAATATGAACTATTCATATAATGAATTTTGGCTGAACAAAAATATTTAAATACCGAATTAGTAGGTTTTCAGGTACCATCGAAAATAATAAAACTACAAGCAGAACTGAAAGGTCTCGCACGATCAGACAAAGAAAATCTCAATTGATTTAATGATATATAAATAATTTTCATTTCATTATTAGATCAAGAAAAACCGATAGGGCATTTTAGGATTTGTGCATCCTAAAAGCATCGGCTAAAATGCAGATCCTTATAGTATAATGTGTATCACAAGGCAGTTTCATGCAGAACGTTTTTACCAACAATTGTATTACATGACAAAACTATTGAGTTTATGAATTAAATAAAGAATGATGAAAAAGTATATGTAATAATATTGTATTCTAAAATGTTAAACGCATAACGATGTTACAGCGTTTATAATCAGGATGGGGGCCAAGGTGAGTGGTCTCAAATCCGTATTTTTTGTAGAGAAGGATAGCATTTTCTAGACTGACACTTGATAATAGCTCTATATAGGGGAATTTTTTGTCTTTGGCCCATTTAATAGATTCACGCATTAGAATATGAGCATAGCCTTTGCCGGTACATTCTTTTCTAACAGTCATTTTTGCCAATTCGCATACGCCTTGATGAATTACAGTTGCTACAACACCAGCTACTCTACCAGAGCTCTCTATCAAGAAGAAAACCTCACCACCAGGTTGGATAATAGATTCTTCAGGTGTGTCTAATTGCTTCAAATCTGATTCTTCTACTTCAAAATATTGCTTTACCCACACTAAACTTAGTTCCTTGAACTCGGACTTGTACTTTAGATCCCACGTAACCATACAAAGTCTATCAATGATCATCATTTGCTCTACATCAATCACATAATAAACAGAAATACAATTAGATGCTACAGGTAATAAGCTGAATTTATTAGTTTTTGTAGCAGCCCATTGATTCTGTTCAATGAAATCAGCCCAGTCTGTGATCTTTCCTTTAACAAGCGCATATTCTGCATAAGTTGGATTTGTTGTCATTTTTTGTATTAATTAATGAATAATAATATGAAACAAATGGACAGAATATCTCTTTTTATACAATTGAGACGATTCCGGATTGTTTGCTCCGGTTTGACGGATTTTGCTCACTTGAAGTCATAATGAATTGACCAATTACAGTAGCTTTAATAGAATGTTGCCCAAATAGGGTAAAATGAGTATATTGAATAAAAAATATGCTTGAATCTATCTATTATGAGTTGTATTTTTGGTGTTTATACGATGGGTATGCAGGCAATTACAATTCAGTTGGTGCTTAAACAATGTATTCAGTACGGAATCAACTATTAAAATGATACCATGTGCAACGTTCTCTTCAATGTGAGTCATTTTATGAAAGCTGTAAATGCAGGAACACCCTTAAAACCATAGGTTAATTCCTTCAAATCATGAATAATCAATAGATCATTCCAGAAAAAAAAAACATTTTACATGTACAAATGACTTTTTTTATTGAAAACAAACTAAGGATGTATTTTTATTATAAACAAACTAAGGGTGTATTTCCGTAATCTCGGATTTAGTCTAAAATGTCAGGCGCATAGCTAAATCAACTCTAGCAAATTTGTTATAACTTCCTACAGGTACAACTTCAAATCCGTACTTTTTATATAAATTAATAGCAGGCCCTAAATGAGCTGCTGTGTAGATATCAACCTGGGGATAATTTCTTTGGTGATTTTTAGCCCATGAAATAGCTTCATACATCAAGGGATGAGATAAGCCTTTACCATTATATTGTTTCTTGACCCCCATCTTACCCAATTCAGCAAAAGGTCCATGATTGAGCATAGCAACAACTCCCAAACCTTCACCTTGAGTATTGATTAATGTAAAAATCTCTCCACCTGGAGCTATAATGTTTTCCTCTGGGTTGTCCAACTGTTTCAAATCATTTTCCTCTACCGAGAAATATTCTTCCAACCAAGCTACACTAACTTGCTTGAATGTGTCTTTGTATTTAGGATTCCAGGCTGCAATAAAATATTTATCAGTGATATTCTTGCTGTCCAAGTCAACAGTGTAATAAACAGAAATGCAATTTTCGGGATAATCTTGTTCTTCCTCCTTAACAAGCTTATCAGAGAGAATCCAATCATTCTTTAAAGAAAACTCTTCTAATGTTTCCATCTTACCACGGAGCATAACATACTTTCTAACTGTAGCAACTGTCATGTTTCTAAAACGTTTTTATGTAAATATAAATAATAAAATTCAAAATCCAAGTCAAAATGCTTGCTCTATAAATATTTGTATTTTTTTCAACGCCGGATCTCGGTTTTGGCGAAGATAACAGCTATCGTTGAAACACAGAACCCTAGAAAGCCCTAAATGCCATATATGCTAATTTGATAGGATTGGTGTCAGGAAAATGCCGTAAATAAAATTCTTTCAAAGATTCAATTATTCATGGAAAATTGTAATTCGGCAATGTCAAGTAGTTGATTTTGCTTTAAAGGAAATATATAGTTCCTACAAAATCTATAATAACATTGAGTTTTATTGATTTTTGAACTACTACTGGACGCCCAGAATGTAGCGTGCTTCAATATGAGATTTAATTGAATTCGTTGCTTCTATGGCTTCAGCGTTACAATACCTTTTGAGTCTTTCTTGCCTTTTTATTTTCGCTTTTTTTTTTTTCATTTCAAAGAGTTTTAATAATGCATCTAAACACTACAAAATATGTTTATTTTCATCAAATAATGCTTCAGCATGCTTAATCTATGCCCGTATTTTTGTAAATCGAAAACAATTCTCAATAACAGGGCTAAATCACTTGTCTATTAGATATGCAGAAACCATCCCCCCCCCTTTTTTTCTTAGAAAAAAATAGCCCCGTTATTAATTTTAAATAATTGTTACCAAACTTCAAACCTTTGCAAAGAGGTATTTTTTACTATCAACTGATACATTAGCATGTCTAGTTCAAGTCAACATTTTCTTTCTATGTAACACTACGGAAAATGTAACGTACATGACAAAATGATTTTCCAATGTGCTCATGAAAAATATTAATGATAATGATGAATTTTTTTTTTTTTGTTTATTGTGAAATATTACTATAAAGAGTCAAAAAATGCAGAGATGTGTTATATATAAGAGAATTATTTGTTCTCACGAGCCAAGGTAGCTTGTGCTTGAGGAGTAAACAAACCACGACCAGATAAAAGGTCAACAAGAGGACGATGAACCATCCACCACTCATCTAAAGGCTTGCGGTTTTTCATGTCAGTTACGGCAATTAGTTCAGTAACAGGACGATAAGTAACACTAACACCAGAAACACCAACAACAACTGCAGATTCAGTTGCACTAGTTAATTCAACAGGAGCTGATTGTTTACCACTATAAGCATTCTCAAGAGCAGCAGATGTATGTTCCTCAAAGAAGTCAATACAACATTTAGAAAGACGAGTAGCTCTGATACGATCCATGGGACTAGGATTGACACCTTGTTGAATATGACCAAGAACAGCAGTACGAGAGTCGAATAAGGCATGTCCTTCATCCTTCAAAATGTCAGAAATAACATCTGTAGTATAAGTCTTACTGACGGTTTCATTACGCAAAATAATTCTGCCTTCTGACATATCAGCAGCATCATCCATGTACATGGCCATGAGATGACGCGAATCAGATTGGAGACGTGAAAGATTGACACCTTCCTCAGGGATATAGATGGTACTTGCGCCACTAGCCAAACCGGCTTCAACGGCCAAATAACCAGAACGACCACCTTGGACTTCAACCACAAATACACGACGACGAGAGGAACGAGCAGATTGGACAATAGCATCGCAAGAATCGACAATAGCATTCAAAGCAGTATCCGAACCAAGGGAGTAGTCAGTACCTGGAACATTGTTGGAAACAGTAGCAGGTACTAACGCAATAGGGATATTGAGAGAAGGATATTGCTTACGAGCAGCTTCTAAATTGATGACACAAGCAAAGGCTTCAAACCCACCAATGATCAAAAGAGATTGAATGTTAAACTTTTGAAGTTGATAAGCAACCATGCCTATATCAACAGCTTCACCAGGTACTGCACGGTTGGTACCTAATTCAGAACCACCCTTTGAAGTCCAACCATCAACGCCAATCCAAGTTAATTCTTCAACATTACCAAGGGCTAAACCAGGGAAGCCATTGTTAATGGCGTAAGGCTTATGGCCACGATTAAGAGCATAACGTACAGCTGTACGAGTGGCTGCATTCATACCACCAGCAGGTGCACCAACATGAATAATACCAACATTAAGACGACGATGTTCAGGAACTAACATTGAATCATCATCCAAAATTGTAGTAGCATTGTAAGCTTCAAATTCCTCGACGAATTGAGGATCGCGAAGATCCATAGCACGAGCAAAATTCTTTTCTCCAATTGATTTTGCGACTTCATGAGTGAGTTCAACTGCCTTCATGAGAGGACCACTGGTAACTTGATTGTTATTCATACCAATCATGGGAGAAGGTGTTTCTGGGGTGGAGTTCAAGACAGCTTCAACAGCTTCAACACTTTGAATTGTAGCCAAAATACGATCATAGGCAGCAGGAGCGCCACCACGTTGAGTGTGACCAAGTGTTGTAACACGAGTGTCAAGACCAAGTCTTTCGCACAAAATATCCTTAATATCATCGGCCTTGATAGGTTTCAAATTGTTATCAAGAGCACCTTCTGCTACAATGACGACAGTCTTACGCTTACCAAGCTGACGATGACGATGAGCAACAGAGCACAAAGAATCTTGCCAGTTTTCTTCAGTTGGAGGTCTCTCAGGAATAAAGACGAAATCAGCACCAGTGGCAATACCGGCAGCAAGAGCTAACCAACCACAATGACGACCCATTACTTCGACAACAAAGGCACGAGAGTGAGACAAAGCAGTGGTAGCAATTGAATCAACTGCCTCACAAATACGATGAAGAGAAGTAACAGCACCAATAGTAATATCAGTAGAAGACATATCATTATCAATAGAACCAACCAAACCAACAATAGTTAAATGTTGATAGGCTTCAGATTCTGCCTGGGTAATTCTATCATTTTTCAAAAGCTCTGCATTTAAACCCTTCCATTCGGAACGGAATACATCAGCGCCTGTCAATGAACCATCACCACCACAGACAATAAGCGAATCAACACCGCTTTTAATCAAATTTTGTGCTGCTTGAAGACGGCCTTCGCGAGTTTTGAATGGCATACATCTTGCAGTACCAATGTTGGTACCACCCTAAATTTAGGTAAAAATTCAGTCAGCTTATCTAATTCATCTATTACATCAAAATTAATTTTCCCAGAGATTCTTACAATTGACAAGAAACCACGAACATCTTTCCAATCCATTCTTTTAATGCCATTGTCAACCAGACCTAATTTTTCATGGTTAATTGAAATACTACAAAAGTCAGTCAATCAATTACCTTGATAGCCTTCATAAACAGCATATACTTCACACCCCTTTGAAATACCATAGCGCACAATAGCACGTACACATGGGTTCATACCAGGCGCATCACCACCTGATGTAAGTACACCAATCTTTCTAGGCTTCCCCATCTTTTTAGCAGCTTCTTCAGAAGAACCAGGACCAGAAAGTGGTGTCTCGAGAAGACTTGGGAAGGAGGGTTTATTAGCAAATACCACAGTATTATTCAAGGGATCAAGGGCGTAAAGCTCAATCAATTGGAAGGTACCACTAAACGATTTAATAGATCTATCTTGATAAGGACATCCCAAGTTATCCAACTGAGACTTTACCGCCTATAATATTATTTTCTTTTCTTTTTAGAAAAACAGACTTCCATCTTATGCCTAAGGAGAAAAACTTACAGTGACATCAAAAACGGATAAAGCTAATGCAGATTCATTCAATCCCCAGTCTTGGTCATCAGAAGGTTTAGCGCGAGGAACAGCAGATAAACTAAAAACGAGACGAATGATAATATTCGATGTCATGGCATGCTCATCGGCAGACATTTTGAGCCATGTTTCTTTCTTTTCGCCATCACTTTTTCTACTCTGACTAGGAGCATTCAAAGGTTTGAATCCGAAAGCTTTATAGAATTCGACAGTGCGAGTGAAGAGCTCTTCTGAACTAGCAATGTAGACGATATGAGAAAGTCCTTGCACCATGATTTATTATAATTTCTGCAAAAGTACAATTAGAAATCTTTTCTATTTTTTCCCGAGATTTATTCAATTATTTTTTATTGTTATTTACCTTTGAGAGTTTGTAAACAAAGAAGAAGAAGAACAAGAACAAGAAGCTCGGGATATCTTGAGAAATAACACCTCAATTCTCTTGTGTTTCGGTTCTTTTCCAGGTTTTACATGATTTTTTCTCGTGACTATTACACAAGAAGGTCCTCGCTCCGATTTTACCTCTGACATGTTTGATACATCATTACCAAAAAGTGCAATTCAAAATAAAAAGGCCTGATGTTTAATTTTTATAGTTTATGACCTGATTACTTTATAAATTTCAGATGTTTAATACCAAGTGACATGTGTATTGACTACAAATCTTGTAAAATAAAAATAAAAACGCATTCAGCATTTGCATGTTTATCCTGCTCTTTTCATGGAGGTTGGCTTTGAATTAAGATGGCACAAATTAGCTCAGTTTCATTGTTTTAAAGTTGCATTAATCTTCATGGTTTGTGAGCACACCAACATGTGCAAAAATATAATACATTGAGTAGCTAAAACTGGCTTGATTGCCGTTGTTTCGTCGATTTTTATTGGATTTTAGCTGAAAAATTGTGCCTGATTGCCAAGATCTTCACCAACAGAAACAGTATGCTGCTATATGTTTTATTAGGCTTGACTTTGTACATGTAAAATGTTTGCAAATATAAACATCATGCTAATTTATTAGCAATTTTAAATACTCCTCCTCCTCTGTACTAAACGACCGTGGCTAAACATCTTTTATTATACTGTACCGCTGCTTTAAAGAATTTTTGCACATGTTGAAGAAAAAGTAATTATCTAGCACAACTTTGATATACAACTATTAGCATGTAATGTACCCTCGAGTATTTATTTTTTTAAGAAATAGGCGTACAAAGCGCCTGAATATCAGATTTCGAGATCGCTATACGAAATTCATATATTGCTCAAAAAAAGCAACGAGCGCAGTTATGAAAGGCCTTTTTTCGCTAGAAAAAAAATATAGCGATGTACCTTGTGTGTCATAAATTATATTTATATATAGTCTTGTTCATTTAGATGTCTCTTAGAGAATAGGAAAATCCTTTGAAAAGAGGAAATTTCTGGAGGCCTTTGAATATTTGAATTTCCTAATTCGTTGCAAGATCATTATGATAAAATTGGTAAAAAAAAAAAGGTTTATAGATATAAATAATTAAAAACAGGAAAAAATTGCGATAAAAACTAGAAACTGGGGTATTTGTTTATACTTTAACCGAAATGGCGAGAAAGTAATTCCTATAAATATAGAATTAATATCATGAAATCGATAAATAATATTTGTTTAAATCAACTTACATAAGTTAAAAAGATAATCGCTGAGGTTGGCGCACTACGAGCAACAGTGATACCACATCCTCTATAAAAAGCTTTATAGCCACCTACTGAATAAAGCTCCTTGGCTGTTTGATAAAAAGAGCGCTGTCTAACGTTTGATGCAATTAATTGTTCATCAGTTTGCATTTGAGATTTTATCACATCAACAGGAAACAATGAGGCATTATAGGCCATACCACCTAATGCACCACCCAACATCAATTCATATGGAGACAAATCCTTTTTGAGCACCTTTTCTCCAGTCTTTGCTTCTCTATATTTAATGAATTGGGCACAGGTGTATTCATAGGTACCAAACCAAAAGGCTCCACCGCCTGCTTCTCTCAAAAGAGTTGCAACAAATCCTCTATAAAATCCACCGAGTCCATGAGTTTGCATAACATGGCGAATGACATGGAAGGGGCCAGTAAAACGTACACCATGAGTAACAGTATGACTACCTAATTGCACTTGTAGTTTGCATTTAATCAATTCAACAGGTGTTAAAATAAAAGATGCAATGGCTCCAGATGCTCCACCCGCTAAAACCAATTGATTTATAGATAATGACGGTAATTCATCTTCAGGAACACCCAAATATTTTTCACGTTCTTCGCTAGTAGCAGAATAATCTCTAATAACTCTTTGGACTTGTCGATATCCTACAAATAAGGCTGCATTTTCTACCATGGACCCCACTAAGGGAGAAGACATGCCCTGTATTCAATACATATCAATACGGACATTCAATTTTTTTTTTTTTTTTTTTGGTATATTAAATTAAAAAACTTACAGTGAATAAGCCTTTCAAACCTTCCTGTTTTAATGTTGTTCTAAAGCAATCCCAGGGGCCTGAGAAATAGGGATGGTCCAAAGGTTGAGTCTGAAGTCTTACTTTGATGGTATCAAAAGGATACTCAACAAATTTACCAATCATGCCAGCAACCTAATCTCTTGAATGTTAGTAAATCCAACATTTCCTGAAATAATATGTCTCATTGTTTACCGATCCAAATAAAAGATCGTCGAGTTGATGACGAAGATTAGATTTCTCATTTTGCTGTTGTTGAGGCTTATTGAATAATGAGGCTTCATTATTTCCCAATAATGTGGGCGCTGAAGTTACTTGTTGAGTATCCATATCGTTTGAGTTTGATATTTGGCCTTCAATTGGGCAAAGAAAAAGAGAAGAGAGAGTGAAATTATGAAGAATTCTGAGTCATTTTAACTCAAATTTGATGTTACTACCTCTACTTACGGTCACGAAGTTAAATTTGGCGGGTCTATCTCATTTAGACAAATCTGAGACCTTGAGCTGTTAAATATCCCTGTTGGGCTTGTTCAATAGTGAGGGAAATATATATGATAATAACGCAATAGTGTTCGAGATTTCTCACTATTCAGTCTGCTATATATTCTTATAATAGCATACGGTGATTTGAAATAAGATGCATGACGAAAAAATGTGAAAATAAGGCTAAAATAGATTGATTACGATAATCTCGAAAAAAAAACACAATTGGGCTCCCACCCCCCCCCCTTTCCACAAGCCAAAAATGTCTCTTTCAAAGCAGTCGTGCCCTTCTATTAAGATAAGAATCCACAAGTACGGTGCTATGTTACACTAATCATTATACATTGCATACGAATGTATTAGCTATTCGTGATCTTTTATCGTTGATCATATTCTACATTGGCCTGCTTAGACAAAATAATTCGTTTTGATGAAATATTCCAATATAAAAACTCATTGTTTTTTGAATGAAAATGAATCATTAAAATTATTATGTACATTTGGCAAAACTGATCTTGAGCTTTTGGTTTTTATCAAGATAACAGAATACATAAAGGGTTGACTATATATGGTGATGATCGCACAAGCAGAAAGATTACCGCATTCAATGAGCAATATCATATTTTTGTTTGATAATATCTAATGGTTATATCTTCAAAAGAAATCAATTATGCATATGCAATTCATTTTATTAGAGTTTACAATTATTTGAGTCGTAGAAATATGCTTCATATTCGGTCATTTTCCATACTAGGTCTCAGAATCCTCAACCACATATTGCAAGCTTGCATTATATTATTTTTGTGCATGACTACAAAGACAGTAATTATAAATCAAGATATACAAATCAGAAAATAAGTCCCAAGATATTTATAATTATATTGTGTAGATGCACTCTTATATAAATAATCGGTATGCATATATTAATTGCTGCGGTATTCTAACAAAATCACTAAACTTTGATGTAGAAGTGAGTATAGGAGCCTAAAAGCCTAATTTTTGGCTTTAATCTAACGTCCGTGAAAAACTTCAACCGATATAATTTATTAATGGTCCTCTATCAATGCAACTTTTCACTTTCAGGATATTTTTGAACATATGCGTAAATCTTTGTATATATATACCAGCAAAAAAACCCTAAGTTGATACTGTACTACTATTAAGTGGCATTGGATACTATCGTTATTTATCACAGTTGCCCAAAAATTGTTTTCATAACATTGCATAATGTTCAAAATTGGAAACATATTTATTTTTTAATCATTGACATCTCCATCAATTTTCAAGATTTTTGCATCTAAGGTACTCTAAACCAAAGATACAATTTACATCATATGATAACATTTGCAGTAGTATTAGTAGCGTTCCAAAACTTTGGGCACTCATAGTATCTAGCAATGCAAAGTTCGCGAAAGGGCAGCTAGTATTAATTAATTAATCAAATAAACAACATCAAACCCTTTTTACGTCATTCCCTTAACATTGCGATATGCATGATAACATTTTAAGCTTTTATTTACAGTATTGTGTTTAATGTAGCTGTATTTTTTATGGAAACATGACGCATTATGATTACAAAAATATCTTTGAAAATATCAAAACGACAATGATTTTCTAGTATAATATAGGAATGGGCTTCGATTCGAGTTTGAATCGAGTTTTAACGGAAACGGCCATTCGATTCGAGTTGGAAAACGGCCCGTTCTTTTGTAACCCAGATAAAAAACGGGGTGGGAGCAAGTATTGGTTTGCCTTAAGGAGGCTGTTAATAGCAACCTTGTCAAGTTAATATGGGATTATGAATCGATAATAGCATATTTGACAGTTTCACAACTTGAAGTATTTTTTCAATCCTGTTTTCGAGCTTAGCTAACAAAAAAAGAAAAGAAGAAACTCGAATACCCTCATTCGAGTTTGCATAAAAAACGGCCCGTTAAAGCAGTCAAACTCGGTTAACCGTAATACGATGCGTTGTTTGTGAAATCCTAGTATAATATAATAGTTTTCCATGCATAGTTGTTGGAATCAGTATTGGATGTTCAAAAATAAATAGAAAAAATTGCATTACAACTTTGATTATATACCATATGCATGAAAAAGCGTTTATTTATCAATATCAACAGTTGCCATTTGTCATATATATGCTGGTCTTGGTTGATATAGCCCTATTTATAATTAAAAATGGACTAGGGATACTGTCGAGCCCAGCTTATACTAATAAATTTGGCAGGCAAAACCAGGCTCGTCACCAATACTACCAGCATCCATGGGTCATTTTACATTCAGCCAGTTCGAGCAACAAGTTGGTTACTTGCTACTTACACCTACTAAGATCAACAAGCCCATCAGTTCTTCTCAACGAATATGAATCCAAACGACCTCCCGTTGCAATGGCAAGTACTTCTAGCGCTGATCCGCAGAATTGCAAAAGGTTTAGCCTTGTCGTATATTTTCTGGTTTGATGAATAATACTTAAAAAGAATACAATTAAAAGAGAATAAGTAATGAATCAGTTCTTCAACTGTATCATAAAAACAAGGTATCGTTTATTTAGATATAAAAGTATGGCCTTTTATACTGATTTGACATTGAGATCCTGAATTGTAATTTAAGGCACTATTTAACCATTAGATCTGTTTGATAGTGATCTATGGATTTAAATGGATCGATCATAATTTAACTGTTCTTGCAGAGCTTGCGAGTTGTCAGTTGTCTTGTTTCAATGCTGCGCTAAATATGATTGGATGTCGATTTGATTACTACTTGCTTGATTAACCGCTGGGATAAAATAATATGGTGTTATAATGGAGATCCACGCGTTATTGGTAATCGCTGGATAAACTTAGTACGCTAGGAGTCTTTTATATCCAGTATCAAGAGTTTGCATTTCAATAAATCTCGTAGTCAATAAATTGTAAGATGTATTGATATTGTAGAAGGAGATAGCACATGGTACTTGGTAGCATACAACATAGTATATGATTCATATTTTTGTCAATGGCCACTCTTCCAAAAAAGCCGAACAATCTCCGGAAGCGGCCATCTAATAATGATATTTCCAAGCTTTAAATTTCTAGAAAAAATTACCGGACAGCCCGGACGCGGTTTTTTAAATATTCCAAGCAGCTATAAGATGCAGGTATCGAAATTTCATACAAAAATTAAGTTTCGGCTGTATTGCTGCTACTAATTATTCAAAGGCCTATTTTAAGCAAAGCATAAATACAACTAGGATATCACAAACAACGCATCGTATTACGGTTAACCGAGTTTGACTGCTTTAACGGGCCGTTTTTTATGCAAACTCGAATGAGGGTATTCGAGTTTCTTCTTTTTTTTTTTTTTTGTCAGCTAAACTCGAAAACAGGATTGAAAAAATATTTCAAGTTGTGAAACTGTCAAATATGCTATTATCAATTCATAATCCCATATTAACTTGACAAGGTTGCTGTTGCATCCACAGATCTGGGTGCATTCCTTGGTTAAGATTACGACACAGTTTGATATGTTAAGTTCTACATTGCTGTGTATTATGTTATGAAGCTCCGTGTATGCAGGAATATGGAACTAGTGTGTGTCACCTAGACTTGATTGGATATATGTATATATATAAATAGACTCCTTTAAACAGGTCATATAATTAGAGAATGTGAATATAAAAGAAGATGGTTCGATCTTATAATAAAGTTCTTTAGTTTTAGTGTGCTCTTTCATTTTATAACAGTTTTCCTTTATTTTTATTAAATGATTTAGTACATATTTTAGCTTTGAGATTGATATAATCTCCTGGCGTAACAGTTGCTATTAACAGCCTCCTTAAGGCAAACCAATATTTGCTCCCAACCCGTTTTTTATCTGGGTAACAAAAAACGGGCCGTTTTCCAACTCGAATCGAATGGTCGTTTCCGTTAAAACTCGATTCAAACTCGAATCGAAGCCCATTCCTAAATACAATCTACAACATTATTAGCCCAATAACGGATTGAACTTGAAAAGTATAAGGTGATACAACCGGATTAAAAAAAAAAGTCCATGAAATCACAAATTCAAAGGATTTATATATAAAAGCACTACGGCCGACCTGTACTGCACAAGATAATTTTGTTGTGTCTAGGTGGGCTGCATACTATGGCCTGATGAGTTGTTGCGTCCACTGAATAATGGTTAAAAAGATAACAAGATGCTGCACATGGTGTCGGTTTTTGAGGATATTAAACAGCCAATTTTGAAGACAATTCCATTTCTAACTCACATTGAAATGTAATTCTTATAAATAGTCTTTTAAACCAAGACCTAGAAGCTCTTGGTTTCTTTCTTTTACCATTAGTTTTTCTAGAAATAAAGCCTACGTTCTCCATGATAAATGTTACTAGTCTTTATTATTATTCTTTCTATAAATAAGATTGTATGTATCCATAAACTCTCACATGGGCAACAACAAAAGAAACTGCATACGAGCATAACAAAAAGCCTGTTGTATGTACAAAATTATAGATTCTTCTGTCTGTGCGCATAACATTAATCCCATGTATGCGTAATAGTAGAGTTGCCCATAAGCATATCATTATTCCTATTTGTGCATAATAATAAAATCTGACCGTGCGCATTGCAGTAAAATATGGGTGTAAAAAGCTATAAAGAATATTGTTAAAATCCTTCTCTATTAAAATATGGATAATGTGCAATAAAATGGTTATTCTACGTCTCTATTTATATTATTTGTTGATTATTTACTATCTTACAATTGTATTGCAATTGTCAACGATTTCATCAATTTTAAGTATAAATGTTGGGTTGTTTGGTTATTGATTTGGTGGATCAAGAACGGTGTTTTAAATATAGTTTGTCAATCATGCTTTCAGAACAGCCCCTACTTGTTCTACTTGATAAGCATGTACTTTTTGTATTTTTTATTTGGGATATCCCACATTGCTTTAGTATTTTAGCATCTCTTATTTGAGTATTATACCCTTGCTATCTTCATGCAATTGTCTATTTACTATATAGTCTTATCTTTGATAGCATGGTTTCAATGAGATGGCATTTAATTTAGGTATTTTATGATGGGAATCTAGCATAATAGTTCACTTCAAGCATAATAATGAGCTGATCGAATGGGCACAAATTGGTTTGTTTATGAGAATCGTGCCGTTCTCAAAATTCAATTGTATTTTTTACTGGAATGGGTTTTTAAATTACATGTATTGCTTTTATTGATATAGATTATAGACAATACAATTCAATACGTTGTTGATGTAGAGCAATACATGCAAGAGTCAATACATTTACGATTATTATTATTTGTAAATATGTTTATAGCTATAATCTTTACAGCAACTATAGTTTTTGCTAGAGCATAAACTTAAATAATACTTAGTGCTTAAATTTATATGCAGACCAAATCTAAGGTTATAGATGTTACTTTGTCACACTCACTCATAAAATTTAAACAAATTAACCTTCTTTCAACTTACTAGTTTAGTTTACGGATTGTCAGCTGTAAAAAGATTTGTTTTCAAGCATAGCTATGATCAAAACTGTGGTTATTAGGCAAGACGTCAGATTATCCTTTTTTTGTATTTCTATACCATTTAAAATTTTATGACTTTCCTGGAATATTTCCTGGGTTTGCTGCCAGTTCTAGCTTTTCATTTAGATATAAATATCATTATTGCCTTCGATTTGATCTGGTAATCAAGAAGTACGTCCCACAATACAGTAGTAAATAATGATATTTGATCTTAAAATGCGGTTAAATGAAAATACCAGTCTCTAATATAAACTGCTGCCTATATTAAAAATAGTAGTCCCTTATGTTAGAATGCGTATTCAGATAAAAGAAAAGAATAGCAGCTTGATAGTCTGATATGCCTTATCAAACGGTGAATATATCCTTGTCATATAAAAACAAAAAGAGAGAAACAACACATGTGTTATGTCAATACTCATCATAGGTCTCACATCCAAGGTCACAGTCTATAATTAGTGTTACAATAAATCAATGTGGATCATTGATTTACATCATATTCTTAGATAGTAAACCCCTAGTAATAGTTATAATTAATGTATATAAATACATCCAAAGGATGTATTGTTGATAAAAATGTAATATTCTGGCAAGATTATTTATATAGACTCTTTTGACATTTCAATTAAAACCCTGCTAAATTGCACATTTCATCCAATGTAAAGGCAGCATTACGGTGCATAAACCATAAACTAAACAAAATAGACAATATCTATTAACGTGCCACCAGCTTTAAACCTGCACAAATTTTAACTTTTTTTAAGAGCTATCAACTCACCCAAAACTAACGATACAATAAAAAAAATCCATAACAATCATTATTTAAACCTTTGTAAACAATTGTTATGGCTCGAATACTTAATTTTACTATAAAATCATTCTGTTGATAGCCCTTGAAAATAGACGGTATTTCAAAATTTAAGCTGTGTGCTCTTAGGTGAGGGTAACTTTTGAAACAAGGATACTCTGTGACACATAACCTCCTTACCTTAAACCCAGCTTACGTAAGCAATGCGTGAAATCAGCATTTTCGCTATCAACTTTCCGAAAAATAAAGATATAATAAATCAGAGCCATAACAATCATTATTTAAACCTTTATGAACAATTATTATGACTTTAATAGTTATTTTTATTATAAAATCATTTTACTGATACCCAAAGTACCATTGCGAATGCAATTGGATCAAAATGTACTGTGGTGCTGCCAAGAGAGAAGCTCGTTTGCGATGTGACTATACATTCAAGTCTCTGGAGAAAAACATCCATTCTTTTCTGGATACCTCTGGTAACCTGACTCAAATCAGACATTATTTCAGAAGGTCGATGGACTACATCGAAGCTTATAGCAAATGTAGAGAAGTTGTCCAAGAAGTTAAGAAATTTGTCAAAAAAAATATTTATCTCACAGAAAATTTAGAATTCCTAAAGATTTGTTATAAAAATAAAATGTTTGTTTAAACTTATTATACTTCTCAATCTCTCAAATAACAAATGAGCTACATTATCTGCCATGAGATGCCTCCAAAAAAAATATATATATTGAAATGACGGAGTTCCAAAATAAATAAAAATTGAAACAAAATTAAAGTTTACACAGATTTAAAGCTGGTGGCACGTTACCATAGAAGCATACTGTACATTGTTCTACCAGAAAAACCGTCTGTCATATCATACATTGATTAAAAAATTGCAAACGCGAACCTGTAGAGCGACGCTGTAATTGAGCATAGCAAGATCCAACGGCTATATCTCTTATATACTATGGTTTATCTAAGTTTTTAATAAAAAATGTATTTTTTTTCAACTTTTTCTTATATTTAACCATCTGCGGTCTGAAAATTCAGTTTTTGTAGCGGACATTTTCGGGGCTCATTTTACCCTTACCAACGCTCATGATTTTGATCAAAAATGAGAAAAATCAAATTTTGACACCAAAATCAACGTTTAAATATATTACATTGTGAGAGAAAATTGTAGCCATAAATAATATACATTTTAAAAAAGCTTAATATTAAATGTTAAGTAATGAAACCTCGTACTTTTGTCCCAAAAACGGTTTTTTGGTTAAAGGATTTTTATGTAATACTTTACAATAAAATTGTTTGTTATTTTTTATTGAGTAAATAGAGCGCTAAATTCTGTATATGTGTATATTTTTTGTTTTTATATTTGGTAGTATAATTAACTCTAGATTTGCAAAACCAAAAAAAAAAAATTAAAAAATGTCAAAATTGATGATCTGGACAAAAATAATTTTCTAAATTAATATTCCGCTTATAAGCCTTGTAAGTCTTAAAAATAACAGATTTTATAATACTTGAGAACTTTTTCAAGAATTTACGATGCTGTACCCACTTTATTCAAGCTTATTACTGTAAATCTTCATACATGGTAATATTGTGCGGTAGTTTATTTGATGATAATATAGCCTTACTTTATAATTATTGCGCTAGAGGTAATTTACATTGAGTTTTATTTTTACCTCTCCAATATCATAAACATAAATCTGGCCATCATCATCACTGGAATCTATTATTACCAACAAGCCAATTTATTCAATGCTTTACCAGAGCCAACTAAAGTTTTTACAAATGGTTCCTCGGTATTTGCATTCAAATTGCGTAAGTTAAATTGACTGGTTCCATCTACAGTAGCAAAAAAAAACGTATCACCAGCCCGCCTTATGTATGATAAACGTCAATCTAAAATCAGAAGCATCCCATTGTCATTGTTATGAGCTATGAAAAGCTTACTTTTCAATAATATAGCAATTAAATAAAAAACAAGATGATACTAATAGCACATGGTGAGTATTCAATATCTAAGTTTGGTGAAGTATGCCTTTAAACTCTTTTAGTAATCATGAGGCAAATACAACATCTTGATACTGTAATTTCTATCCATCAAAATGTTGCGATTTTTATTATACAATGAATGCACCTTTTATCAATACTGACCTCAATGTACATTGGGTATCAATTTTTTATCAATTGTATTTTTTTCTGGTTTATTAATATTCAGTCATATTGAACGATAACTTGTAGCACTGCCAAAAAATAGAAGAATAAATGCTTCAAGAGTTTTCTACATACCAAATTATGTGATTTCGTAGCAATGATTGCACTTAACTAAGCTTTTGAAAAACCTATTAATGTTAATCTGAATAATTAGTACTTTCATTCAAAAGTAATAATCTTTGCTTTATACATTTACATTCACCCATTCAATAAATGATATTGCATTTATTATCAGCTATATCGATCAAACAACTTCATCTGACTAGATTTGATACATTTGACAATTAAATGCATACTACATTACACTTGAGCTACCAAATATTGCCATAAAAAAATTTTGTACAGGTCGACGAAGCATCACAATTTGGATCTTTTGTGTTAATATAGATCTGAGCTCTCTCTCACATTCATAAATCTCCGCATAAATCATATCTCTATCTGTTCAATTTAACTGGAATATATTGAACACCAACATCGTACTCGATAAAACGCCTTATTATTTTATTGCGAGCCAACGCAACTAATTTATTGCTAATTTAGCATCAGCAATTGAATCAGATAAATTTGAGATTAGACGACCCCTTTTAATATTTTTGCATACCATGAGCTAATAATGGACCGTTATTATAGATGAGAAGTTATTCAAGGATGGTGAGTTAACTCTAATGGACAAACCAGTCATCGATTAGCAGTATAAACCAAATATTAAAATCAAATATATCAACTTAATGAGCAAGAGATGATAAACCATGTAAATTAGCATAATTGAATTGTTTCAAGCGTTTTGAACTGAATACGCCTTTATTTTTGACCTATAAAAATCGATTCATTAGTAAAATCAACCAACAAGCTAATAAATGATGATTATGGTGTATCTTTGATAGTTGGTAGTGGTATACAAGACAACATCTCGTTTTCCTCTTTTTGGCTGTCGGCCATTAGTCATTAAATAGAAACATACATTTTCTAGAAACTAAGTAGATTAGCATGAGTTTATGCATCCATTCGAATCAAGTCTATTTGTTACGCCAGGAGATTATATCAATCTCAAAGCTAAAATATGTACTAAATCATTTAATAAAAATAAAGGAAAACTGTTATAAAATGAAAGAGCACACTAAAACTAAAGAACTTTATTATAAGATCGAACCATCTTCTTTTATATTCACATTCTCTAATTATATGACCTGTTTAAAGGAGTCTATTTATATATATACATATATCCAATCAAGTCTAGGTGACACACACTAGTTCCACATTCTTGTATAAACGGAGCTTCATAACATAATACACAGCAATGTAGAACTTAACATATCAAACTGTGTCGTAATCTTAACCAAGGAATGCACCCAGATCTGTGGATGCAACACTATTATACTATACATACAGTACTTTATTGACATAACAATTACAGCGCCTGAACTATAAACTAAACAAACTAGGCAATATCTGTTACTATAATAATAGAAACATAAAACTTTCTACTAGAAAAACCGTCTATCATATCATACATTCATTAAAAAATTGCAAAAACGAGCCCGTAGAGCGACGCCGTAATTGAGCAGAGCAAGATTGAACGGCTAAGTCTCTTATTATATTATGGTATATCTAAGTTTTAATTAAAAAAGCGTTTTTTTTAAAAGTTTCTCTTATATTTAACCACGTATGGTCTGAAAATTCAGACTTTGTAGCGGACATTTTCGGGGCTCATTTTACCCTTATCAACGCTCATGATTTTGATCAAAAATCAGAAAAATCAAATTTTGACACCAAAATCAACGTTTAAATATACTACATTGTGAGAGAAAATTGTAGCCATAGCTAATACACATTTTATAAAAGCTTAATATTAAATATTAAGTAACGAAAATTTGTACTTTTGCCCCAAAAACGATTTTTTGATTAAGGGATTTTCATGTAATATCTTACAATAAAAATGTTTGTTATTTTTTATTAAGTAAATAGAGCGCTAAATTCTGTATATGTGTATATTTTTTGTTTTTATATTTGGTAGTATAATTAACTCTAGATTTGCAAAACCAAAAAAAAAAAAATTAAAAAATGTCAAAATTGATGATCTGGACAAAAATAATTTTCTAAATTAATATTCCACTTATAAGCCTTGTGAGTCTTAAAAATAAGAAATTTTATAATACTTGAGAACTTTTTCAAGAATTAATGATACTGTACCCACTTCATTCAAGCTTATTACTGTAAATCTTTATACATGGTAATATTGTGTGGTAGTTTATTTGAGGATAATATAGTCTTACTTGATAATTAATGCGCTAGAGGTAATTTACATTGAGTTTTATTCTTACTCCTCCAATATTATCATAAACATAAACATGGCCATTACTGGGACCTATTGCCACCTTTTTACCCTCTTTGTTCCAAGCCAATTTATTCAATGCTTTACCAGAACAAACTTACTTTTAACCTATAAAAATTGATTTATTAGTAAAATCAACTATTAATAACAAGCTAATAAGTAATTATTATGGTGTACCTTTTTTGATAGTTGGTAGTGATATACAAGACAACATCTTGTTTTCCTCCTATTAGCTGTTGGCCACTAAATGGAAATAAATATCATTTAGAAACTAAATAGGCTAACATGAGTTCATTTATTTATTTAAATCAAGTCAATACTATACATACTTTTATAATCACCAGTTTTTCTCCAGGTAGATATCGACTTTAGACCAAAAAAGCATTGATTATAACGTAGATAATGGAACAAAATGATTAAGTCCTGGACGCTTTTTTTATTTGAGAAAGATATCATAACGTGTCCTAACATTAACAGTTGTCAATAATTTATTTCCAAATAAACAATAAGAAAAACATGTAATTGTACCTGCTGCTTGATTTCAGTTTATAAAAGATATTGGTAGTTTTAAACATAAAGAAAAGAGCTGAGGAAAGTGGGGAAGAAAAAAGAGAAATAATTCTAAATCAATCGGTTTTGTGTGTTACAACCAGAAATTTACAAATGCATAAATACTTTAGTGTTGCCAAACAGGTTGTTGTCGTTGCTCCCATTTGGTCCCCGAAAGAAGAACATGGGCAGAACTCTTTCAAACCTCAAATTTCAAATTGATATATCTCGTCATTAAGGCAATTCTGTTGAATCAGAGTAACTCACATCTGTTTTAAATCATTCAAATCATCTTCTTTATTAATTATATCATGATTGATATACTTTAATAAATTGACTAAAAAACCTTGATCTCATTGCTCTGCTCATCTGGGCTGCCTGGTCTTCACAAAAGTTTTTATTCTGCCCATCTGTACAGATCACTATGCCCATGGGAAGCATAGTTTGGCCGTAGCGATTGATTCTGTGGATTAATGCTAGAAGTGCCTGCTATTTCAACGGGAGCTCATTTGAATCATAATTCGTCGAGAACTGGCGAGCATACTGACCTTAGTAAGTGTAAATAGCGGGTGATAACTAACGTGTTGTTCAAACGTATTACCGCATGCACAATAATCCATGAAAGCTGATAACTACTGAAATACCCGTATTAACTATTCATAATTATTACCTACAGTATATCCATGAAGAGTGCTAGCTTCTTACCTGGATCAGTACTCATATACTGAGATCGTATTGTATTTAAATTGTTTTCAATAAAAATGTGCAGTAAGCTATAGTTGCACTTTCGCAATAAATTTCTCAACACACAGTAGGCCGTGGACGTTGCCCTTGGAGTTCAGCGTGTCCAAGATCTACCCCTACTCTCATATAAACTTGGAAGTTAGTAGTATTGAAATTTGCTGCGATAGGGCTTTTGTTATCGATTTTTTTACGGTTATAAAAGTACGTTTCAGATGGTTTTTAAATGGGTTTCGAATGTTTTCGCCTAATATTGAACCGAACCACGTAAAGTATCTAAAGAAGGTATACCTTTAATCTATAGTCCATTGATATCTCTCGGGAAATAGAAATATTAATACCAGAACGTAAGTGCACTTGCCAAACATTGACCAAGGTTGACCTAAAGTTTATTATAAAAAATTGAGAACCTAAATTAAAGTGTTATTTTTTTGTATTTATAAGGTAGATCCAACACTAGGATACTTTACATTTTTTGTTTCAGCGAAAAATATCGATTTTTCGTCGAGATAATCAAAGTAATAGTTTATACTACGGCTTAAAGCCTATATTAACTGGGCTTCAAAATCGATTTGTCAAATCGACCTGAAAATGATGCAAAAAACAAAATTGCTTAATGGCTCATGAACTGCAAAGTAAGTTGAAGCTGTGTATTGAATAGTTTTTGTAGAGTTTTGGGTTCTGCATCCATTTAAATAAAATTTAAACAAACATTTCGCATTAAATTTTGCGTTAAATGCAATTGAAATTTTGGAGGTTTTTTGAAGATACACATTAATTTTGATAATCATATTTAACATATAAGTAATTAGAATGATACGCAAAAAAAGTATCTATCGATCGAAATATTGTGGAATCTTTTAGCTGCATTTTTTGTAGAGAAAACTAGATTTTTGTCCAAAATTTTTTCAGATTCAGAATTTGGGATGAGGGTATATAAGGGAAAAATGGAAGCTAGAAATGAAGGTATGTTTTTATACACATTTTTGAGGATATCTCCACAAAAAATTAATGTTTTGAAAAACTCTAAATTGGGTCTGAGAGAGCTCAACGAGCTTAATGACATGAATGTAAAAAAAAACGTTGCTCAATTTAACCAATACTTTGAAATCTACTATAGAAATGCCAAAAAAATGAAAAAAAAAATAAAAGTGCTCAGAATTTTTTCATACTGAAATATGTTATAGAGTACTTTAAAACATGTAAGTTTCATTACTAGACAGTAATAGTATAGCTTAATTTTTTGTAGAGATATGAAGACCCAAATGTTTCAATTTTTACCAGTGAAATACGCGCGAAAATCCGAAACATTAGCATTGAAAAATTTATAACAACTGCAAAAAATTGGATATTTCCGGATACTTATTTTGAGGTTAAAGTTAAACATCTCAGGCATATCAGCATATAAATTTTTCTTAATATTATTTAGTGAAAAAATAACTGAGTAGGGATGAAAACCAAGACCTATTTTTCAAGAAAAAAGTGCCTGCTGTTTTCGAGTTTTTCGTTATATATAAAATAAGCGCAGGACAGCTAGCATATTGTACTATGCATTTTCAAGTAACTAAGAACTTGTGGTCAATTTGGTCAATAATGGGTATATATACAAGTATAACGCGCCTCACTTGAGAATAAATACATTGGCTGAAACCGCCCCGATAGAGAAGTGGATCACCAATCATGAGGGAAAATGACCTGATATTTAATGCATTTAAGATTTAGTCGATTGTAAGTTTCTTTATAGTTTTCTCTATCAATAATCAGAGTTTATTTTAATGAATGCACTGTAGTAGCTTATTTTTTCTCGAGATATCGCTATTCAAACATTTCAAATTTAAGAAAATAAAATCTTATTACGCGATATTTAAAGGGTTAAAACTATTTCACGGAGCGTGCTAACACAAATAGTACTTTCGGCAGTATATTCTAGCCTCTGAAATATATGCTCGTATTTTTTTATTTAAAGTTATACATTGAAAAGTGCTTGCTACTTGGTATGCCGATGCAATCTATTACTGCATCTTTGAATTTCAGCCCCAGTTCCAGCAGATTTTTATCCGTCCCTATTCAAAGAATCTTTTTGCAATTTATTATTATGCCTAAAAGTGGAGGCTTATCATAGATGTAGTAAGTAAAATCTTGGCTTCATTCTGACAGTTTTAGGTGTGAGTTTTTTCTTTATAATGCAAATATACATTCAATTAAATTGCTCTTCCTCAGTAAATCTGGTTGTCATAAAAATGGAAGAAAAAATAGAGCATGAGTGTTAGTCTATACATGAAAGTGTCTATTTTTACAGTTTATTTAAAATAGTTTGATATTACTAAGTAACAATTATTTTAATTAATATACCACAATAGCTGTTAATTGTAATTGCTGCAGTGTAAATAATGTTGTGAAACCCAAAGAAAAATGGTCCGAAATTTCAGTAACAATTTTTTTCTTGTTTTGAAACCTTCTTCTTTTTTTATTTCTTTTGATGGATCAAGCGATTAGAAAGGTTGCAGTTAATATTTAAGAGAATAAGTCTTGCTAAAGTACAAAAGTACATTATAATAAAACGCGATATCGAAAATAATGGCAAGGGATAAAAGAATCATTGACGAAGAGCCACCAATTGCGACTATCGAGGGTTGGGAAGACGGTCAACCTTTCAAAAGAGGCATTCACAAATTAGATCGCTGGGCACTTCAATCTGCAGATACTTTAACAATCCACATCGGGCCCCATGATATTACATTAGTTCAGGATCCACACTCTAATTATTTGGGTGGTTATGTATGGTTGACATCTATCGTATTTTGCTCATATCTCGAACGTTTAAGTTCAAAACGAGATCGCCATGGTTGGATTAGTCTGGATCATCGTAAGCGTTGGGTTGAATTAGGTTCAGGTGTAGGATTAATTGGCATAATGTTGCACAAATTGGGTATTGAGGATGTTGTTATTACCGATATTGAAGAATTGGTTGAAACTATGGAGAAAAATGTCGAAGCCAATCAACTTCATGTCAAATCAATCAGCGGGCGGATGAAGAATGATTACGACAATGATATTATTGTAGTTGATCCGTTACTATGGAATAATGTTGAAGAGATGGATAGCATTAAAGCAGGAGGAGATATTGACTATATAGTTGCATGTGATTGTATATATTCAGAAGCCAGCGCAATGGATCTAGTTGATACTATGGATTATTTATCTGGTGAGAAGACGACTATTATTTGTATTAGTGAAGTTCGAAATCAGGCAGCACAAGATAAATTCATGTTGGAAGCAGAAGCGCGATTTCAAGTAGAATTATTACCTGCCATCCAATGGCAAAAGAAAGTTAATCAACAAGTGGATTTCGATGAGACACTAAATCTTTATAGGTTGCGCAAAGCAAAGCGTCGTTCAAAGTCAGCGAAGAAATAAAATGGAAACTATCATCATTGTCTTTTTTTTTTTTTTTTCCTGTTCTTTATTTTTTTTTCCTAATTTCTTATCTTCCCTTTCCTTTCATTTCTCTCTCCCTCTCTTTCTTCTACTTTTTTTTTCTTTCTTTCATCATCCCCAACTTGTATCTACTATCCTTTTTTACTATATTTTTTTTTTTTTTGAAGGGTAAATCAAATATTTGAAAAAACTATAATACGGAATTTAAAAATAAACATTTTGAAATTTTGACTTTTTAGAAGTGTTGGCTATTTAATATAAATTGTGAAAAAAAAAGAAAAAAGAGAACAAAGAATAGCATATTATATAATTTACATTTATGGAACAGCAGTAAAAACCAAATACAAAAAATTACCTCGGCAACAACTTAAAGAAAAAGAAAAATGAAGTGGCTTCCATTACCAAAAATAGCACATGGCATTGCTATTTACCCATTCTCTCCTTCAAGCATTTCTACAACGAATGCTACAGCAACTACGACCAGACCATCTTCGGGTCTTTTATCCCCTCAGCAACAAGACGATAGCTCTATTCATACATCGTCTACTTGTAGTGTGGACTTATCATCTACTCAAACTGAAGACTATAGTCATTTAATACCATTGGAAGTAGGAGATGAACTATTTATCATTGAACAACAAGGTCAATGGTATAGAGGATATGTATCATGTCCTCTTGAACAAGGTGTTAAACCCAATAAGGCTCCGATCGGTTGTTTTCCAAGATCTCATGTTCAAATCAAAGAATACCTTGACATTAATCCAGATGAAGCAGATACAATTGTATATCGTAAAAGAAGAGAAACACCGACTTCATCAAGACCATTATCAGAATTAAATACTTTGCCTCGATCTTTTTCAGAATCTTATATTCATAATACGCTAGATCAGCCATCAACAATTCGTCCTGGTAGTTTTGGCGATTTAAACTTTGAATTTGAGGTGCCTGATGTGAAAAAATCAGTTGCTCATATACCCCCACCACCATTACCATTAGCTCGATTCGATCAATCTACAATTACAGGAAGTTCAGAACCTTTAGTAGACGAAATTGCAGCTTGTGTTAGTGAATGGAATAGTTTATTATATACCTATATCAATCATCGTCAATATAATACCTTCAATACTGTTCGGGACCATATCAATTATTTATTTCAGGCACGAAGACAATTGTTGGATCAAGCTTTATCTAGAGAGGAATTGGTGAAACTTCGAAAAGAAATTATAAATCGCATGGTTATTAGTAATATGGAACAAAATCAAGATATGATTATACGACACCCTGAAAAGGGTTATTTATTAGATGCTACAAATGCATCTTTAAGCACCATCTATCGGATGCACTTTAAATATGCTACACACGCATCCTCTTCAATTACAAATGCTTCAGCCAAATTAGTAGATAATACAATGTTGAGTCATTCAGCAAGTACCAGCACAATTAATACAGTTACTTCAAATGCCACCAACGCATCAGCAACTGCTCAGCAAACTTCTGCTCCTCCTCAACAACCAAAAGGCGCTAAATTTCATCATTTATTTTTCGAGTTGAAAGCTTGTATTGCTCATATTTGTCAACCTGGTGAATTTACAGAGCTTTATTTTTCTTTGTACAGTGCCATGGAACACAAATATTTGACTGAACAATTTGTGGTTATTCTTAATTTTAATGGAATGCCGAAAGATGAAGCTCAAATTGGGAAATTACAAGCTTTGTTTGTTGATTTATCATTACACGATATCACAGACGATCTATACATGGTTTGTCATGTGTTACGTTTAGGTGGTATGAAGCTTGGAGATGGTAAAGATCATTTTGGTAGTATTGGAACACACACATCACAGTTCTTTCATTCCAACAAACACATGCATCAATCATTTCAGAAGCCTTCAGCAGCCGCTACTACCAACGCCATGTGTCGACGACCTTTTGGCTGTGCCGTCTTGAAGCTCAGTTCATTGGCTTCGTTGCACAACAGTGATGAGAAAGCAACTATTGAACATGATATGCCCATCTATGCTGCAGTCTCGGAGGCAAACTATACCACTTTACACGAGGATATTATATTTAACAATACCAAGGAATTTCAAAAGAATCCACGTGCAGAATCATTGAGAGTTTCACTACGAACATTTTATGGATTTTTGGATGAAGTACTCAAGACAAATGCTGCCTTATTACAAGATATACCACAAACATTACGCTTAGGCTTTGCTGATGTTGCATTTCCTGATGATAGTCGTAATGATTTGTATATCAAGCTGGAGTTTGGAGATCTCTCTCAGTTTGGCAGATCACGTAATATTCAAGTTACCATGTGTGTACGTGATAATAAAACTGGGGAAGTAATAGATAATGCTATATCAGTCGGTGCTGGTGCACGTCCAGTGAGTTATTGGGAAAGCATGGTCATATATCATGAGCAACGTCCAAAATGGGGAGAACTGATCAAGGTTAACATTGAGGATGTACATCAATGGGAACGCTCACACGTATTTATAACTGTGAAACATCGCAGTAGTAATTTTACAGGTGCAGGGTCCAATACTCCCATATTAAAATTTTCAAATAATGGATATCAAACATCAAATGGAACAGATTCACCCACAAATCCATCAACTTCAGTTGTATCTGCAACGTCTGGTGGTGGAGAAAAAATTATTGCAATGGGATTTTTGCCTTTATTTTTACCACCTTTTCATCGTGATTTTGTTGCTGATGGATCTCATACATTAAATTTGTACAAATATGATCGGCAATCTTCACTACCTCGACATTATTTGGACAATACACCTTGGTGTATTCGATCCACAGCACCATCTAATATGGCACATCAATCATTGGATGGCATTAATAAATCACCTCGTCCCTCATATCGCAGTCGAGGCCATAATCATTCACCTTCAACTCAAAGCTTTAAAAGTTTAAATGGATCGTTTAATTCAGCTGCTACTGCTTTCAATACAACGAGTGCATCTACTAGTGTTACTGATGTTACTGCATTAGCTTCTTCATCTCTTCAACAACAACAACAACAACAACAGCAACAACAGCAATCATCGAATAGCAAACTTGTGCTGTTACGTGATACAGTTACTCTCAATACATTTTTGTGCTCCAACAAGTTTACTCAAAACAAGATTTTAGTTAAATTGCTTAATTGGCGGGCTTTAATGGAAGGAGCCGAGGATGGCACAGCAGAATTATTATCAGTATTAGATCAATTTACATTTGTGGGTGAAGTAGAAGTTGTAAAGTTTTTGGGCGATATTTTTGATGCTTTGTTGGACATTTTGACATATGAGGATGAGGATATCAGCGACCTAGTGACCAAGGAAATTCATGACCAAGTACTTGCTGCTATTGTCTGGTTGCTTGGTATTGTTCAAGATCGTCGATTCAGCAATTTTAGACCTGTCTTGGATGTTTACATTGAAAATAGATTTTCCATTCAGGATTATGAACGCCAAAGCCATCAACTTTTCAGTAGCAACAAACGAGAAACTCGTAATTATAGTTATCGTATTGCTCCTGAAACAACATTTGATCATTTGATGAAAAGTTTATCCCGCCTATGTGAGGACCCTAGTGATTCTTCTAAAGCCAAGCTACTAAGAAGTAGTATGAAAGTGTGGGATTATCTCTTTAGATTTATTGTGAGATCTCGTTTGAATCAACAACAAAAGGAATATGAAGATGAACGTGCTATAAATAATGAATTGTTCAAGAAGGAATTGGAGAAATTGCTTGGAGAAATCACTAGTATTATGAGTCCAGAGCATCCTAGTTCTATGATTGGTACTCAAACACTAGCACTTCAACATTTTGCTGATATTTTGGTTGAATTACATAAAATATTCTCTCCTCAAGAAGTAGTGGAAGTTGCAACAGGTTTTGTGGATGCTTGTGCTCACGTCACTGGTAGGTTGGTTGGCTTCAAACTAGCTATGATACTTGGTATAGTGAAGGGCCCTACATTTGATTATCCATCGTGCAGATTTGAAATGGCAAAGAATGTGATTCGCTGGATCAGGCTTTGGCTGAACTCTTATATGGCAACAGCTAAAGATGTCATTTTTGCTAGACAGGTGGAACAGCAACAACAACATCCTGATAGTAATAATCCACAACAAACTCGTTTGCCTAGATCACAGTGGATCGAGAATTTGCGATTATCTACAACAATTTTGAGTGAATTACTGGACAGAGTGAGAAAATCATTTGGTATGACTTCCTCTGGATTGACATCTTCTTGTATTTCATCGCCATCTATCAGCAATTATTCTAGACCTACATCATTTGCAGCTACTAATGAGGATGATGGTTTCATGCAAGAATGTTCTGTAACCGATTTGAGCTCAATAACTGAATATGCATTACAATTAGTCCCTCAATTGCTAAATGCTTACAAAGATATTCAAAGGTTAACTATCCAAGCCATGCATGTTTCAAGTGTTCCACCTGGTACACCTATCATTGATAATCATTTGACTGGTTGGGTATCATCAAATCCAGGATCAAGACCTCATTCCCGCCAATCTTTTAGTATTTTAAGAGAAAGAGCTAGTTCAATTGGTGCAAACAATAGTAAAAATCCTTTGTTATCTCCTGATATCACTCAAGATATGCAAAGCAACATGCTTCAAAAGTCTGCATCAATTGGTAATGGTGGTACTGCAACTACTGCTGTGAATCCAAATACTGCGATATCCAATACTAACAACAGTAGTAGCAATAAATCCAAGTTTACTGTTGTACTGCAAGCATTATCAACATCACCTGCTACACCATTCCCAAGTACATATCCATTTCAACCTGCAACTAAGACTTCCAATACAACTACTGGTCAAGGATTGACTAGCGATCAAGCAGCAATGATTAGTACTGGTTTATTGGACCTGACCGTTGTATTTCTTGAACTATTCTATATGACACCCAAACAGCAATGGATTACATTTATCAAAAAGATGCAAGCTCAAGATGGTGTTGAGGATACTGCCGAATTCTTGCGCAAGATTGTATACACTTGTATGGGCATTCTATTTGGTGATAATATCTTGACATTGGAAGAATCAAGTTTGACTGTAGATGGTATGGCACGTTGTGAAGAAGATGAATCTCGAGACAAGAGAAGAATACCAAAGAAATGGCTTAATTTTGATACAATTGCTCATCAAATTATATTGTGTGATATCTTGGAGCCTATCAAGTCTATTTTCGAACTTTCTGCATTCATACCTACAGAGAAAGCCTATATGCCACCAGAAGAGGATGAGATGTTGCCTACTATGTATGAAGATATGGATCTACCTGAGACTCCTCAAGATCAAAATACACAAAAATCATCATCATCAACAACAACAACAACAACAGCAGCAGCACCAGCAACAACGGCAACAAACAATAACATTGCTGAACAACAATCAACATTACTACTATGGCGAATTTATTTTGTTGGGTTTTTGCGCGTGGTTGGTAGCCCAAGATTAGATATATCTGAATCTATGCCTCAAGTACAACGTGCTGTTTGGAAAATCATTGGCAACATGCGTGGTGAAGTTGGTGCTAAAGTATTTTTATCATTGTGGAAATTAGCCGGAAGGAGTGCAAGTTGTACGGCTGCCGGTTTTAGTACTTTGAATGATTACGATGTTACAGCAAATAAACATTTATCAGACTATTTTGGTAGTGAAATTGCCCATCAATCTCCGGTATCATCGACATCTGATCTCAACCATTTTACTGACGATTCTCTACGTCAAAGCATGGCATCTATTGAAGAAGTAGACGATGATGATCATGAATTCAATACCAATAGCTTTTCCACTCGCACAAGCAGTACTATTAGCAACAACAATAACAATTACTCGGTGCGTAACAGTGTTCGTATTGGTCCTACTGATGAATTGCCATTATCATCTATCAATGAAGAGCATTTTGGTGAAGACACTGCTAAATCTGAAGTTTCTTTCCTGCAAGCTGATTTAGCTTATTTCATTTTAAGTCCAATGTGTGCTGCAAGTTTAACTCTACATGATCGTGTTCGAGTCAATGCTCTATCAATCATTGCTGATATTATTGCAATTGAGCTTTATTCTTACGGCGAATTACTTCACGTACAACATGTAATCATTAGTACTCTAGATCGTCTAGTTATGTCTGAAAATAAGGGTGATGATGTTATAAATGCTCGTATCACTGTTGAATTAAATGCAGCATTAGAACAAAGATTACTTTCTGATAATCGACAAGATTGTTTATCAGTTGGTAGAAGAGCAGTTGATTCTTTGTGTAAATTTCATGGGTTATTATTACAAATTAGAAGCTTACCTGCGGATGATGATGAATTTATGGATGAGCGTATTACTGCTACATTGAAGCTTATGAAGTTTATTCAAGTCATTGAAAGAGAGGAAATTTATATCAAGTATGTGCACCAGCTGGTGCAAATGCATTTGGATAGTCGTAACTTTATTGAGGCTGCTCTGACTTTAAGATTCCATGCTGATTTACTGCAGTGGGATCCCAGTGATAAGTTGGCTGAAATACATGATTTATCATTATCTGCTCAAAGTTCTTTTACTCGCAAGGAAGGTCTTTATATGAAGATGATCACCTATTTGGATCAAGGTAATGCTTGGGAAATCTGTATTCAGCTTTGTAAAGAACTGGCTTATGAATATGAAACTACACTGTATGATTATACCAAATTGAGTGATATTCTTAACCGTCAAGCAACATTTGTCGAGAATATTGTCAAAAAGGAACGTTGTTTCACTGAATACTTCCGTGTTGGCTTCTATGGTCGTGGTTTCCCTGCTAGTAATCGAAATCGACAATACATTTACCGTGGTTTGGAGTGGGAGAAGATGTCTTCGTTTGTAGAAAGAATGCAAAATCGACATCCTAATGCTCAATTGCTTCCAAGTAAAATATCTAACTCCATGTCAATAACAGATGATCAACTGAAGGAGCTTGATAGTACACTTGATGGCCAATATCTACAAATTACTCCAGTAACACCTACTCCTGATACAGATGATATACCTTGTCTTTCAAATCCCAATGCACCTGATAGCATCAAGAAATACTATTCTTTCAATAATGTATACAAGTTTTCTTTCTCTCGACCTGTCACCAGAGAATCAACCGATAAATCTGATGAAAATGACAAACAACCAGAATCTGATTTCTTGAATTTATGGACTGAAAAATTCGATTTTGAATGTGAAGATAAATTTCCAACAATTGTCAGAAGATCCAAAATCATCAGCTCACAGACAAGTGTAATATCACCTATTGAAAATGCTGTAACAGCCATGGAGAATAAGAATAAAGAATTGGAATCATTAGAAAAGAAATATGCTGCCTATCTTCCCAAGAATAATCGCCGTATGTCTAGTTTGGCGCAGCCTATCAATATCAATCCATTTTCAATGTCTCTCAATGGTGCAGTCGATGCTCCTGTCAATGGTGGTGTCCCTCTATATAAAAAAGCATTCTTGACTAAAGATTATTGGGATAAAAACCCAGAGATGCGACAGTGGATACATAGACTTCAAAATGCTATTGAGGATCAGGTACAGTATAATATTGTCAAATAGTTGGATATTTACTGATTTTGCTTTCAATTTCATTAGGTTTTAATCATCAAAAAATGTTTAGAAACACATAATAAGCTTGTGAGCAATGAAATGCGACCATTCCACACAACTTTAACAGAATGTAAGCTTGACAAGGTTTCTTGTGAACTGATAAAATATTAATTGATGTTGTGTAGTTTTCCATAAAAACTTTGCTGACGAGATCAAATCATTGAAAGCAAAAAGCATCAGGGAAGAAATCAAAGAAAACCCTTCGCTTTCAATTTCTACAACCAATTCACTCAATCGACGTCGTTCAACATTATCTAGTAGCACAACAACAGAAAATAATAGTCTTTATGGTCATCAACAGGTCGAAGATGCAAAGGTAGTATCACCCAATCTTTCTCGCCAAAGTACCACCACACAAACACCTGGTGTTGGTGGTGTTCCTGTATTACCTACACTTCCTGTCATGTCTCCAATTAGTAGAGCATTCTCTATTCGTACACCAGTTACAGAAAATACTCCTGGACTATCAACCACTTCAGCTCTCAATAATAATACTGCTTTTGAAAATGCAACAATGTCTCGAGCCGAAAGCTTATCACGTACATTGAAAATGTCATTGCGTAAAAAGTCTCGCAAGAAATCACAAAACACTGATAGTGCACATGTTGCTACCAACAATAACATACACGATAGGCAAATTTAGATCAGAGAAAACAAAAGTCATTTACCATAACCTATCTACTGTAGTACAAAATTATTTAATCTTTATTTATACATATTTTATGCAAATGTAAAATCATAATAAACATATAAACACTCCAATCTCCTTTTATATACAGTATAAGCAATATACATATCCTATTTGACGAGATACATTGTCGTGAGATAATTAGATGTCCTTCAAACTCTCTTCACTTGAAAAACTCCCCTCTCCTGCTTTCAATTTTTGAGATTTCCGTTTTCATGTTCAAAATAGGAATAGCGAAACAAGGTAAATTAAATAGACACATATATACTGTATGTACTACAAAAATACATAAGCATATGCTTATCCATACTGTACATACAATACAAAAGTGTAAGTATACCGTACATTAATCATTTCAAAATTTCTATTCTTCAACATCGGAACGTGCTCTCTTTCTATAACTAACCCCATACTAAACATTTCTAGGATATACTTTGGACACTACTAAACAGACATGAATTGGTCGGATTATGCTGCCTGTTCCTAAGTTTATTTTATTTCTCATAAAAGTCTCAAAAACGCGTAAAATTCACTGTTTTTTTCCTTCAAAACTGTGTCCGACTTTTCATCCCTGCACTAATTTTTTTTTAACTAGATAGCACCATGAATAAATTATATGCCAATGTACCTGAGATGTTTAACTTTAACTTCAAAATAAGTATCCGGAAATATCCAGTTTTTTCCAGTTGTTATAAATTTTTCAATGCTAATGTTTCGGATTTTCGCGCGTATTTCACTGGTAAAAATTGAAACATTTGGGTCTTCATATCTCTACAAAAAATTAAGCTATACTATTACTGTCTAGTAATGAAACTTACATGTTTTAAAGTACTCTATAACATATTTCAGTATGAAAAAATTCTGAGCACTTTTATTTTTTTTCATTTTTTTGGCATTTCTATAGTAGATTTCAAAGTATTGGTTAAATTGAGCAACGTTTTTTTTACATTCATGTCATTAAGCTCGTTGAGCTCTCTCAGACCCAATTTAGAGTTTTTCAAAACATTAATTTTTTGTGGAGATATCCTCAAAAATGTGTATAAAAACATACCTTCATTTCTAGCTTCCATTTTTCCCTTATATACCCTCATCCCAAATTCTGAATCTGAAAAAATTTTGGACAAAAATCTAGTTTTCTCTACAAAAAATGCAGCTAGAAAATTTCACAATAGCTCGATCGATAGATAATTTTTTTGCGCATCATTCTCGTTTATTATATTTTAAATACGCTTATGAAAAGTGATGCGTATCTTCAAAAAACCTTCAAAATTTCAATTGCATTTTACGCAAAATTTAATGTAAAATGTTTTTTTTATTTTTGCTTAGATGAATGCAGAACCCAAAACTGTACAGAAAGTATTTAATACGCAACTTCAACTTACTTTGCAGTTCATGAGCCATTAAGCAATTTTGTTTTTTGCATCATTTTCAGGTCGATTTGACAAATCGATTTTGAAGCCCAGTTAATATAGGCTTTAAGCTGTAATATAAACTATTACTTTGATTATCTCGACGAAAACTCAATATTTTTCGCTGAAACAAAAAATGTAAAGTAGCCTAGAGTTGGATCTACCTTATAAATACAAAAAAATAACACTTTAATTTAGTAGTAAAACAGATAATAGGCAGCGTCAATAAAAAATATAAATTTTGATGGAGTAATCAATAAAGCAAGATGTGAGCTACTAACCGATAACTATGCCGATTTCATGTATTTTAAATCTTTAAGAGGATGAAAGGTAGACCAAAATAATCTAGCGCCAGCCTTTTTGCCATTACGTTAAATGATGCATTATGTAGTATTTGTTAACTGATATATTTTATCCAAACCATACAATTTATCACATGTTTTTATTAAAGGTACCATATTTATAATGCAATTTTTTTGAGTCCCGGATGAAACAATAGTGAAAATACAAAGCTACTATTTAGCAAGAAGAGAATAAAGGTTACGAGCTTATTGTCAAGATGCCATATACTCTACAAATCCCAGGTTCTCAGAAAAAAAGAGGCTCAATCGATATATAGACCTAGAAAATCGTATAAAAATTAAGGCTGCTTTAGATATATTTTTGGGCTTCATCTTATTTGTTCTTTTGCATTACTATATACGAAGTTCTTTTTCGTATATATACAGATGTGGTTGTACTTGTACTTGGTTCAATCATCTTTTATAAATTTTGTCTATTTCGAATGTAGAAATGCATTTCAAATTCAGTGCAGATTTCCAATGCTTTTAGTGCACTGTAGTCCGCTTTGAAAGATGGGAGCATATTAAATTTTCATTGTATACACAATTAAAAAAGTAATATAAACATAAATAAAACGCTACGATACATATCGTAGAACTTGAATATTTTTAGCCATCATTACTTGTAATGAAAAATAAATTTTTCATGGCCTGAATTTATACTCACTGCGTAAGATATCTATGACACTGTTTTAATATTTTGCAGTTTAGGTTTACTTTGTGAAACTTGAATAAAAAATACCAACGGGTTTCGGCAATGAAGAAAACAACCAAAATAGATACAACATATCACCATCAATCCGAGGATGGACCTTCACATATCTTGAGCCAAGAGAACTTGGCGGTTCCAATGACGCCAAATGCAGGCCTGGATTAATTCGGCTTCCTCTCTAATTGGTTACATTCGTCAACAAGTACAAATGTTAAGCATATCAATTACATATGTAGATCGCCATTTGTATTTATTTTTTGACACACAACGACTAAAAACAGAAGTATTCCACAATCAAGGCAAATTAGGTCTATTTAAATTCTTGATCTAAATCTTAATTACTATTTTACTGAAGAAAAGGCCCTTTCATTAATGAGAAATTTTAACATGATTGGAAGAAACAATAATACATTAAACCAAATGTATGCTCCCTCTTGGCAATTGATGGATGGACTTAGACTCTATTAAAAACGGAGATAATTACATTAAATTTTACACTATCATACTTCATTTAATATTGCTTGGCTCTATTCTTGCATTAACGCATATATAAAGGCCAATGATTTATTGCTTTCAGTTTGAATTATCATTATCATTTTTATCAATATGAAACTCTCACTCGTCGCAGCATCTCTCCTTTCCGTTTTGGCTTTAACTGAGGCAGCTACTACTCAAGTTTGCGAAGAAAAATATTCTGGTTTGTTTTCATTGATGGATTTTTTTTATCAATCATTTTGACTGACATTAATATAGTAACCTCTGGCGATACCTGTCAATCAATCGCTACTAAATATGGCATCACTGAAGCTCATCTCAAGCAATGGAATAAGGATCTTAACTCTCAATTTGATTGCTCAACTGTAAAAGAGGGTGATTCCATTTGTGTCAAGGTAACTTGTAATATTTCATTAATATACACTACATTTATTTAAACGTCCATAATTGTATTTATTTAGTATGCATCTCCTTCATCCAAAAAGAAGAGAAGTAACGAAGAGCCTGAAACTGCAAAGCCTACAGGAGCTAAACCCACTGGTGCAAAGCCTACCGAATCAAAGCCTTCCGGTAAGCCTAGTGGTGCTAAACCTAGTGGTGCTAGACGTTCCATTTCTGTTGAAAAGAGACGTGAAAGTAAAGAAACCTCTAAATCTGCCAAACCAACAGGAGCCAAGCCCACCGGTACTAGACCTTCAGGCGCAAAGTCTACTGGATCAAGTCCTTCTGGTAAGCCCAGCGGTGCTAAACCATCTGGCAAACCTAGCGAGGCTAAACCATCTGGAGCTAAACCTTCCGTTTCCGTTGAAAAGAGAAGCAATGATCATGAATCCTCTGAACCTGCCAAACCAACAGGAGCCAAGCCCACCGGTACTAGACCTTCAGGTGCAAAGTCTACTGGATCAAGTCCTTCTGGTAAGCCCAGTGATGTCAAGCCATCTGGCGCTAAACCATCTGAAAAGCCTACAGGTGCAGCTTCCAAGGAAAGGAGAGATTATGAAAGCGAGGATGAAGAAGCATCTGCTAAACCCACTGATATTCCTACTGGTGACAAGCCTTCAGGTGTTCTTTCCAGTGAATTACCCCGTGGAACTAATGTTCCCCCTTCTGACCACCCCACGAACTCTAATGATGGTTCAAGCGATGCTTCTAATGAAGAGACCGAGTAAGAAGAGTAAAAGGCTCTTGTACCTTGAATTGATGCTTTAAATAATACATATATATGAAAACAGGATCAATTCCTAAATAAATAAAATATGATATTGCCCATAACAATATATGGATTTAGTTTTATATATTCTAATGGTTCATGTACACATTAATTATAGCGTTTAACACTGTATATATCAGAAAATCTACCACCGCATTTTATAAGTACTTGTTTTGGGGAGTATTATACTAATAATGCTGGAATTATTTATTTTTATACACTATGATAATGTAAAATGAATATTAGATGCTACTCGTTGTTGCCTTGTTTTTTATATTTGTTGTATATTTATCGAATTCAGAATTCTGGTAGAAAAAAAGAAAGTGGAAATGTTACTCTTTCCGCATTGATTTGAATCATCAAATTGTTGCATATAATCAGTAAACAGTTGTTCAGTTAACCGGGTTTGATGTATACATAATTTATGCAGCTACACCTTAGCAGGTAAAAATATAGTTTTTATGTGTTCAGTTTATGCAAATTGTAATACTACATGAAGCAATGGGATTCATCCTAAAACTTGGATCATGTAAAACGGTTTCGCATTTCTCTGCTGGACAATGTACTTTAAATTACTGTACATTCCAGGCGGTTTACATATTGTATACATATATCAACTGAGATGTATACGATCCATGCCTATCAAAGCAATGCAAGTAAATGATCAGGTTCAATCATTGTCATTCGTGCGCAACTCGAAAAATCTCAAATGAGTGAATTGCATCCAACTCACGGTAAAATGAATGCCTCTTACCGACCAAATACGGCATGATGATGTTGTTCATCTCGATTTTTTTTTACAGATGCTGATCTCCGCCAATTACAAATCAAATTACATGCCATTTCGCCCACAATGGTTGCCTTCCATGGACTACTTTTTTTTTTTTTTTTTGACTCAGTGGAGATGAATCTACAATATTTAAACTAATTTGATTTTGAAAACTATGTTATAAAGGTTGTCCTGACTATTCTTCAACGATGTCGTACATATCGTCCTTAAATCTGCTCAACGCAGATTCACCTGCTCCTATCAATGAAGAAGCATTTCAGGAAGAATTAGCACTTTGGGCAAATGCTCAATTTAGTTTTGATACCACTCCGGGTTCTGCCCTGGTTAGTGAAGATGATAAGAAGGATGAAAATCTATTACAAACATTGACCAAATTAACTCAACTTGGTAAGAAGATTAAAATAATGTTCTATTTAAGAATAACTCCTAAAAAATATCTTGTAGTTCAGCCCAATGTAATGCAACAACCATCAATTGGATTTTACAATAACAACAACAACAACATTTCCTCTGCACCTACTTCCATTTTACCTCGTATTGCACCTGCTCCTGGGCCTTTAAGCGGCATTCAGTTATTGGAAACCAACAACAAGAAGCGTCCAATTGAAGATGAATCAGATTTGAGTGTAGATGATGATAAAAGACGTAGAAATACAGCTGCTTCTGCCAGATTTCGTATGAAAAAGAAACTCCGTGAGCAAGCATTGGAAGAAACAACCAAAAAAATGGCTGACAATGTCGAGAAACTCGAATCCAAAGTGAAGGAACTCGAAATGGAAGCAAAGTGGCTCCGTGCCCTTGTCATTGAAAAAGATCCTAAACTTTTAGCCAAGGAAGAACAAGTCGATGATGAAGCAAATGAAACTGTGCAAGAAGAGAGCTAATCTCTCTCTCTCTCTCTCTCTCTCTTGTGCGCGGAGTTCAGTCTGCATTAATGCTTTTTGTTGCCTATTTGTACATAAAAAAAATATAGTCTTTGATTTGAATAGAAAAACATTAATTTTCATTAAATTCCATGCCTTATTTTTTTTGTTTAAATTACTTGATTTGCTTGTTTGTGTTTTTTGATTCAATAAGATTCAAATCAATCAAAACAAATTCCGCTATCTCGTATCCAATTTGCGTAATAATGCAGGGCTTTAATTGGACATAATATTCAAGATTATCCATTGTGCCAATGATCTTCATCTACATTTTTCTTTCTCATCCAGGGCTGATTTATATGCATTTCTCGGTTTTCGTTGTCCACTGTTTCACATTACGCAACTGGACTTTATTACTTGAAAACCGCCGAGAAAAAGGATCTCAATTGAATCAAAATTACCAAATTAAAATACAACTGTACAATAATATCATACAAACTGAAGTTTATCTCCATCATATATTTCTAAATGGCTGCGGCATAATTGGCATAGTTCAAGTAACATTGGATGTCTGTTAAGAAACTCCGGGCATTATTCATTGGAGCTCCCCGATACCATTGTATGTAAGCCGCTATAAGCATTTTAAAGGACTACAAAACATCTGAACATGAGGTTTCTCACGATAAGCTTTAGCTTTTGACATTTTCGTTTTCAGTCAAATTCAACAAATGCCTGAAAAAACGCACTAGTATATTCAAAATACTAACAACTCATTATATATATCGTTTTTTCTTTAACAAAAATGCCTTGATTTCAAATGTTTTTAGCTTCAACTTGATTGTTAAAAGCTTGAATACGTGTCGTTATTATAGTCACAGACAGCCAGTTTTTGAGTTTACATTTTTTAATTCCTAAAAAGGGATGATTTGTAATTGCCGCTTACTTTTTATTTCAAAATAAAACTGAAAAATAAAAAATTCAGTATTATACCCAAGATTCTATAGCTAAGTTTAATGTTATTTATTTTTGATCACCATGCTCCACAGCTTTGAAAATACTCTTCAAATGTCTGAGCTCATTTTTTTACTGCTTAAACATTAAAACTTCATTGAACAATATCTCGGCGAAAAATCAAGATAAAAAGTTGATTTTTAGCAATATCTGCTTGTTTTAAGATACCCTTTAACATATTTGAACTCTACTTTTTTTTTTCACAGTTTTATGTTTTGCTTCTTCTTTTTTTTGGCAAATTAACATATTTCGCAAACTAGTTAGCAAATTAACTGATGCGTTTCATGTACTCAAGTTATAACCCTAGTTTATATCTATCTATAACAATTTAGTTTTCTGAAATATCTCAAATTTTGATAGAGAAAATAAAAAAAAAGGTACAAAAAAAAAAAAAATTGATGGTCAGTTCATCCGGACATTTTTCATGAGTATCCGTACGTCCTTTTTTCTCGAATCCCAAAAAAAATCACACGAAATTTCAAGTTTCTCCACGAAAAATACAGCTACAGTTGCATGCAATATTTCGATCTATAGATAATTTTGCGGGCTATCATCTGAAAAAGTTATATTTTAGAGATTTTTTTAAAATTGAAGAGAAAATTTTGAAAAACCTTCAAAATTTCACTTTGATTTTACTGTAATTTTTGTAAGAAGATATCTTCTAAACGTTACACCATTCGATGCACAATTAAAAAATATCCATAAAACATTTAGCAACCCATGGCAGCTTGCTAAACATTTCGTTGCGTTATTAAAGATTCAAAGTTTTTCTTCGATTTTTGATCAGATTTGACCTTTTGTATTTCAAACACCGATCCGAGACAAAAAATTGTTTAGAACCAAGATTTGATGTTAATTAAGTATGATGTTAATGAATACGACCGGAAAAAAAATAAAAAATAAGGAAAGCACAAACTGTTAAACTAGGTTTGTGCATTTAGGCTTTGTACCTCTTAATTCATGATTTTTTTTAAACCATTTGCACATTGTCGGCCTGTATTGAAGACTGAACCACATTAAAGCATAGAATGTCAAACATGCAACAGTTATATGTCTAAATAAATAATGTGTTAATGTATAGTACTAATATGTTATGCACTCAAAAAAAAAAAAAACAAAAAACAAAAACCCCGTTAATATCAAATTTACCATATATTTTACAAATATGGCGTCTCATGTTTCGGCTAATCCGTTACAGCTATATAAACCAACTACGATATGACTAAATAGTAGTAGGAAACCAAAGAATTCCTACGTACTGATAAAGTTTGTATATTGAAATATAGTTACTACACGTGTTTCATCTAATTACTTTAATAATGAGTAGGGTACAGTACCACACCAATTCGCTTTATTTGATGATAAAGTTTTGTTAGTATTCTTAGATGAACCAAATACGCTTTTGTACAATCTTTGAATTCAAGACACTTACAAGAAAATTATACACGGCCGTATAATATAACTGCAACTGCATATATGTACATTACATACTAAACTTATGAACATAGGCCATATAATAAGCTTAAATGTATACATAGCTGTGTAACCCAGAAAATGAAATGACAGAAATTATTCCGTTTTGCCTGGATACAAAAAAAGGGGTAAAGAAAAATGATCATTCATCGCTTTACTATAATAGTCAGCACCTTTTATGAGCATGTATTACCAATATTTGCATATGAACGTGGCCCATTATTCATTATTAAGTCTCCTACGGCTACAAGTGGTTATAAATAGAGCAAATATAGAGGGTTTGGATATATACACAACTTCTTTCTTATTTAAAAATTATGCCAGCTGGAAAGTTATCAGTTTCACCATGTAAGTTTCAATTACAAAGTATCATTGCCATTAAAAGAAGAAGAAAAAAAACTCTAATAGTTTACTGTTCACAGTAACCATTCATGGTCTTGCACAAAATGGATTCCCTAGTAAGTACATTATTTTGACTTTATACAGCATTTATTGACACATTTTGTGAGTAGCATCCCAAACATTTATAGGTTGCTACGTTTCTCCGTCTGAAAAGCAAAGAACTAACTCTGCAAGTGGTCCCGAGCCTCAATTTCAAGACACATTGACCTGGTAAGCATGATTGTATAGTAAAGAAACCAGACAACATATCTAAATTGAATGAACATATCAATAGTCAAGTAAACGAGCAAGATCAGTCATTATCCATCGATGTGATTAATGAAGATCCTAATCGCCCTGGACCTATTGGTTCAGCTCAGGTTCCATTGTATAAAGTGTTTGAATCAAAGAAATTCGAAGATTGGGTACCTCTTACTACAAACACAGGTGGTCCTCTTGGACACATTTATATGAGACTTTCATTTGAAGTATGTAATCAAATATATAATATGTTTTTGATATAGTATTTACTTCTGTTTTGTATAGCCATCTTTTGCTCAAGAAAACCAAACAGAAAACCCTTACGGTTTGCCTCCTCCTCCACCAATTCCTTCAAATTTACCGCCTTCATACAATGAAGCCGGTCAAGCTGAAGAACGTAAAATCGAAGTTCCTCATACCCCAAGTTATGAAACTCCCGTAAGACAAGGTTCAACAGCCTCACTTGGCCCTGAATCACCTATGCCATCACAATATGGTATGGGAGAAGCACCTTATTTCCCTCCTCAACAACCCATTCGTTACAATTCTCAAACTTCTATGCCCGGAAGTGATAATATCCCTCCACCAGCGTATAATCCACCTGTAGCAGGCGTCCCTACTCCCGTAAATATTGCACAACCTGCTGCTACTCCCGAACCAGTTCCTACACCATCTCCTGTTGTTGTAGATACACCCTCGCCTGTTACTCCATCTAAAAAGAAGGGAGTACCCGATTGGATGGTAAGTTATAGCGTTTAATGTTGCATAATTTCTAATCATATTTCATTAGAAATACGGTGGTGCTGCACTTGCAGGTGCTGCAGCTGTTGGGTTAGGCGCATGGGCCAAGAGCGCTTTTGATTCAGACGAAGAAGATGAAGAAGAGGCTCGTAAAAAGGCAGCTTATGAACAACATCAAAGAGTAATGGAAGAGGAACCTTACAGATCTGAGAGTTTCCATGATGCTCCACCAGAACATTATCAGAGGGAGTTTGTACCTGAACATGAAACTCATGAGCGAGAGGAAGAAGAGGAGAGAGAAGAAGAGGAGAGAGAAGAAGAGGAGAGAGAAGAAGAGGAGAGAGAAGAGGAAGAGAGAGAAGAAGAGGAGAGAGAAGAAGAAGAGCAAGAAGAAGAAGAGCAAGAAGAAGAAGAGCAAGAAGAAGAAGAGGAACAAGATGAGAGACCAATTATTAATGATACTAAATGGCGTTAAAGAATAAAATTTGTGCATAATATTACATTTTATGAATTTTTTATTTTCTTGTACATAGCTTTTAGCTTGTAATTTTTGGACAAATACTTTGATTTTTTCCATATAAAAAATGCTGTATTGTTTACCACATATGTGAAAACATTTGCCAATTTTTAGATAAAAAATATTCCGTTGGATAATGTTGGAACAATCCTTGAAGACTTTATGTACATTCGTAATTCATGTGGTTTAATCTATAAATTTTGCAGTTTAAATTTTTTTGAAATTGTTTTTTTCAAAAAAAAAATTTTTATATTTATTTTGACATGCTAGACCGTAATCATAAAATTAAAGTGTTTGGATATAGACGCTATATGCTTTGGAAAAACTCTTTGAAGATTTTGAAATATTTGAAATGATAATGACTGATTTCGTTTCCAGCCAAAAGAAAAAAAAAACTGTAGAATAGGATTACGCTAGATTTCTCTTAGCTTCCTGCGGAGATCATATAACTAGGTTCCCCTCACTTTTAAGATCCATACATGGCACGTATGAAACAGGGATCCATTATTTCCGGAATCAAAAGTAAAGATATCAACATCTAAAACCTCAATTATCATACATAAACCGAGACATTTGCGTACATTTGTATATTTTACTAATTGCCTTTGATCATTCTAGATCCAAATAAAGAAAAATATTTGATTTTCTATCATGTAATTCACACAATACATCTGTTTCTTTTAGGAAGCCGATTCTTTTTGTGACTCGAGAAGCTAACAAACTGACCATGTTTCTCAATTTAACCCTGGAAACCTTTTTTTTCTTTAGCATTCTCTCTCTTTCCTTGCTTCGGATTTTCCGTTCTATTCTATTTTACTCTAATTAAATACATTTATCAATTATATCAATATGGGACACGCTTCACAAGATCACTCTAGAGATCCTTGGTAAGTTGATGTAGATTTCGAAAAATAATACCCTGGATATTTTATTAAACCTGTCAACATTTTACATAAAAAATAGCCCTTGGGTCATCCTTAATGATTTAGGTGGTGCTTTTGTTATGGGTGCTGTTGGTGGTGGTATTTGGCACTCTGTTAAAGGAGCAAAAAATTCACCTAAAGTAAGTTGTAAGGAACGGTAAATTTGGAATGGAGTTCTTATGAATATGCTGTATTTTTAGGGTGAACGTTTGACTGGTGCAGTCTCTGCCATGAAAGCTCGTGCTCCTGTTTTAGGTGGTAACTTTGCAGTTTGGGGTGGTCTTTTTTCAACATTTGATTGTGGTTTAAAGGGTATTAGACAAAAGGAAGATCCTTGGAACTCTATTCTTTCTGGTGGTTTGACTGGTGGTGTATTAGCTGCTCGTGGTGGTGTCAAAGCTGCTGCTGTTTCTGCCGTTGTTGGTGGTGCTCTTCTTGCTTTGATTGAAGGTGTTGGTATCGGTATTTCTAGAATGACAGCCGATCAAAATAAGCCTGTTATGCCTCAGGTAAATTTGTGTTGATGAACGGATATATCATTTGAATCTTGATTTCTAATTCTTGTATGATTTTTTAGATCTAATTCTAATACTATTTTTTTTGGCAAACATAAAAAAAAAATAACAAAACTTTAATAGATTTTATACTTTTCTTTCAAAAAAATTCAAAAAAAAAATGCACCCAAAACTCTACCCATCTCCCCTTTACGAAGAAGAAAAACCTATCAAATGTATATATTATACGTCGCCCCTCTCCTCTCCTCTGTCGCCTCTTATTTTCTCTTTATTATTATATTTTCTGTAACAGTGCTTTATTTATCCAGTCAAGATACCTGGATATCATTATCATGGATTTTTTTTTATACAATAAACGATTTTGGATAAATGCAATGTGTTGTAGATCGAAAAAAAAAATGACCTGAGCTGTCCAATTCGGTTGCCATGGTAACCCCAATTTGTTGCTATGCAACTGACTTTTTTTTTGTTTTTTGCATAAATGTTTGAATTAAAACCTTATGAAAGTATACATGAATTATATTCGTTTCAATTGATGGATACAATAGAATAAAGAAGATCATGATGCTTACAACATGCATGTTGTCGTGACTCTGTTTCAAAGTGCCGTAATTTTTTGTCATGGAACCACCAATGATAAACTCTCCTCTTTAATCACCTTTGTTAATCCCACAGACACTAATCACCATGAATATACAAAATAAATTGCCCCCATGGTTACCGCTATCTTTTGTATTGGCTCAGCATCTATTAGAAAATCATGTGCATAAACAATATCTCACACCAAATGAGCAATTATACTTTAAAGATACGCTTATAAATTTCGCTACATGGATTGCCTTTATCAACCAAACCGACAAACATGTTGATATAAATACAACAGCGTTCCGTGTACGTTCAATGCTCTATGAGCAACTGATACCCCATATATTCAAATCACACAAGTTTTGCTGTAAATTAGTTTCATTAGACCCTTTATTAGAGCAAGCTCAACAACTTTGCATACCTCCCGCGTCGGAAGTGTCACAAGCATGGCAAACATTTGCAGAAGCACATGTATCAAAGAAAGAGGAATTAACGTCTTCAATGGCAGAAGAAGAAGCAGAAAAGTCTATTAATGATTCGGAGGAATTGGGTAAGTTTAATATATCGAAATGTTACCCATGTAGTATTCATGTTGATTTACAATATAGAAAAAGCAACAAATTCTAATAATGAAATCAATGCAAATAATACTACCACAAATGCTACAATGAACACTCCTACTACAAACACAATCACATCTACGGATAGTACGATAGCTACTACTACTACTACTACTACCAATAATAACAATAATAATAATAATAATAATCTAAATGATTCATCGAAATTAGAAGAAAGCATTACAGCACCTGATAATGTCCCTCTCCGAGATATTTTTCACTCGCTCGAATTAGATAGAGCTGCAATGATCGAACAACGAAAATTAGAGGTAAAAATAAGCAGAATTATTCAATATATACAATCGCTTATGCATTCAATTTAGGAATTTGAAGCACAAGAAGAATTAAACGAAGCAGAAGATGCCAAAGAAAATGCAGCAGCTAAATCAGTAAGACTTTCATGGATTCATTCAATCATCTAAATACTAATTTTTCAATCAAAATAAGCTATCAATGTTTAATGCAGATGGCAATTTCAATTTAAAATATCTTTTACAAGGCATTGTTGCAAATAGACAAAAAACATCATTATCAGATCGAGAATTACAAAATTTATTATCTGATTTCAAACCTCATCGATCGAAATGGGCAAATGATGATCGAGTGGGTCAAGAAGAATTATACGAAGCATGTGAAAAAGTATTGACAGACTTAAAGAACTATACTGAACATTCAACGCCATTTCTAAACAAAGTGAACAAACGTGAAGCACCAGATTACTTTGAAGTCATTAAAAAACCAATGGATTTAGGCACTGTAACCAAAAAAATGAAGAATTTGAGCTACAGATCCAAAAAAGATTTTGCTGATGATTTGTATCTAATTTACGACAATTGTCTTGCCTACAATACAAATTCTGCAAGTGAATATAGAAAGCATGCAATTGCAATGAGAAGAAAAACCGAACGTTTAATGTCACGTGTTCCCAACATTAGTATCAAAGAAATCAAGCCAGATTTAGAGGATGAAGGTGATGAGATGAGCGAAGAAGAGGAGCAAGAGCCTCACCATCGTGTGTCTAGAAAATCAGCTGGAAAGCACATGTCAATTGAACGTAAAACTACACCAATACAGCAGATTGATAGACAATCGCGAGAGAGGTCTTTAACAAGAGGATCGAGTGCTGCTCCATTATCTGCCTTGGAGATCAGTGATATGGAAAATGCTTTTACTCCAGAAATGACAGGAACTCCTCAGTACGGTGGTAAGCATGTTAAGAAATCAAATCAATCTGGAGACGATGATCAAGATGATGAAAACATTGATTTGGAGCAGGAGGAGAAAAAGCTGAATGCTGAAATCGATGCCGATCTGGGGGAATACCAAGATCAAGTATGGCGAGATAAAACCAAGAAAACGAGAGCTAAGCTTACCACAGATGTAGAAAAACAATATCAGTTTTCATTTAGTGAAAGAGAAGCTTTAGCGAGATCAGGCTTAGATATGGAACGATTTGCTATGATGGAACATTTGCATGATAAACCTGAATCTGTAGTAAAGTTGGTTCGTTGCGAATTTGATCGATTCTTGAAATGGACAGATCGTAGATCGACTACTGCTACATTGTATGATGATTTTGATTTGGATTCGAGCGATGATGAGAACTTGGATGCCTTTTTTTCAAGAAAGATTACTAAACCAAACAAAGTGGTCGATGACTCAACAAAAAACGATTTGTTTTTACCAGATTATGAGATTACTAGTGGTATTCCAGAAATTGATGGTGTTCCTGAAGATGTTATTGAACCTACAATATCGTCTAATGGTAAAGCAGTTGTCCGAAAGTCTTCTATTGATATCAGTCCTGAAGCTTTATTAGCAGCTCAAGGGTAGGTTATTTATATATCATTTCAGTTATTCGATCATTTTCTCATTGTTTGATAACTTTTGTAGATTCTCAGATATACCATTAGATGTTTATCCTGAACTTCAGTTTCCAACGTACGGCCTAAACCCTCTTATTGATAAAAGCAATAAATCATTAGAGCAAGTACGCCTAATGTATGCCAAATGTAATGCAATTCGCAACAACATTCCGGTAATAAAAGCACATTAAATAATGCAATTACTTTTAGCTAATAATACGTAAAGATATCTACACTAGCTTCATCTATTGAAGAACTCGATGAAACGATAACAGATGAACAAAAGCAATTAATACCTATGCCATCATCGTCTGCTAAAATACCCCCATTGACGCTCAATACTGAATCTGGCCATCAAATGACTCAAAAAGTGTTATCCAAACTTCTCGCTCATGCTGGTTTTGAGGGAGCTAAAATTGGTGCATTGAATGTATTAACTGATGTAATGACGGATTATTTAACTAATATTGGTAAAACTTTGCGGTGTTATTGGGATGATTATGGTCATGAAATGGATGGCGATGTAAGCTTTTTGTTTTGTTTTGATGGTTTGTCAACATATTGATCTATTATTTGTAGGAAATGCTATCTCATTCACTCTATGAAAATGGGATTTTAGATATTTCAGATTTGGAGGGATACGTGCACGATGATGTTGAGAAAAATATACATAGATTGGACGATGTGAAGCGAAGATTACAAACTTCTTATCAAGATATGTTATCTGTAAGTTTTCTTTTCCATTGAACACTTTGCTATATATATATATTTATTAACATCGCTTTTAGGGCCCTTCTGATAAACCCATTCAAGATGATGAAGAATTACTAAATGAAGATGAAACATTTATAACGTATAGTACATTTAAATTAATGTAAATAACTATTATTCACATATATAAATATATAAAAATAGTGGTGTTTTTGGAGAAGATCTTGGAGAAGACTACTTTGGTTTCAAAAGCATCGGATTAGATCGAGAATACAATCTAGATGCGCTTAATGTAAAATAATAATAACCCCCTGAATGATCGATTTTACTAATATTCTTTAAAATAGATACCCTCTCGACTATGGTTTGGTAAAAAGGATAAATTGCCTGCCATGAATGATGCGACCAAAGAGCCACAATATAAATATCCACCACCACCTAGTTTCTTACCTCTTACATCTGATAAAAATGTCATTGGATTACTGCAGCCATTTTTTGCTAAAAAGTTATCTGATCCTGCTGGACATCCATTAATTGAAGACGAATATATTCCTAGAAATAAGAATCGACCTAGATATCCGCCTACCAACAAAACAGCAGCAGGTAGAAAGAAATTAGCAAAAGAATCTTCTTCCTCACAAGCAGACCATAAAAAGAATAAACGTAAACGTCCAACAGAAGAAATTGTGGCCGAGAAAGCCGAGAAAGCCGAAAAGAAACGACAAAAATTGGAAGAAAAGGCACAACGTATTGCGGAAAAGGAGCAAAAACGAAAGTTACGGGAAGAATTACGAGAGCAGGAAAAACAAGCTAAAATAGAAGCCAAAGAAAAGAAGAAATTGATGAACAAAAAGACGAAACAAACCAAAGCTTCTTCATCGATTGCTGCTGATTCTCCAGCAGAAGATGACGATGATGAATAAAATAAAGAAATTCGCAATTACTTTTTTTTAATTCATATCAAACCCTTTTTTATGCAGTGAAAAAAAATACTAATTTCTATCTTTTAAAGATTTTTTTTCTGCACTTGTAAAACTAGTTTTGCAAAATTAGGATAAGGATAATAATCTCTGGCATCTAAACTACCTTTGTCTATTTTTTTTTTTTGATAGAAAAGTATCATAAGGAGCTAGAATAGGTAGCTTTTTTTTTTTTTTTTTTTTTTTTTACCTTGATTTAGGGTTTTCAAACATTTATTCAAAATTACCATTTATTTTTAACCCCTGAGATCAATTAAATTTAAACAAAAAATACATATGAATATCTTGAATATTAATGATTGTTTTATCATCCTTTAATGTCTGATTTAATGCTTTTGATTTCATGTAAAAACTTTATAAAAATGCATTAATAAACAAATAGCTTTGATCTTGAGATAAATTTCCCCAATTTAATTAAATATGGTTATATTTGTATCCGTGAGGTATCACAATAAACAAGAAAGCAGCGCATATCCTTTCTCACATATAAACATTCTGTTGATACTCCTATATTTTTGTCCTTTTCCTTTCTTTATTTCTTTATCTTTCTCTCTCTTTTTTTGTTTCTGTCCAAATGTCGCCTCAAATTCCTTTTCCACTTCGTGAGCAAAAAGTAGATGAACACCAACCATTTAAACCAAATTTGAATGTTGCTTTAGTTTGTCCTGATTGTAGAATAAAACCTCCACAAATTGTTGAAGAATTCGCATCTGGTGATCTTGTTTGTGGAGACTGTGGCCTTGTATTAGGAGATCGCATTATTGATACACGTTCAGAATGGAGAACATTTGCGAACGATGAGGGCGATGTAAAGGATGTTATCTGGTATAAATAATGAGTTTATACTAATTGAAAATGTATAGGATCCTTCTCGTGTGGGTGCAGCTTCAAATCCATTATTAGATGGTGACCAATTAGACACTATTATTTCTCGTAAGGATGGAGGTACTGGTATATCCAAGAGTTTAAACAAAGTTCAAGGAAAGCAATTACAACATAAAGGAGATCGAAATATGGCATCGATTTATAAAGAAATCACAGCCATGTGTGATTCTATTTCACTTTCAAAACTTGTCAGTGATACAGCTAAACAATTATATAAACGAGTTGAAGATGAAAAACTATTAAGAGGTAAATCAAACGATGCTATTATTGCTGCATGTATTTGTATTGCTTGTAGACAGGAGCGAGTAGCAAGAACATTTCGTGAAATCTGTGCTTTAACTCGGGTTCCCAAGAAAGAAATTGGACGTTGTTGTAATGCATTGAAAGCCAAATTACAAACAAGTACATCTGTTATGAATTCTGAAGATTTAATGTCTCGTTTCTGTAGTAATTTGCAATTACCAAATTATGTTCAGAAATCAGGCGTTGATCTAGTAAGAAGAGCGAAAGAATTGGGTACACTTGCGGGCAAGTCTCCTATCTCGGTAGCAGCTGCTTGTATTTATCTCGTATCTTATTTATTTAAAAACCCAAGAAGTACAAAGGATATTGCTAATGTAGCTGGCGTGTCTGAAGCTACAATTAAAGCAGCCTATAAGTCATTATACACCGAAAAAGAAAAGTTAATCGATTTAAATTCTATGAAGGATAATCCAAATTGCGAAAATATTTCATTCGATGATTTAGTTTTACCATAAATCTATGACTAAAAAAAAAAAAAAAAAAAAAAAAAAAAACTGAAACTATGTCGATATCCGAGACATTCTATTTTCCTTGAAGCATTAGTTTAAATACCCCCAACATTTATATTACTTTTTCTTCTTGTCAAATACATATACAAATACATATAAAATGGTTCAGTTTCACAGAGGTGATCTTATACCCAGAATAAATAATTTTTATCCTGGAAGAAGAATGCCTTTTCTATGTTGTTTTAATCGATCGTCTGGTTGGAGAATTTTATCTGAAAATTATGAAGAGTAAAATAAAAAATAAAAAATAAAAGGGAAAACTAGCCTTGAGTATATTGAATTAATCAGTTCATTTTAGACATGTCAGAGGCTTACGTTCAGAGAATTTCGATATAAATCAAGATGGTGGTAATGAAGATTACCTAACATGCATAGCAATATCAGAGGTAAATAAGCAATCGTTTCCATTGACACGTACGCTGATTTTAATGCCTACTGATAGATTGGTATTGCTGCAATTGGATCTGGTAAAAAGGATGGAGGTTTATATTTTATAAAAGACATATCTGCTGTCAAAGATATCGAATCTGGATCGAGATTCATGGTGATTTTATACATTTGAAACATGCTTGATTGGTATTAACATACAATCTACACATAGCCTTTGCATAAAGAGGTTTTAGGCGCACCTATTCATTCAATTGATTGGTCAGGGAACCACTTGCTTGTTGGTACTAACCAAGGTATCACAAAGCTATTCAATGTAGTATTTGAAAATGATCGCTTGCAAGATTTTACATTTATAGGGCAATATATTAATTCACCATCAGAGGTATGTAATATCGTCGATAGGTTTTGCATGATATATATATATATATATATTAACAAATGTTATAGATCTCATTATATTCACCATCTTATATTGCAAATACACAAGTTAAAGCAGCAGAATTCTCTCCAAATTACTCTTCAGAAGGTGTAAATGCGTCAAAGGCCATACAAAGTCAATTATTAACGACTACACTAAATCAATTATCTGTCTGGGATGCATTAGAACAGAAAGCACCTGTATCGCGCATTTATGCTAATGAAGCACCATTAAATTGTGCAAGTTGGTCGCCGAATGATGCGCAATCTCTTATTATTTGTGGTGGCTATGATCGCAAACTGACAATAATAGACACACGTATTTCAACCAACAGCCATAATGGCATTGTATGGAGTGTAGATAATGCACACTATAGACCTATTCGAGACGCCAAATTTAATCCATTCATACCATATTGGGTAGCATCTGCAGGTAAATCTCGATTTACATTGATTCGCTTTTTAAAGCATACTCATCGTTGCCATTTAGGGGAAGATTCCATAGTCAATATTTGGGATATTCGAGCCTCACATCGAGCACCTGTTGCCAAAGTTGATGGTAACTCCGGAATAGTTACATCTGTATGTTTACATGCACACATAATATAATTGATCTAATTAACCATTCTTAGGTCACATGGTCTAATATTCGACCTGAAAATTTAGGTACAACAGCTTCAGATGGCACGATGCGCTATTACACACTGTCTCCTGAAGCAACGCCTATGTGGGATACGCATTATCGTATTGCTAGGTATGATCAGCAAGATACATTGCCTATTGTTCGAGAGCGCAAACAAGGAAATATCTGGTTTGCAAAAGATCAAAACTATAAATACCCAAACACTCAGTCATGGAAAACAGACATGTGGGATGAAGGTGAATATATCGAAGAAGAGAGAACAACTATTTTGCTAGCAGGTGCGTTAGGTTTAGGTGAGTGGGGAAGACCTGAGCCTGGCACAATTTATAAAGGCGAGGAAATGGTTGAAGCAAAAGGTACAGCTGTCAAAGGTAAGATATTACAGAAGAGTTATTGCCGAACAATACTAAAACCATGAATAGTAATACCATCAAAATTAAGACCAAGTATGTACTATTCTATTACTAGTGGCGGACAGTTGACAGCAAATATAGTACGATTCGATGCAGCGAGCAATCTTCGAAATAGGCACAGGTAATTGGATAAATCATAAAGAGATCTGGGCAACTATATATCTAACTGCTCGACAGATTTGATCCTGCCGATAAAGATGCATTAGCAGCTAAAATAGAGGATGATATCTATTGTAGACGAATTACAGACGCACAAAGAGGTCTAGAAGAATTAAAAAGGATGCCTATTGGTGATGAAAATACAGAAAAGTTAGTGGTTGCTCAAATTGTACTCATTATACATAAGGATTTTACTCATAATCCTCTTTTTCTTTTTTCAGGGAACGAGCAGAAGAAATTGGATTTCTAGAAGATTGCTTAAAACTAAGATATCCTATTAAATGTACAGAGTGGAGATTTGACTCGATTCCAGATAGATCCTCTAAAAGAATATCTCGCAGGTTGTGGAATGCTGAGGATATGTGGGAAGATGCTATTCAAACATTCAAAAGAGATTTGAAATATTGGAGCTATCGTATCCCTCCAGGTTACAATACCAAATACAAATTTCCTGTATGTATTTTAATTATTTTTAGGATAAGCATAAATCTCATATACATACATATAGCTCGAGTTTACAGCACCTATTATTGCTCCTCATTTGCTTGAAGAGGAAGCAGTATTGACGCCTCTGCCTCCCAAAAAAGAAGATCTTGCGCCAATGTATTTAAAGGTACCTGATGAAGTCGCAATGTCACCTTACATTTACGATTCAGATATTGAGGAATCTAATGAACGAGAGTCTATTGGAGGCGACGCATTATCAGCTACAAATAGTGTCAATGAAGACCAAGCAGAGTATCAGGAAAGCCACAAAAAAGAGCCTGAACCTCTCGATAATACAATGCAACAACCCATTAAAAACCGACGAAATATGAGCCATGTTCCACCTATTGTCACTATTTATGTTGATCAAGATCCAAACAGTATCGAACCATCTAAAAATCCTTCCACTCCACCATATAGTTCAACAACAACAACAGCAGTACCTCCTCCACCTGCTCCCATTAATACAAATCCATTTAAAACTGCAGTGGTTGAACCGGAACAATCTCCTGTAAAAACTCCTATATCAACCAACCCATTTGAAATGACTTCACAAAATACGGACGACACACAACAACAGCCAAGATCTACAAATCCATTTGATTACACACCACAACCTGAAATACCTGTAGTACCACAGGAGGAAGACATGGAGGATAATAGGAGCGTACAAAGCGCACAAAGCCAGGAATCCGAAAATCAACTCCACAAACGTCATAGCTGGGTGTCTAGCAAAACACATCACCTGGGCCTTACTTTATCTCGCCATAGTGTCGGCAGTGTTAACGAAGAAGATGATGGTAGCAAAACTCCTGCGAAAAAGAATATCAAATACAACCCATTCAAACGTATGTTATCTCGTAATGGAGATAAAGCAAGCCAACGTAATAGTAGTATTTCTACAGAATCTTCGAGTGCACATTCATTACAGAGAAAAGATTCTGTTTCTCGTAGAAATGCAATTCATGGCCCGTTTTAATAAATGAATGAATCTATTACCTTCAAAATTGAAAATTGTATAACCGTAGCATTTTACACATGTGCCTACCCATATTCGTATTAACCTATTGCTCCAAAATTACTAAAGGCTATCTATTTATAAAGCGTAATCAGTACTAGCGACACTTTTTGATCATTACTATTTTTAAGCCGCAGATGAATAATTAATATACATAGGAAGTTTGAAATTTTTAAGCTTAATCACTTTTATAAAAATTAAGCATCAAAATTAAGGTGTAAATGTTGTGTATTTACAAGATAGACTCAATTAAAAGCTATTCTGAATTTTTGTTTCAGCAAAAAAATGTTGATTTTTTGTCGAGATAATCAAAATAACAGTTGAAATTACATCTTAATTATGGTAACTGAGTTCCAAAACCGATATGCTGCGAAAACAATCAGAAAATGATCAAAAAAATAATTTTGTTTATTAACTCATAAACTGAAAAGTAAGTCCACCTAGTGTATTAAATGTTTTTTATACAGTTTTAAATTTTGAATCTATCTAAACAAAATTCAAACAAATGTTTCACGGTAAATTTTGCGTAAAACGCAACTGAACTTTTGGAGGTTTTTTGAAGATACACATCACTTTTTATAAAAACGTTATAAAAATAGTTTATGGAAATAATGTGCAACAAAATTATCTATCGATTGAGCCATCGCTGAACCTTCTAGCTGGATTTTTCGTAGAGAAAACAAGATTTTTGTTGATATTTTTTTCAAATTCAGAATTTGGGATGAGGGTATACAAGGGAAAATTGAGAGGTAGAAGCGAAGGAATTTCTTTACACACATTTTTGAGGATATCTCCACGAAAAATCAATATTTTGAAAAATCCTAAATTGGGTCCGGTAGAGCTCAATGAGGCCAATGACATGAATGTAAAAACCATGCTGCTCAATATAAGTAATATCTCGAAATCTACTGCAAAAACGTCGAAAAAAATGAAAAAAAAATAAAAATTCCTGGAAATTTTTCATACTGAAATATATTATAAAGTGCCTTAAAACAATTAAGTTTTATTATTAAAAATTGTTAGCATAGCTTAATTTTTCCTGGAGATATGGGACCTCAAAGTTTTTAATTTTAGCAGTAAAATATGTATAAAAATCTGAAACCTTAGCATTGAAAATGCTATACCATATTTAAAAAATGGGATATTTCCGGATACTTGCTTTTGAATTAGACATGATTATCTCAGGTATATTGGCATATGATTTTTTCTTGGCATTATTTAGTGAAAAAAATTGATCAGTGATGAAAAGTCAGACCCAGTTTCTAATGAATTTCATGCGTTTTTGAGTCTTTCGTGAGATATAAAATAAATTTAATAATAGGTAAGATATTATGACCAATTTATATATCGAATTAGCAGTGTCAAAGGTATATACCATTCCATTGGGAGCGCATTTGGATCTATAATCATGGAGCACGTATAATAAAGTCAGTAATAATGAAGAATACATTATACACGGACCTAGGTGAAATGTCAAAACGTTCTTAAGAAATAATCTTGCCAAAATATTACATTTTTTATTGACAGTAATACATCCAGAGGATGTATTTATATACTTTTCATTAGTACTATTACACAGAATTACTATCCAGGAACATTACACCAATTAACTAAGACGCATGTGAATCAACGTGGACACCTGTTGATTTACTATAATACTGAATATTGACTGAGGCCTTGAATGTGCAACCTAGGATATAATATTGACATAACACTAAGGAGAAGGTTCACTGATAGGCACCACCACAAAGAATAGGCAGAAAATGTTTTTATACTTTCCATATTTTGGCACATTGTGCCCAATTTTGGTAACTCTAATAACAATTTTCTCTTAAAATGTAGTATCCTACCACGGCCGAACTATGCTTCCCATGGGCATAATGATCTGCACAGATGGGCAAAATGAAACATTTTGTGCAGATCAGACAACCCAGATGAGCAGAGCAATGAGATCAAGGTTTTTTAGTGAACTTACTAAAGTATATATCAATCCTAACATAATTAATAACGAAGATAATTTGAACGGTTTACAGCAGATGTGAGTTACTCTGGTTCAACAGAATTGCCTTATTGACGAGATACAGGCTTATTCAGTTCAAAAGGTTTGAAACCATCCAATTATGTTAATTTACATGGTTTATCATCTCTTGTTCATTCAATTGCTATATTTGATTTTAATATTTCATTTATACTGCTAATCGACCTGTTGGTCCATTAAGAGTTAACTCACCATCCTTGATTAGCGTATCCATAATAACGGTCCACTATTAGTAGCTCATGATATGCAAAACTATTAAAAGGGGTTGTCTAATCTCAAATGTATCTGATTCAAATGCTAATGCTAAACTAGCATCAAATTAGTTGTGCTGACTCGCAATAGAGTAAGGCGTTTTATCAAGTACGATGTTGGCGTTCAATGTATTTTAAAATTGAATAGATGATAGAGATATTGTTTATGCAGAGATCTATGAATGTGAGCAAAAGCTCAGATCTATATTAACACAAAAAAATGATCCAAATTATGATGCTTTATCGACCTGTACGAGATTTTTTTGTGGAGATACCTGATGGCTCTAGCGTAATTTAGTCATTTAATTATCAAATGTATGGAATCAAGAAAAAATCGGTTAATTGATATAACAAATAATAAATGTAATGTCATTTATTAAATGGGTGAATGTAAATGTATAAAGCAAAGTTTACTTTTAAATAAAAATACTGATTATTCTGATTAACATCAATAGTCTCAAAAAGCATAGTTAAGTGCAATCATTGCTACTAAATTGCATAATTTGGTATGTAGAAAACTCTTGAAGCATATATTCTTTTTTTTTTTTTGGCAATACTTCAAATCATTGTTCAATATGAGTGAATATTAATGAATCAGAGAAAATACAACTAGTAAAAAATTGATACCCAATGTACATCGAAGTCAGTATTGATAAAAGTTGTATTCATTGTATAGTAAAAATCGCAACATTTTGATGGATAGAAATTACAGTATCAAGATGTTGTATATGCCTCAGGATTCCTAAAAGAGTTTAAAAGCGTATTTCATTACGCTTACTTGGACATTAAATACCCACCATGTGCTATTAGTATCATCTTAATTTTTATTTAATTGCTGTATTACTAAAAATTAAGCTTTTAATAGCTTATAACAATGACAATGGGATGTTTCTGATTTTAGATTGACGTTTATCATAAGGTGGGCTGATGATACGTTTTTTAGTACTACTGTAGATGGAACCAGTCAATTTAATTTATGAAATTTGAATGCAAATACCGAGGAACCATTTGTAGGTAGTAATTAATTTGGTTCTGGTAAAGCATTGAATAAATTGGCTTGGAATAAAGAGGGTAAAAAGGCAGTAATAGGCCCCAGTGATGGCCATGTTTATGTTTATGATATTGGAGAGGTAAGAATAAAACTCAATGTAAATCACCTCTAGCGCATTAATTATCAAGTACGGCTATATTACCATCAAATAAACTACTACACAATATTAACATGTATAAATGTTTACAGTAATAAGCTTGAATCAAGTGGGTACAGCATTGTAAACTCTCAAAAAAGTTCCGAGGTATTATAAAATCTCTAATTTTTAAGACTTACAAGGCTTATAAGCGGAAGATTAATTTTGAAAATTATTTTTGTCCAGATCATCAATTTTGACATTTTTTAATTTTTTTTTTCTGGTTTTGCAAATCTAGAGTTAATTATACTACCAAATATAAAAACAAAAAATATACACATATACAGAATTTAGCGCTCTATTTGCTCAATAAAAAATAACAAACATTTTTATTATAAGATATTACATGAAAATCCCTTAATCAAAAAACCGTTTTTGGGGCAAAAGTACAAATTTTCATTACTTAATATTTAATATTAAGTTTTTATAAAATGTGTATTAGCTATGGCTACAATTTTCTCTCACAATGTAGTATATTTAAACGTCGATTCTGGTATCAAAATTTGATTTTTCTATTTTTTGATCAAAATCATGAGCGTTGGTAAGGGTAAAATAGTCCCCGAAAATGTCCGCTACAAAAACTGAATTTTCAGACCGCAGATGGTTAAATATAAGAAAAAGTTGCAAAAAAAATACATTTTTTATTAAAAACTTAGATAAACCATAGTATATAGTAAATAAGAGACATAGCCGTTCGATCTTGCTATGCTCAATTACAGCGTCGCTCTACGGGTTTGCTTTTACAGTTTTTTAATCAATGTATGATATGACAGACGGTTTTTCTGGTAGAACAATGTACAGTATGCTTCTATGGTAATAGATATTGTCTATTTTGTTTAGTTTATGGTTTATGCGCCGTAATGCTGCTTTTACATTGGATGAAATGTGCAATTTAGCAGGGTTTTAATTGAAATGTCAAAAGAGTCTATATAAATAATCTTGCCAGAATATTACACTTTTAGCAACAATATATCCTTTGGATGTATTTATATACATTAATTATAACTATTACTAGGGGTTTACTACCTAAGAATATGATGTAAATTAATGATCTGTAACACTAATTATAGACTGTGACCTTGGATGTGAGACCTATGATGAGTATTGACATAACACATGTGTTGTTTCTCTCTTTTTGTTTTTATATGGCAAGGATATATTCACCGTTTGATAAGGCATATCAGACTATCAAGCTGCTATTCTTTTCTTTTATCTGAATACGCATTCTAACATAAGGGACTACTGTTTTTAATATAGGTAGCAGTCTATATTGGAGACTGATATTTTCATTTAACCGCATTTTAAGATCAAATATCATTATTTATGTGGAATATGTACACATTTATCCACTATATTGATCTCCATTTCATCTGATTCTCAATTAAAGTACGGCTGACATGAATAGACATTACACTACTAAATGATATATGCTGATTCATACTAATATAAATTTTCTACCAAGCTTCTATCCTAGCAACTTATAGTTAAAGACCAATCAACATACTGTGGATTTAATCACACCATTATGATCAAGGACCCATGAACTCTATGAATACACCGATTGGTTACTATCAAGATTTATGTCTGACAAGGGGTGTTATTGGCTATTTATGAATCTAGGAATGCTTACCTAATCTCTCTAATGAAAACTATATAAAGAGGACATTTATTTATTACAAAAGTCCTCAAGTAGAATTTAACTTGATAATAAAACCCTAATGTTATCTAGTCGAATTCGTATTGTTTTTTTATATACTTTTTTCCGTGAATAGCTCTGTCTGTTCCACAATTTACTACTGTATTGTGGGACGTACTTCTTGATTATCAGATCATCAAATCGAAGGCAATAATGATATTTATATCTACTCAATGAAAAGATAGAACTGGCAGCAAACCCAAGAAATATTCCAGGAAAGTCATAAAATTTTAAATGGTATAGAAATACAAAGAAAGGATAATCTGACGTCTTGTCTAATAACCATAGTTTTGATCATAGCTATGCTTGAAAAAAAAATCTTTTTACAGCTGACAATCCGTAAACTAAACTAGTAAGTTGAAAGAATTCAAAGTTAATTTGTTTAAATTTTATGAGTGAGTGCGACAAAGTAACATCTATAACCTTAGGTTTGGTCTGCATATAAATTTAAGCACTAAGTGTTATTTAAGTTTATGCTCTAGCAAAAACTATAGTTGCTGTAAAGATTATAGCTATAAACATATTTACAAATAATAATAATAATCGTAAATGTATTGTTAGTCATTTTGTTCGATCATCTACGTTATAATCATTGTTTTTTTTTGGTCTAAAGTCGATACAGTATCTACCTGCAGAAAAATTGGTGATCATAAAAGTATGCATAGCATTGACTTGATTTCAATGAATGCATAAACGCATGCTAATCTACTTAGTTTCTAAAAAATATATGTTTCTATTTAATGACTAATGACCGACAGCCAAAAAGAGGAAAACGAGATGTTGTCTTGTATACTGCTACCAACTATCAAGGATACATCATAATCATTGTTTATTAGCTTGTTGGTTGATTTTACTAATAAATCAATTTTTATAGGTCAACAGTAAAGGCATATTCAGTTCAAAATAATTGAAACAATTCAATTATACTAATTTACATGGTTTATCATCTCTTGCTCATTAAATTGATATATTTGATTTTAATATTCAGTTTATACTGCTAATCGATGACTCGTTGGTCCATTATGGGTAACTCATCATCCTTGAATAGCTTTTTATCTATAATAACGGTCAATTATTAGCTCATGGTATGCAAAAATATTAAAAGGGACCGTCTAATCTCGAATATATCTGTGTTGTATTCCACCTACTAGTATCATACGTTATCACCTTCTACAGTATCAATACATCTTACAATCTATTGACTACGACATGTATTGAAGTGCAAGTCTTGATAACGGATATAAGAAACTCCTAGCGTACCAAGTTTAATCCAGTAATTACCAAGAACGCTTGGACCTCAATTATGACACCATATTATTTCATCCCAGCGGTTAACCAATCAAGTAGCTATCAAATCAACATCCAAGCATATTTAGCGCAGCATTGAAACAAGACAACTCACAAGCTCTGCAAGAACGGTTAAATTATGATTGATCCATTGAATCCATAGATTACTATCAAACAGATCCAATGGTTTAATAGTGCCATAAATTACATCTCAATGTCAAATCAATATAAAAGGCCATACTTTTATATCTAAATAAATGATATCTTGTTTTTATTATACAGTTGATGAAGAACTGATTAATTACTCATTCTTTTATAATTGTTTTCTTTTTTAAGTACTATTTATCAATCCTGAAAATATAGGACAATCTGATTCAATTTCTGATGCTAAATTAACATTAAATTAGTTGCGTTGACTCTCAATAAAATAATAAGGCGTTTTATCGAGTACGATGTTGGCGTTCACTATATTCCAGTTAAATTGAACAGATAGAGATATGGTTTATGTAGAGATCTGTAAATGTGTGAGAGAGCGCAGATCTATATTAACACAAAATATCCAAATTGCGATGTTCCGTCGACCTGCACGAAATATTTTTGTGGCGATATCTGGTAGCTCAAGTGTAATGTATTATGCATTTAATTGTCAAATGTATCAAATCAAGATGAAGCTGATTGATCGATATGACTGATAATAAATGCAATATCATTTATTGAATGGGCGAATATAAATGTATAAAGCAAAGCTTACGTTTGAATGAAAGTACTGATTATTCAGATTAACATTAATAGGTTCTTCAAAAAGCTTAGTAGTTAAGTGCAATCATTGCTACCAAATTACATAATTTGGTATGTAGAAAACTCTTGAAGCATTTATTCTATTTTCTGGCAGTGCTACAAGTCATCGTTCAATATGACTGAATATTAATGAATCAGAGAAAAATACAATTAGTAAAAAATTGATACCAAATGTACATCGAGGTCAGTATTGATAAAAGGTGCATTCATTGTATAGTGAAAATCGCAACATTTTGATGGATAGAAATTACAGTATCAAGATGTTGTATTTGCCTCAGAATTTCTAAAAGAGTTTAAAAGCATACTTCATCAAATTTACGTAGACATTAAATACTCACCATATGCTATTAGCATTATCTTGTTTTTTATTTAATTGCTGTATTATTAAAAATCAAGCTTTTCATAGCTTATAACAATGACAATGGGATGTTTCTGATTTTAGATTGACGTTTATCATAAGGCGGGCTGATGATACGTTTTTTAGTACTACTGTAGATGGAACCAGTCAATTTAATTTATGAAATTTGAATGAAAATACCGAGGAACCATTTGTAAGAACTTTATTTGGCCCTGGTAAAGTATTGAATAAATTGGTTTGTGGGTAATAATAGATTCCAGTGATGGTCAGATTTATGTTTATGATACTGGAGATGTAAGACTAAAACTTAATGTAAATCACCTCTAGCACAATAAATAAACATTAAAACTATATTATCATCAAGTAAACCACTACACAATATTTTCATGTATAGAGATTTACAGTAATAAGCTTCTTGAATCAAGTAGATACAGCATCTTAAATTCTTGAAAAAATTCTCAAGTATTATAAAATCTCTTATTTCTAAGACTTATAAGGCTTATAAGCGGAATATTAATTTCGAAAATTATTCTTGTCCAGATCATCAATTTGGACATTTTTTAAATTTTTTTTTCTGGTTTTGCAAATTTAGAGGTAATTATGCTACCAATTATAAAAACAAAAAATATACACATATACAGAATTTAGCGCTCTATTTGCTCAATAAAAAATAACAAACATTTTTATTACAAAATATTACATGAAAATGCTTTAACCAAAAAACCGTTTTTGGGGCAAAAGTACAAATTTTTATTATTTAACATTTAATATTAAGCTTTTATAAAATGTGTATTAGCTATGGCTACAATTTTCTCTCACAATGTAGTATATTTAAACGTTGATTTTTGTATCAAAATTTGATTTTTCTATTTTTTGATCAAAATCATGAGTGTTGGTAAGGATAAAATGAGCCCCGAAAATGTCCGCTACAAAATCTGAATTTTCAGACCACAGATGGTTAAATATAAGAAAAAGTTGAAAAAAAAATACATTTTTTATTAAAATCTTAGATAAACCATAGTATATAAGAGATAAAGCCGTTGGATCTTGCCAGACTCAATTACGGTGTCGCTCTGATGGCTAGATGTTTCAATGTTTTAGTGAATGTATGATATGGCAGACGGTTTTTCTGGTAACGGATATTGCCTATTTTGCTTAGTTCAATGGTTCATGCGTTGTAATACTGCTTTTACACTGACTGAAATGTGCAATTTAGCAGGGGTTTAATTGCTCTAAATAATGTAAAGCCTTGAAAATACGTTTCTGCGTGTGTTGTTTCTCTTTTTGTTTTCATATTTCAAGGATATATTTACCGTTTGATAAGGCATATCAGACAATCAAACTAATATGCTTCTCTTGTACAAATTCACGAAATATTCCAGAAAAGTGATAAAATTTCAAATGCTATAGAAACACAAAAAAAGAATGATCTGATGTCTTGCCTAATAATCATGGTTTTGATCGTAGATACTGTATACTTGAAAACAAATCTTCTTACATCTGACAATCGTAAACTAAAATATTAAGTTTAAAAGTCGTTAATTTGTTTAGATTTTATGTGTGATAAAGTAACAACATTTATAACCTTAGATTTGGTTTGCATATAAATTTAAGCAATAAGTGTTATTTAAGTTTATGCTCAAGCAAAAACCATTGTTGCTGCAACCATTATTATAGCTATAAACATATTTACAAATGATAATAATCGTAAATATATTGGCTCTTGCATGTATTGCCCTACATCAACAACGTATTGAATTGTATTGTCTATAATCTATATTAATAAAAACAAATGTAATTTAAACCCCCATTCCAGTAAAAAAATGCAATGGAACTGTGAGAATGGCACGATGCTCATGTACAGCAAACCAATTTGTGCCCATACGATCAGCTCATTATGCTCATGGTCAGACTTTATAAATTTTTTGCAATATTGTAATTATGAAATATCATTGATTGTAAAAGTTAAGTACCACTATTGTTGCGCTATTAATTTTTCGTATTCACAAAAAGCTAGGTCTAACTAAAAGTTACTCTGAATTTTTTGTTTCAGTGAAAAATATTAATTTTCTGTCGAGATAATCAGAATAGTAATTCATATTACAGCTTAAAACCTATCATAACTGGGTTCCAAAATCGATTTGTGAAATCAATCAGAAAATGATCAGAAAAACAAAAATGTTGAATGGCTCATGAACTGCAAAATAAGTTGAATTAGCGTATTAAATATTTTTTGTATAGTTTTGGATTCTGCATGCATCTAAGCAAACCTTAAACAAATTTTTAATACTAAATTTTGCGTAAAATGTAACTGAAATTTTGGAGGTTTTTCGAAGATACACATCACTTTTTACAAGCATGTTTCAAAGACATGTAATTTCAATGATGCACAACCCAATTATCTATCGATCAAGCCATTACTGAACCTTCTAGCTGCATTTTTTGTAGAGAAACCAAGATTTTTGTCAATTTTTTTTTCAAATTCTAAATTTAGGATGA